>OV816031.1:93849666-94172515 GCA_929113105.1 Agrypnus murinus | reverse complement strand
GTAATAATTCGAGATACTTTACGATCTCGGATATCTAGATTCATGTTATTGGTGAAATTAACTTAATAAACATTTTTTAAGTTGTTTTCAAAAATTTTCTGATATAAGGGTACTAAGATTTTAGGTCATCGAAAAGAGAAAAAAAATCTCTATCAAATGAGCCTAATGAAAGGGTACATTGCTATTTAAATAAATTAAAGTATTATTCATTACTCATTTGTTTTCTGAAATAAAAACAATTGAATGCTATCTTATTATGGAAAATGAAATGTTAAACAACTTTTATATAACAAATTTTTTTATAAAGTCGATATTTACCGAGATATATACTATATTCCATACATAATGGGCACCCTGTATATGTAAGTAAACAAAGCATTTTATCCAAACATAGTACTTACGCTAGTAGAAATGTTCAAAACTGCAGCTGCATTAATTGTGTTCGTGTTTGGTCTTAATTGTGGTAGAGTAGATATGTGTTTTTAACCAAGCATCTGAATAAATAGAAGTTGCGTATTTTGATACATTTCTACTTCAGTGACATCTCAGGTAATTGAAGAAGGTACCGATAAAGACGAAAGAATACTTGGAGGATCTCCCGCTGCAGATGGTCAGATTCCTTATCAAGTTCAAATACGATCGAGAAACGAACATCACTGTGGAGGCTCCATTATAAGTAATCTTTGGGTACTAACTGCTGGTCATTGCATTTATAGGTAAATACGCATTACAGTATTTATTGTTGTTATTTAACATGTTAATATTAATTTTCTAGGCAACCTATACAGGATTTACTTGTTGTTGTCGGTACTATTAATAGTTTTACCGGAGGAATCTTCTACAGAGTAGTACAACCTATTCTCCGCGAAGGTTTTGAACCTGAACCATCACTCAATAATGATATTGCTCTTCTTCGTGTAGATCGCCCAATAGACTCTCGTTATAACATTAAAGCCATTCAAATAGCCCATAATGCTCCAACTTCTGGAATGACATGCACCGTATCGGGATGGGGCATGGTCAGTTCACCCATTTTCAGTAGTCCTTCTCATATTTTGCTATACTTAAACCAGAATTTGGTAGATATACAACAGTGCTACAGATCTTTTCTTGGAGACTCGAGATTCCCGCCTGTTCGTGGTACTAATATATGTGCTTTTAATGATTTTAACAGAGCAACGTGCCATGGTGATTCAGGAGGACCACTTGTTTATGGGGGTGCGCAGTACGGCATTGTATCTTGTGGTGCATCTTGTGGTAAGGGTGTTCCTGACGTATATACAAGTGTCTATGCGTATCGATCATGGATAGCATTAAAATCCGGTGTTAATACATAGTTAGTTCTCTTTTTTATTAATATGACGACTAAATATGAGAAATATATTTATATTTTTTAAATAGATTTGTTTGTAAATTACTTAATTGACGTTGTTTTTCTAGATCCTATTTTTTATTCTTTGTGAATGTTTATTGAAGCCATTTTCACGATTTTCTTATTCTTAAGTTTCAAAACCTGTCTCAAGAGTATTCAAATAGAGTGGAAACCACACAAAACCAATAATTTGTATTGATGCGATTTCTGCTTGGTGCATTTCATGTACAGTCATTAGCAAATGCCTTGTCCCGAGGAAGGACGTTGCTGCTGTAAGAATCGAAATACCACTTATACTGTGTACGAAAGAGACCGAATTAAACAGAGATGGACAACTACCTGGGCAAGATATTTAAATTCTTTAAAGCTTGTTTTGAAAACACGCTTGTAAAAACTCTTGTTACTCATTCTATTCAATATTTCTTTGACACACTTTATAAAATAGTCCTTTTAAATGGAAGCATCTACTAGTTAAACAAAGTTAGATAGCGTGTTTATGTTTCATTCTTTACCTTTAATAAAAAATAACTAACGAAAATAATAATGAAAACAATCATCAAAAAATAGAGGCTTAGGAGTATTTTAGATAATTAAATAATCGCAGAAATTAATGTAAGCGATAAATAAAAATAAAGTAATAATGTAGGCATTTTAATTTGATTATATTTCATGATTATGGAGTTCCACAAAGTAAGGCTGGAGACAGTAAACGATATAGGCATTTATTTATGTAAATACGTTAAAATCTTAAAAAGTTATTAAATATTCAGTTGTTTAATATATAAATATTCAAATACTACAAACTAAGAAAAAACTAGAAACATAGATATAGTAACTACTAAAAACAAAACAGTTACGAAACAAAAATTAAGAAACACATTTGGCAAAGCATAGAACCTTAGATCATATATTTACCTAAAATTTTTAGAAAATATTTGTGAAAGATTACAGATTTTTTAAATCCCGCCTCCTTTTAAGTAGATTAGTCAATGGGTTTAATTTTTCTCTCTAACACATTATTCTGTCAATTACCCATCTCTCTCTTGCATGTTTTATTTTTTGACCTGCAACTACTGGGAATTTTACCTGAAGGTGAATAAACCGGCCCTTAATGTTTAAACATGCCTCGTTTGTATGCCCAATCTGATTCTACTTTGGAAACTCGGGGAATGATTATTAGTTTTGATTATTTATTATTTTCACTAATTTTTAAAATAAAAACTGATTACAGTTAGTACTAAAAATTTGTTTTTTTTATTGTTTACAAAATAATTAAACTTTGTAAATAAACAAATCAAACTCGTAAATAAATTAATAGAGTTTATAATAAAGTAGAAAAAAGTATACGATATTTATTTCTTAAAATAGAAGAATCGATAGTAGAAGTGAAACGGCTGTTTTGTATTCCAGTAAAATAAGAAACTCACTTGAAAATAGCAGTTTTTATTACTCTATTGTTGTTATACAAAACCACTCTAGGTAAGGTAGCAACCTTTAAAACTGGTTAGATTTGCTGTGTTGTTTGTAAACAAAAGAAACTATGCTCCGAAACGTACGTCGTTTCTTTTACCAGAATTGTTAAATGTGTTGCCTGCTCGGGACAAGACATTTGCTAATGACTGTACGCGACAACTTCAAAACAGTTTTCTAACCACACTTTATTACTCTTGTTCCACGTGTGTTTGATATCGGTGCATGGGCTTCATGGGTTGCATACACGACGCAAAAATAGATCGTTTTAAGACTGTGTATAAACAATTTATTTTCACATTTAGAAATGACGTCATCATTTCTTAATAGCGTGCCTTGCTTGATCTGATTCATCTAAGTGTAAGTGTTGAGGGTTCCTTTAAAACAAATTGTGCCATCAGCGTATTAATTTTTGCCTGGGTAACCATAATAATGTGCCACAGAAAATATTTACATACATAATTTACAATACAGAACTGTCTGAACTGAATGAACAGAAGGCCCAGCAAAACCAAAAGACTTGAAAGCAAAAACCTTCAAATAGAAACTCCTATCTTAAAAGTAAATCTATTGTTTAGTATATGAAATGTGTACGTATGGACACTCAAAATCTTATTGTAATAGGCTTTATTTCTTCTTCTGGGCCATGTAGTAGCGCCTATCCAAAAAAGTATAAAAGTTGTGAATACCTACTACTATAACCGAACCAATGAAGGTATACCTTTAAAACAACTTTCTCAATAATCTTACTACCAAAACCACCAGGAAAGTTAATTATTAAAAATGTTAATATTTTAATATTCTTAATAATATAATTGTTTTTATTTTTATTTGCTGCGCACGGCTCTCTTACGTTGTTTAAAGTGTCCGCATAAACAAACACTGTTTCCCAATTTACCTTTGGTAAACGATCCACAGCCTTTCTCTCTGATAGAATTCCAAAAGGTCAAATAATAATATCGATGTCAGCTGAGTAGATTGATTTTATAAATTGTGGAAATTACAATAAATTCCATAGATAAACCATAAGCACATCTTCTTATTCCAGTAATAATTGTTACAGGTAAGTAAATCTTGTTGAAATCAATTTAAACTTCTTTGTTTCCAGTAGTAATGGACACATAACCCTACTTTTATTTATTATAATTCTGGATTTAACAAACTTGTTTTCCGTCTGAGAGAATATCTTCGCTGAATTGTTTTTCGTTATCGTTATCGTTATTCGTTATTTAAGAGTATCTATACACTTTTATAAAATAAACAAAAAACTTAATAAAAACAAACGAAATTTCAACAAAATCCAACGCCTTATTATTTTCGCAATAACAAATATCGAATTTCTTAATTCTAAATACATAGAAATGTAGCCTATGAATTTACAAACAAAATGACATAAAATACTTGTATGTTAAATTGGCTAATAAGTTTGTAAGTCAACGTCAACGATAGCTGTCAAATGAATAACAAAAATGCTAATTCTAAGAATAACATTTTATGTAAAATGATTACAATAAACAAAATAGCTTCTTCGGCATGTTTTGTTACTAATAACAGTAATAGTGATGTCTTTATTTACAAAAAGAAACTATATACATAAGTACTTCATTAAATTACCGGGCAAAGTTCAGTTGTAATCTAGAATTAAACTGCTCTACCACTTAACCCAGTGTTTATTGTTATGTAATGTTTGTGTAATGTTCATTTCATTTTTATTACATAATTTGAACTTAATCAATTTTATTTTTCTACGTTAAATCGTACTTTTAATAATTTCTTTAATTAATACAATATTTCAAATTCATAATTCAATATGCGTTTTTGTCAAATATTTAAGGACAGTTGTATTTTAATAAACCTTCGAAATTGCAAACAATTTAACTTAATATAGTATTCATATCGTTTTTTATGGTTAAGGTAGTTTTTGCAGACGAAATTTTTGATAATTTTGCTAAATAATAAAAAAATTGAACGTCTTTTTAGTTTAAAAGCACGTACAGATCTCATACCAAAATAATTTATTGGTCTACAGCAATTGAAATAGTGATATATTTCCTTTGTAATTTAAGCTACGAGTAAAGTTTTTAGCAGTCAACAATACAATAAATGTCGTTAAAGTGCCAAGTTTATGATATCAGATTTCCGGTGGGTTAATGACAAATATTGGGAAAAAGTGTTTTTTCGTTGACTCTCGTACCGTATAATCTAATTAGAGATTATCAGTTTTACCGTGCTGAGAATCTAGTTGCGTTTCCATATAGTTTTCCGAGTTAATAGTGACCAATGTTAAGGGTCTCTTGTTTGTACACTGTATTTGTTTAAAGAATAAATTAGTCTAAAGAATTTAACAGTGTCTTCGTGTTAAAACAGCGAGTTTAATTATTGTTAAACAAATGACGTATTATATTTTGTACGAGGACGTTTCAACAAACTTCAAGCAACATTCAAGTTAGTTATTGTAAGTATCGTTATACTTAAAATTAATGATAATAGCAAATATATTCTATAATGGACATTATTGCAAGTTTAAGGTCCGTCGTTTTTGAACATCAGTTCAAAATTCAAGGAAAGTCTCCGCTACGTTCCTGCTCCAGTTGGCAGTTTTTTTGTGAAGTTTTGTGTCATAGTCATTGGTTCTAGTTTTAATGGTTTATGTCATTGTTGTGTAAGGTTTAGTGAAATTAACAATTTTGGATAACTGATAAAAGATTGAATTTGGTATTTATGAAAATTTCAGGTAATTTAATGTTTACTAACGTTATTTAACGTGTAAAATCTATTCAGTTTGGGATCTCGAAATTTAACGTCGATTTTTGTAGTAAAAGATTATTGATGAATGCAAGACGCTCTGATTTATGTGTAAATTCTTTTAACGTTTTTATTCAATATACTGATTTCAAATTTACTGTTAACGTTTCTGTTACAATTAAAATTTTTATTAGAAATTTGTTCAGATCAATTTTAAAGGGAAGTTCTTCTCGCCTTTAATTCAAATGATAACATCTAATCAGTTTGAGTGACGCCCTCTATTTTTTTTATTTGTTTCTGGTTCTACTATCTAAAGTTCTTGTTATTAACACCCACACTACCTGAGTATAATTTGATTTAATAAGATGTCTCTGCCGGAGCATTAATATTTAAAGCATCGTATCGTAAAGTATTAAAGTTTGAGTGTTTTAGTTGCAACATTTTAATTTTTAAAATAATTTGTTTACCGAGAAAAAGTGAAAGTTACCACTACACACCAAAGTACAATTTTTGCAAATTTTGTTTTAAGTTTTTTAAAGAGATTTCCTTTTGCTTGACAATATCTCCTAAATTCATATGACGAGAATTTTCTATCATTATCAGATATTATTATTTTGATTTTAACACTATGTTGCGTGTTTACAAATTTTATGTCTTCAATAAGATACTTTTCTGTTTCATTGCCAGCCCATAATAATTATGGCGAAATGTAAAAAAACATCAATAACTACTTGTAAATATTTTTCTCCATTCATTGTAGGAGTGTTAGTGATTTCTACATTACTCCAATGCAGTTTAAGCAATCATGCATTTCAACACTTATAAACATAACATGATCACAAAGGTGATTTGAGTTATACATAAAGAAAACCAATTAAGCAGTTTATAATAGAAATTATATTAATAAAAAACGAAAACTATACGATAACACCAGATTTTTGCGCAATCCAAGTACGGAATCCATAGACACCAGTATATATGTCAGGAAATCCCTTACCACAAGGTTCACCGGTAGATACTATACCATACTGCAAGCCATCGCAAACAAGTGGGCCTCCTGAATCACCATAACATGTCCCTTTCCCACGAGCTCTAACAGCACAGACATTAGTAGCACGCACGTGTTGTGGTTTTCCAAAAAAAATTCGATAGCATTCATTTATATCCACCAAGCTTTGGTATAAGTATTGCAAAAACCGAGCAGTTTTTCTGGGATACCTTGCCGTTCCCCACCCTGATACGACGCATAGAGTACCAGAAGGTAGAACATTAGTGGCTAGTGGAATCGATTGAATGTTATAAGCAAAGTCTATCGGGCGGTTTACACGAAGAAGAGCAATATCGTTATTTAGCAGTGGTAAAGGCTGAAACCATTCATGGGAGATAGATTGGACTACTCTGTACCGAAGTCCTCCAATAAGTAGATCAGTGATCCCGACAAGCACAACTAAATCCTGTAGAGGCACTCTGAAAGAATGAACGTTTAACATGTAAAGTAACAACAAAAATAATTGTGATGTGTATTTACCTATCAATACAATGACCAGCGGTTAGTATCCAAAGATTACTAATAATAGATCCTCCACAAGAATGTTTGTTTTTCTTTCGTATTTCAACTTGATAAGGAAACTGACCATCTGTAGCAATATATTCTTCAAGTATATTTTCATTAGTATCCTTTCCTTCTTTAATTACCTGAGATGCCACTGAAGTAAAGAAATACAAAAGACAACGGTGGCAGCGACATGATCTCTATGTGCATGTACACTGCCGACCATTTGAAAGTGCACGATAGACCCGATTTACTTCGGTTATATTTTCTATAACTTACTGTAAGCTGATAAATAAATTATTTTAAACAAGTATTTGAAAATAATAATAAACCTTCATTTCGCTGTTATAAACACATAAGCCATGGAATCCTGACTTACACGATGTCATTTTGGAATATTGCATATAAAGAGTCGTGCACTTTCAAATGGGCGGCACTGTACATACATAAATACTTGGTTAAAAATACATACCTATCCAACCAAAGGTAAAACCAGACACAAGGGCAATTAAAATAGTTGCAGTCTTGAGTATTTTTACTAATGCAAAAACCATATTCGGATGAACTTATGTACATATTTCTACAGAAGCTCATATCACAAGTAGAATTATCGTAGTTAAAATTACAGCAAGTTGACCAAGATAAAATAAAACAGTGCTTAACTCAATAAGTTTTAATTGATACTGTTTTTCTTTAAGCTTCGAATCATCTCTTATGGATATATGAGTAAATGTGCAATTAATATAATCATATGCATGAAATTGCTAACAATAAAAATGTTTACTAATACTCTGTTTACCAGCTGTAATGCAAAGCTAGTAAACATGTCGAGCGTATGTATTTTTATCTGTTGAATTCATATTTTTAAACGCAAAAATATTTTTTCTGCTCCAGCATTTGATAGTACGCTTGTCATCAGCGAATTGAAAGTTGACGTGTTCTGAGGGACACGAAAAATTGTTACATTTCCTATTGCTCACATGTCAATGCGCGGAAAAACCTATTCAGTTCGCTCAAAACAAGCAACAACAATGGAAATTATTATTGTTTTGCCAAGGCTACGTAGGTTTATTTTACTATCGATTGTTTGGATTCAGAAAACTAGATCTAAAATTGATATAAACCAAAACAAAATATCTTTTTGACACGACTGTTTTTTAGGAAAATCTACTTTAAAATCCATTTTTAATAACCGAAAACTTAGTATTTCTAAATTCATGTCTAATTTAGAAATTACAATAATGTAAATTAGATGACTCACTTGCTCAAATTTGTGAATAAAGCTTTTCAGGCTGTTTGAATAAATGTTACTGTAGCATCGTCGCTTCCGAGAATATTTAAAAGAATACAATTAATGTTTATTATTTCCGAAAAATGTTTCTTGTGTTTACTAGCAAGCCCATAATCATCAGCCCAGTATCATACAAAAATCTAAATATGATATGAATGACTCACATAAAGGAATTCTATTGATAAAGCAATGCGTAGTAATGTACACAAGTAAAGTACTTATGATGCCTAACACGTAAGAACAATGAAAAAAAGGTTGTTCATATAACTGTCACCCAGCCCCTTTGATTCTAACCTCTTTTACCCTAATCTCCGGGGAAACTGAATATAGAATTGTTTAACGAGTTACCCGTTTCTAAGCAAATTCAAATGCTAATGTAGATATTCTCTTATATTTGATTATATCTTATATTTTTATATCTTATGATACTTTGATTTAATGAAAAACTTTCATTGAGAGACTAAAACGTCAAACACTGACATTTGTTATCATGACCCTAAAATTTATGTAGCAGAGCTGATACGATTCAAGTAAGTTTTGATCTTTAAATAAATTGAAGGATTGTTATTATACACTTTAATTATTTTAGGTTATGTGGTGTCTTTTCTTGCAACTTTACAATGAATTACTTTTTTTGTGAACTTAAGGTGAGCTATTAAGCCTTAAATATATTCTATACTCCTGAAGAATTGTTTTCATTTCTTATAACACAAAACAAAACACTAGCTCTATTTTCTACACATTGATTATGCACAAATCTGATGTATTGTACTAATAATGTCTTCCTTCTGCACAGCCTGCTTTCTGAAACTCTGGGTTTAATGGAACCGTCCTTGTATAGGATTTCTGTAAATCTGCTTATAATAAGATGAGCAACTACTGCTAAACCTGTCGAGATAAATTATTCCTATTTAGTTTACTGTTTACTTCTTATGTTTGTGATAAAGTTTAAGTTAATTTCCTTTCAATCTTATTTAGTTGAGCTTTTTGGCTATCTCCTTAATTTATGAAGCTGTTTCGTATAGGACCTCAGCTTTGATGGTCTCTCGTCTTCAAGTTTGGTCTTCATTTCACGTTCGGGTTCAAAGTTGTTATTTTAAATTAATTTTTTTTAATTATATTTTGCTTTATTTTTATTTATAAATAATGTAGGTCTTCTTAAACACTTGTTAAACACTTTTAAAAAATTTTTGTATTTATATTTTATTAAATTTTACAGAGTTAAAAATTTTGTGGTATTCTGCCTCGTACACAGATATTTACGATTTAGAATACCATAAAACAATATACAATGCTCGAAGCGCTTGCTCGGAGAAGCTCGCTGTCGCTCGCTCGTTAGGTACCGTACTCACACTTAAAATTCTAAATAACGGTCTTGCAATGTAAATAACTGTCACATGTTACTCTTTTTGTAAACAAAATTAACCATTTTATTTACCTTAACTGCCCCTAAAAACTTATATTCTTTAAATTGCTATTTTTTTCTTACTGTTATGCAAATTTAAATTGCAAGCTTAGTAGCTTGGCTTATGTAATTGTATGGTCACGTGGGGTCTTCGTGACTGAGAGTCGTAATCAGAGGTAGAGATAGAAAATAAACACAGGTCACAATTGATTATATACTGAGCAACAAGTTATAATACAATAGGTTAAAAACATAAGTATGAGGATGGTTAGGTCCTCCTAAAACTAACATAAACATGTGGGTGATCGGAACCATCTTGTACTAGCACTAAGTCCTACAACTAAGCGTTAGGAAACTAGGTATGCGGTACCCCTGGATACTAGCTTCTAGGCTCCTAAGATGCTACAACTAAGCACATTAGGGATCAGGTAATCAGTACCCCTGGACACCAGATTCTAGATCCCTAAAACTAAGCGGAGAGGCTCAGGTAATCAGTGCCCCTGGACACCAGATTCGAGACCCCCCTCACAATTAATTAATAGATAAAGCTACTTACCAGCTTGCTTCAAGATCATGGTCGGATGGTAGTCGATTCACGACTGAATGTTAGACTTGAAGCAAGTTGTTTATATACTGTATCCTCACGAATATTGCGGAAGCCGTTAATGCATAAATGAATATATTGTGTCTAATGAGATGCATATATAAATGCATACTGTATAAATGAATTCATATAAATGGCGATTCGCATGCGATGCTTTCTGCAGGTGATCTTGCCGTATGGGCCGCCGCTGCATAGACGAATTGAACCTTGGTAACATTTGCACTAAACGGAATGCAAGTTGAGGAATTATGAAATTATTCAATTGGAAATAATTCCGTTTGTGACAGTATTACCATCATTATTATCGTAAAATTCCTTGAAAGTATGCTAATGCATTAATGTTTTCTATTGCATTATTATAATAAAGAGATTGCTTCTGTGGTAACCGTTATTTTATGCTGTGTTTGGTATTTCAACTCTTTTTTCTCTAAAAGCTTTATTGCTATAGATACAATTATTTACAACAATCAATACCATATAAATCGAGCTCTTCGAGTAAACATATCTGAAATACCGAACGCGGCTTTAATTTCTTAATGTCAAGGCTAGTTTGAATTGTTAATATAACCCTACAACCATTTTATTTTATTGTCAGTAAGATGTTAGAATATTTTACATTTTTATTAATTCTATTTATATTTCTCTTTTTAGGAGTACCTGCGAGTGGAAATATCTTATCCTAAAATAAATCTTTTAAATTATAAGCATGTACAAAAAACAAATCAATAAAAACCAACTGATACTGAAATATGATATTTTATTTTTAACCATTCAAATAGCAATTATTAATAACAAATGGCAAATAACTAACGTTTCTTTATGTACATCCATAAGAATCCATGAACATTAATAAATCAAATAACTTTTAACTTCAACAACTGAGGTAAGTACTATTATAAGTGCACTGAAAACAATATCCACTTATCCACTGGCACTTTTATCTTTTGCGCTAATTCTTCAACTCGCCATCCTATTTCCGATCAGAAGGTCTTATATGAAACTACGATTTACAGTGTTACTTGTCGTAACTTACGAGTATTGAATCTACGTTATTTTAATGCTAAACTTGTGTTATTGTAACAATGTTATATGTTATTGGTACGTCGCGCCACAGCAAAGTTTAAATTGTATAATAATTTTAGTCTATGACTTCCTAACCAGCTAAATAAAATATTTCACTTCAAACTAAACTTTCAGACAAGGTTTATTGCTTTAAGCAAAACAAATTCTCTTCACACATGTATCAAGTTATTCTCTTTGTCAGGTATTGAAATAACTTTGTTCGCCATATCAGCTATTAAAACCATCTTAAAAAGGTTATTTCCTCGTCGCACAATCATAAGCTTTTTGTATCAAAAATATACATTAATTGTTATACGTCTGCTTGGATAAGAACTCATTACGTCACTCTTTTGAATTACATCATGAAGTTAGTTATCAAACTGAGTGGGATAACGAAATCATGATTATAATTGCCTGGTTGCTGTGGCTTCGAATTCTTTGCTGCTCTGATTTTAACTAACAAAAATTCATGATGTACATCAAAAAACTGTTTCAAGGTATTAAATAATACAGTTTTCTTTAATTATGGGCAGTCGTAGATAAAAAGTCGTATCTTAACATGTGTGATAAGGCCTACTAACATACTCATGCTCTTACCCGACTCGGGCTAACGCTCTCGTCGTACAACTCAACGCACTTGTATGTTAATAATGCCTTTATTCCACTAATAAGATAAATAACTATTACTCGTATGACGTCCTTGTGTTATCAAGTGTTCACAAAAGAATATATCATCGTCGGAACCATATTTTATATTTTACGATGCGTAATTACACTAAAGATTAGGTTCATTCTGCTTTTTTCGCAGTATTATCTACATGCTCCGTTTTGTGAAAAGATATAGAAAGTCTTGCTTAATTCACCAATTGGTCGCAATGATGCCAGGTTTAAATTTTGGTTGATTGGAGCCTTTTGAAATGGCCGTCCGCATTTTCCTTTAGCACTGGGAAGATTTCCTGCTTTGAATCTTAAACGGACGAATTGTCTCAAAGACCGCAATTTCAGAGAGGGAAATTTAACGAGATTTCTGATTTTATGCTCATTATATAACCTTACCATATCGTAGTGTTTATGGTCTAAACCTTTAAGTAAAAGTTAAGATTCTTTGTATCGTTTAGTAATTTTGTACGTTCAGTAGATTATTTACGTTAGCCGTCAGGCTAGCGATTTAAAATTAAGTTGGTGAATTATGATCTTTTGAATCTTATAAGATTATTTATGTTGTTTAATATTCAGTGAATCTGAGTGTATTTTGCGGAAGTTCTGCGTAAAGGATTTATAGTAAAAGCGAAATTTTAATAATCTCAAATCCTAATAAGAACGCAAATAAGAGTCATTTTTCTTACCTAAAAAACAACTAACAGGCGATTCGAATTTGACCAAGTACTAAATAAATTGACTAAGTTATAAAAAGACTTTAATAACTTAATCAAAAATTGTAGTGAAGCTTAAAGATTTATTTAATAAAAAAAGTTTTGTGTATCAACACAGTTTAGAGTTTAAGTATTTGTTCTTCATGCTCCAGCTTTAATGTGTGAAATGTTTTTAATGTTGTTTAAAAAAAGACAATTAAGTGTAGAAGTGCTTTAGAGAACTAATGCACTGTAAGGTATTCTGTCAAATAATTATTATCAAATCTTCGAAAAACATTAAAGTTTTCTCAATTTATGTTCTTTAATAAATTATTTTTATAAATCCTATTCAGATTGTTTGTGTTTCAGAAACTGGCATGTTTGCCGCATCTTACTTTTTATTTTATTTTTTTTATTAATACTATGGGTAAATTTACAATCTGCTATAAATAGCTATAAGTAAATACGATGAATCTACAATACAGAAGGGGAGATGATATCCAGTAATATCACTCCCGAGTTACAATTAATTAGTGACTTTACAAGTGTAGGCCATTGCCTATGTAGTCTTCTGATTTCGGGTTGAATGATTAGTTGTCTGGCTTCTTCGTTGGGATGATTAGGGAGTCGATCGAGGTAGTTTCTGGTGATTATTTCTTCTTCTACGAACGGAATACCAGAGTCTTCGTGCAAAGTTTTATTACTTATGTACCACGGTTCATTAAGGATCGTTCGAAGGATCTTGGATTAAACTTGTTGCAGAATTTTTGTGTTGGATGGCTTACCACAGCCCCAGAGCTGGACGCCGTATGTCCAGATAGGTTTTATGATGCACTTGTAAAGGAGTAGTTTATTTGTTGAACTTTTAGTTCGATGTGGGTTTTCTTGACAGAAATATGTGCCTTCCATGTAAGTTTGTGGTCAAGTATTAGTCCCAAGTATTTAACTTGAGAGGTTACTGGTAACTGCGCATTATTTATTGTGATCGTCGGGCAGATGATGTTCCTAGTTGTAAATTTCCATTTATTCAGCCAGTCTTGCAGTAGGTTAAGATGCGTTTGAAGATTGTCAGATGCTGATTGAGCATTTTCGCTTACTGATATTAAAGCGGTGTCATCAGCAAACGTGGCTATTGTGGTAGTATTTGTAGTGGGAACGTCAGCCGTAAAGATTAGATAGAGGAAGGGATCAAGGACGCTTCCTTGAGGGACTCCTGAGTTTATAAGGTAGTAACTTGATGTTGCTGTGTTGAATTGGACTTGAAAAGATCGGTTTGTAAGATATGATTTGAGGATTAGGTAATGAGGTGTAGGAAGGAGGCGTTTAAGTTTATATAGAAGACCAGCATGCCATACACGATCAAAGGCCTGTTCGACATCCAAGAATGCAGCTGTGCATAGGTTTTTTTCTTCGAGGCTTGTAAGGATGGTGTTAACTATTCGATGACATTGTTGTATTGTCGAGTGGCCTTCACGAAAGCCAAATTGGTGTGTTGGTATTAGCGTGTGTAGTTCAGTATCTTCAGAGTACTTTTTATGGAACTTTATTTTAAAAATGTCTTGACTACCAACGAACTTGATCCAATCAATGAGAAATTATAAATAATAAATCACTTGCTATAAATTGGTACAACAAATTATTTACTGTCAATGGGAATAGACCGCTACTGCCTGTAACTCACGACTGATGTCATTTTATGAAGTTAATAAGAAAGCAGAGTCCCCTGTTATAAATTCTAAGAAAACTTTTTACTGGTTTCAATATAAAAAAAAAACGTTGAGAACAACAAATTAAATTTCTTTTCATCCGTGTTACGCTAAACTTCAAATATTAAAAGTTTTTTCTAACTAGTCGTCCAATACGTTAATTCATATTTACGTAAAATCATCTGATAACTAACAATCAACACGCTGCCAATGGTGTGGTGAAGAATATTGGTGGCAAATATCAAGGAAAGGACTGACGCAACAGGAAAAGGTAGGAAAGAATTTTTCCTTTAATTTGGAACCTTCTAAGAAGAAGATGACCATTGTGGAGTGAAAGTTAATTAATTAAACAATTTTTATCAAATAAACTTTAATTATGAGATTTCAATTTAATAATCATTTAAATTTAAATTTATAAATTATTTATTTTTTACAACCACGAGAATTTACATCGCCCTGTGATGGGTGTTTCATAATAATTTTTTTCGGTTATTTTGAAGTTACATTTGGTGTCAACTTATTTTACGTAATCTTAAAGTTACTTAAGGATTTACGTAACGTTTTATATGATTCAATCCTATATTAAAAAGTATTTTAAAATTAAATAAGAATTTGAATAAAAAGGGAAGTTGAAATGTATTTCCAAAGTTCACTGATAATTAACGATCTCTAGGTAATTATTGAGAACGGCTACGATCTAAAGGCATGTATCTGCAATTATAAAGTATATGTTAAAAATTTAAAAATAATTTTGTTATTTTAATTTATCCCAATATGGTCGCAATATATATATGGTGCTTTTTATAAACTACGAGCTGCCACATTAGATCAAATCTCCTATAAACACCCTACATCTGAATATATCTTCACGATTAAAAATTTTAACAGTTTAACCTTGAAACCTGTCAATATAAGCTAAAATATTTGTAAATGATAACACACTGTTTGTTAGTAGATTCAAAGCATATTCTCACTCTTACAATTTTTTTTATGAACGAAATCTGTTTTTATAATTCGTTGCGTTATTGGTATGGCTCTTTGGTACCGTTGAAACATTTTGAAACTTCTCACTATTGTCGCCCCCGCAAAAATAAATGGCAAAAACTAAATTTGTTTTGCGAAAAAAAAAGTAATTTGAGTGGGATGACATGCGTGACACGATTTTAATAACCGTTAATGATTTTGAATAACTGTTAATGAAATGATCAATAAAAAATTGGTTAAAATAACAACTTAAATCAAATTTTAACAACTACAATGTCTCTTTATTGACAACAATAAATAATTAATGAGTTTAAATAAAGTTTAATTACAAACAACAGAAAAAATATTAGCATCATCCATTAAAAATTGTTTAGTTTCACCACTTAATGCCGATACCGTAATTTGAATGTACGTTTCCAATTCAGACCGATGGTGATGCATCAAATACTGTGTTATCTGTTATCTCAGTGCTTGGCTCTTGTAAAGAATTATCTGTGAATAAGGTGAGTTCTGGCAAAGCCTCATTAGAATTTCTTTCATTACTGATAGATCATAATAATTGGCACATTATCGAGTAAGGTATTTACAAAATTTACACATAAAGTTATAAATTGGCCAAAACTGTAGACTCGTTAAACTCGAAGCAGCAAATTAACATCAGTTTCTCTAACTAGATCTAACTATCAGAAAATCTTAACATTTTTTCTGATCAACAAATTATGAACTGCGAATAATTTTCTAATAGTTCTGCGATACATTAAAAATCACAAGAATGTTATAAATGGCTAATTTTATGCCAAATTACCTAGAGCCATTTGCTTCAAGTTCCAATTTTTTTCAAATTTTTTTCTTGAATAGGTACATATGAAATGACATTAAATACTTTTTCCATATTTTTTGGATAAAAAATGGCCGAAGTAGAAGTTTTTGAAAATCTCGATTTTTTGCAAATTTTGCTATCGGACACTGTAGATAATCTAACTAAAATTGCCATAACTCCCCTATTTGTTGAGTTATCTGAGTTACTTGATTTTGTCGAATAGCAGAATTTGAAAAAAAACGAAATTTCCAAAAACTACTTCCGCCATTTTTCATCCAAAAAATCTAAAAAAATCAATTTCGTGTCATTTCATATGTATCTATGCAAGGAAAAAATTTGAACAAAATCTGAGGTATCGAAGAACGGTCGTGTTTGAAAATTGGTATGAAATTAGCCAAATTGTATTTATTTATGTTAAATAACTTCGAGTAAGCGTTTGTGATTTATTACTTTATTGCATTTAAATGCATGGATTTATGTTTTAACAACTAGCCGGTTACTTATATTTCAAATCAAACTAAAATATGCTACCGCTAAACAATGAGAATAACTGAAAGATAAGCAATCTTATCATTATTTGGTTTATTGTTTTAATTTGCAAAAGAATCGTTTAATACCAAAAATTCGTTTTTCAATTTCAATCAATTACGTAGAAATTATTTTTATTACTATCATAACTCCCATTGAAAAATCAACTGTTCGTCTCTAGTCGCGTCAGCTATCAATGCAATAAGAAAAAAAGTTCTATTTGCAAAGGTTCAGCTGGTAACGCGGTCGGAAATCTGCATGCATTCTACATTACCACTCAGCATAATTCCTAGGTGCAAACGTACTCATAAACGCTGGTAAATTTCAAGAATCACTGATAAGATTTTAATGTTGTTGTCCCCATTTAATAGCTTGTTTTTTGCAGAATGTTTTTTTATATAAAGATTTGTTCAAAGGGTTTTTCGAGAGTCGAATAATGAGCAAAATGTAAAAGAGATAATCAGGAAAATTAGCAAATCAAACACAAAATGCCTTACGCTAAAAAAACTGTAACAGATAAAGGCAAACTGTAAGCGAACAATTGTAGATCTCAAAAAATTAACAAAAAAGTTCCGGGTATCATATATGTATAATGTATCTCTCATAATCAACATTTTTCTAATAATTATTTTCGGAAAATTCCCCTCCTTTCTGGAATGTTATTTTACTCCGCCCCTATGAAGCGCAGGCAATTTCTTTACCTTTAGAATTGCTTTAAGTATAATCTGTGAAAATCTGAAGCTTATAGAAGCTTACGCCATTCAAGAGACATATACAGATAGTCATAATAAATTTTAAAGAAATGCTTCCTCTTGCGATTCCCATACTCTGCTTGTAAAATTTCAGCTTACTAATAAGTCTTCTAGTTTTTAAGATTTTTTCGGATATAATTTGAGATATTTTGTATGGACATCTGACATCGGGCCTGGCTATTATTATGTGATTCATTATTATCATTTTATCAAACTAGCTTTCAAGTTCAAGCTACGCACGTGTGTCTGTTGATCTGTGCGTTATGTCAAACTTTAAATGTTTGAATTACAAATTAGGGTTTATATCCTTATCGATTAACACCCCCGACTTACCTCCCCCCGTCTTGAACCCCCTCCCTTACCTCCTGTCAACTTATTATTTTCATTGTTTCGATATCACCTACATTATATTAATTTCGATGCTAATAACTCATATACGAAATGTGTTCTAATTTGTTCAGTCAATTACCTTTTTTACTCCCAATACTTTTTGCTGTACGAAAATTAATGGTTTAATAATGTTCAATACGTATTTAAAAGCAAAAAAATTAGTAAGATTTAGTGAAAAAAGAAACGGCTATACAGTATACAGTGTGAGTGTAAACTTTTGAAGTATTGGGATAAAGCTTAAACACCAAACACCTCTATTTTTGTTTCAAAAGATATATATATATATATATATATATATATATATATATATATATATATATATATATATAATTATTTTAATCTTATTTTTTGAATTCAGGCATATGCTGAAACACCATGACATTACATTTTGAGATTGTTGAGATTTTAATATAACAAAAAAAAACAAAAAGCGAATAAAAAGCAAATAGCTCGAGATTTTGATGTTTTATTTACTGATAATAATAATAATAATAGTAATAAAATAATAATCAATAAATAAGACAACAAAACTTCGACCTACTTGATTTTTATTGTATTTTCTTTTTTTCTAAAACGATTATATAGAAAATTTCAAAATTCTGTCACAAGTTGCATTAACTAAGTAAAATGTATATTTTTTAAAAATTGGCGTGTTCGGAAATTCCTTAAAAAGATTGATAAAACTTTTATTCCAATAGTTCCAAACTTTACACCTATTGTAGGTATACAGCGTGTAAGGAGTTACGATGCGTTAATTTTAAGGGGTGATAGAAAACATCAAAAAGAACAAAAAAGTCTGATATAACTTTTTAGTCTGTTTTAGGACATACTACAATCGGATTTTTCTACATTTAAAAATCCATTTACTGAATTAAGAAAAGCGACAACTCTGCAACGTCTTTAAGAAAATACCGTGCTCAACTTTTGCCTAAGGACAGTCGCAAACACTTTTGTTTATTACTTCTCATCTGTGCTTCGGTCAGTGTCGGTGTGTTTTTCTTGTACCTATGTTTTGTTATTTGTTGCCGTTTATTTTAATTGTGTTATCAAACTTTTATTAAGTACATGCATTGTGTTTTCATTCATTCATGCATGTGTCTCGGTACATTTTTTCTGTGGAGACAGCCAGCGCTACCTAGCGCTGGATGACTCAAACCCTATTGAACTAAACGATGTAAGAGAGAGAGAGAGAGAGAGAGAGAGAGAGAGAGGTGAGGATACGATCTTGAATTCTTTTTTCGTATTCCAACAAAAGCAACAAGTTACTAAAGCTTACCCATTAGGGTAAGCAGTTGGAACCTAGTTCTTATTATTGTTAATTCTTATTATTGGTGTTACGTGTTGAGGATGATAGATTTTACAATTCGTGAATATCGCAACATGCATATGATTTATAGGGAAACTATATGTTCTTATTATCATTTGCATGCACTTAAATAGGGATTACGTTTTCAACCTTTCAGATAAAAAGATAATTGCTAGAAGGGTAGAATTTTATTTTCATTTTTGTTTCTTTTCATGTCTTCTATCACTCTTTAAAATTAACGATTAGTAACTGCTGACACCCTGTATATATTTAAGAATTTTTAAAAACTTTTAATATGTTGTAGTTGTACACAAGAAATAATCGAGACTGGGAATAATACAAACACCACAATATAATAAGAATAATAGAATATACAATGGAAAGCACAAAAGATTTTATATCAAAATTAATAGCAAATTAAGTCCCACATTAACGTAGACGTAATTTATTTGTACTAATATTTAACTTGTTTATTAGATTCTGTTACACGAAAAAAACAAATAAAAGGCGATATCTTCAATAAACAAAAAAAAATTATGCTTTTACATACCAAAATGAGTGAACAATAACTAGTGGGAAGTTAACAGTTTCTTAAAACAGAACTTCACAAAACTAAAAAGAAACAAACCTGTGAAAATACCATAAGAAAATAAAATAAACAAACATGATTACATAAAACAAAAAATATCGTTACACGAATATGTGTTACACACTTTTTTAAGTTACACACTTTTAACACAAAACATGAGTCTGGAAGATCAGACAAGAGTATTGCATCAGGTATTTAGTATATATTTATACGTAAACCTTCAAATCGTATCTACTAAGACAAGTATGATGTTGTACCTGTACCTGCAGATACAGGTAGCTATACAGAGTGTTGTTAAACGTAAAAGTTTTCCTACCCTTCTCGTGCATTTAAAAAAGAGTTTTATCTGAAAACAAATTGGAATATAACTAAAATTTGACCTGACCCGAAAAAACCCATAGCAGATTCATGATCTGAATCTTAAAAACTTCTAGAAAAAGTATGTTAGAACCTGGGAATTTTTTTAAAGTCCAATTTTGTTGCACAGTGTCATTATTATTACGATTACTATTAATTTTACGCCCATTTGATCTGCTTTTTTCATAATTGGAATTTTCTAAAAACTAACCCCCTATAGCAAAAATACCTATAACAAAAAAAGTGTAAGTGTGTTGCATGTTAAATGGGAGAACATATGGCCTAAGATGTGAAACAAAGCTTTTTTGTCCAACTAAATAAACAATAAAATTTATCATACTTACATTATCATAGATGCTCAAAATAATTGCCACAGCTTGAGATTTAGCTTTATCTTACAAATTTAGTATTCAGGTCGCAGGTATTGGTTCCACAGTTGTATAAATTATGAAAAGGAGTAGATAAGGGTTTCGGAACTCAAATAAAAACACTAAAAGGGCGCCATCTGATTATGAAGCTTAAAGATGTTAAATGAATAAGCTTTAAAAGATATTAAATTCACTAATCAGAAATTAATTAAATAATTAAGATTGAAAACAAAAATTTTGTTTATGTTTAAAAATTTTGAAGAAAAAATAAAACGTTCATAATTATATGGTTTCGTTTAGATCCTCAATATAAACTGAAAACATTTATTAAATAATAAGAAAATATAAAAGGAGAGAGTAACAATACACATAAATAATAAAACACAAACAACATAAGTTTATTACAAGTAAAATCGATATTCGTGAAATAATGATCAAACTACTCTGAGATAATCACACCAGAACAAATCAAAAAGTTATCATAAAAAATTTAGTTAACAAGAAAGAACGGATATACTTATTATTGACAAACCAAAATTGTTCAGCAAAAATTTAGTTAATTGTTGAAAATTATGTAAACATAACTCAGTTGAAAATTCGATAAACAAATATCTGAAGGATATTACGCAAATTAAATCTATCTACACATTAACAAGATTAATAGTTTTGAAATTCACTAGCAATAATAAATTGAATTTTAAATGCTAATGAGAGCTCTTCCTAAAGAAAACTCACAATATTCCTTGCATAAAGGATTCATAAACTAAATTGCAATAAAAAACAATTTTCTATAAAGTACAGTACCTTAAATTTTTATCCGACTAAACCTGACGAAAACATGCTGAACAAAATCGTTAAAAATTGGGAAATTGCCTCTATTCTGGAAAACCGGAGTTGACTATAACTGCATTAGAATTGTCGCATTACTGTAGCAGGTCCCAAGGAAAAGATTTACTTTAAATACGATCAGTTGTCGCATTACTGTAGCAGGTCCCAAGGATGAGATTTACTTTAAATACGATCAGTTGCCCAAATAATTCCACGAACCATCTTCATTAAGCACAAATTAAGCAATCGAAGCATAAAGGTGAAGTCTTTCAAAAACTTAATTGACTTTATTCACCGGTAGCGTTTACTACTTTTAAATTCTTCCCGTAAAACACTAATTATTTGTTTTTAGATACTGAAGAACCGGAATCTGTCTTTAAACTATAGATCAATCTATAAAATTCCTATTAACCAAAACTTCCAAAAATTTCCCTTCACAACGAAGGTGAACCAAACGGTACGGAACTGTATTTAGAAATTGCATCATTTGCAAACACTCACTAACAAACGGTAAATCGATAATATCGACCCAAGTCGACTGGTTTTTCATAAAGTTCTAACGGAAGAGTTTTTAAACATTATTGATGGATTCTCACAACGAAAACTTATAAAAACTGTACCCTGCCGAGGTCAGGGCACACAATTGCACAAAAACTTTAACTAAACTGTTTTTTAATTATTTAAACTAGAACGAGAATTCACTAATATTGACCCTCGTTACTGGAGGATCAAACGAAAGTGGTCTGACTTGAAGCTCAGGCGGGAAGCAAGCAAGTGACGCTACCCTATCGCAGCGCGAAAGATGTTAACATATGCGACCCTAATCTTCCGCGGAGTAATACATTTTTTTATGCCGTAAGGAAGTTTTTAGCTAACATTCTGCGGGAATTTCGACCTAATAGACTAAAAAATAGTAATTGAAAAAATAGCGCGCAAACAACCCGTCCATATGTTGTCTAGACTTGCAAGGAGTGCCATTTTAAACTTAATTTAAGATGCTTATTTCTTAGTAATATTTTATTTAGATAAGAGAATCATATATAAAGAGTTTTAGACAGTAGATTCATTAAGTTTTGATCAGTTCATTGTTAAGTTTAGATCTAAGCTCTAACGAGCATTTATATTCGTGTTTTGTAATTGTCATTACTTCAGCTGGTTTAAAATAAAGATCCAGGAAAAACAAAAAATCTTTTTAAAAACTCGTTTCATTTGAACACAACCGAAACTCGCAATTAACTTGAACGTCGATTGACGAAACCAGCCAAAACTACTTGTTTAAAGATAGCGGACATTACCGATTTAAGAGCTTCAAATTTAAAAATTTATTTTCACAATAAAACTGTAAATATAACAAACATATAATTATTAATTTTCTATCATAAAAACATTTAATATATGTAGATGTTGAATTTTTATTATTTGTCTAATTATGCATTAAATATAAAGATTCAAATATAAATTATTTGATATAAAATAAAATTTAATAATTCACTTTTATTAAAAAAACATTTAATATTAATACATTTAAGAAATATTTATGGGTATGGTACAACTAAAAAATCTAATTCGACTGTAAAGATGAAGCAACCACAGTGCATTTCCAGTTTACTGGGAATTTTACTTACATACAGTGCAGGATTTACGTATAAGCTACACAAGCTATAGCTTAGGGTCCCCACTTTCTTGGGGGCTCCCAAAAAAAATTGTCGGAGTGAGCAATTGTCATATATACTTAAATATACTGCAGCATTATTTGTTCCAATGCCGCACGTCCGGAACGTCCCATACTAAAGGGCCCCATATCTTAAATAGTTTAGGGCCTTATCAAGTCTAAATTCGGCCCTGCTTACATAACAAAGTAGACTAAGTAATTAATATGTACCCAGGGTGTCTCTATGAGGATATGTAAGAATATGCTGTTTTGATTATACTTTTTCATTGTTAGCATACTATAGTTCGTTTTTTCCACGGCACTTCTCATTTCAAGAAATCATCAAAATTAATACTCACCTAATATTTTTACAACAGGTCACACTTGTTCCACTTGTGAAATAGCCCTCAACAAGAAGAACGAACTAATACGTACTCAGACAGATAAATAGGTTCCGACAGTCATTTTAATCCAATATTGAAGAATTAAATTTTTGTAAATTTTTACCAAAGCCCTTTCTGGTATCAGGAATAACTTGTTCACTAAACCATCTCCTGTGTGCTTAAGCTTCGTCTTACATTTTGTTAGGATCTGTCATAATTTTATATTATACGTCTCATTCGCATTCTAGTTTATTGATACCGTGGGAGAAAAAAAGGACTATACCACAGTTTATTTTATATAATATCAATCACATTGATATCGTCAGAAATAACACTTTTTCATTTAAGTAATCAGCATGCTGGCATAATTACCTGTACATTGTGACCCGGGTGATTTAGCTTCATAATCTTCTTGTTTTAAAAAATACGTTTTTTTATTATACAGGTGACCGGTTATTTTTTCTCGTTTCATTGAATTGAAATATCTTATATCAACTGATGACCTTCCCAACATTACTCATTTCGCAACAGTAACATATAAGCGCACTGAATATAGTTTAATTATTAATATTCTTTAAGATTGTTTAAAATGTTGAAGGGTGGTACTTCTTACTCAAAAGCCATTGGTCTACTCGGTCCTGAATAAACCAACCCCGGTTTCTCTTTCTCACGCAAATAAATTATAAAAAAATGCGTTGTAAATGTTTTATTAATCATTATCAATACATAATGACAGTATTTACTTATTTTAATTGTTCATTTAAATAGGTTTTGATTACATATTTTATTATATTAATAATTAATTTATTATTATTAATAAACATTTAATACAATAGACTTATTATGCATTGGTTTTGTGGTATTTATTATTAATATGTATATACACTGTGTTGCCATCTAAATATGTTTCCGTGTAGTTACATACTGCGGTGATTCTCTACACCTGTCGTAAGACTTAATTATCACGTTTTTATCAAGAAAAAGTAATTGAAATACGTTCAATCAGCGCGCATTTGGCTAGAAAATGCTACCAGTAACACACTTTTTGGAGCGAGGTGGCCTATCCACCCTCTACTAGCTCTCCAGGCTAGTACCGGTGCTATAAACATGCGTACCTGTTGGGGTCTATCTTAAGAGACGAACTCCTCGTCCAGCATTCGGACTACTCTCATTATGTAGGACTTCACTGCCCGATCGGATCTAACCTCAGATGTGACGGGACTTGAGTTTGATTGGTTTTGCTACCCCAACTTTGCCATTCATTAAGTAGTAGCTTATCTGTTCATATAATCAAGTGGTTTAACATCAGCAGAGGTTGACGTTTGGTATTAAAATATATTTTGACAAGTATTAAATAAAATTTCTCATTGTGTCAAACAATTATGTAACACAAGGAAACAGCAAGATATTTAATTCTATATAGAATAATCTTTGACATTAATTAAGTAGTAGCTTACCTGTTCATATAATCAAGTGTTTTAACATCAGTAGAGGTTGACGTTTGGTATTAAAATATATTTTGATAGATTTCAAATAAAATTTCCCATTATGTCAAACAATGATCTAACACAAGGAAACAGAAAGATATACAATTCTATCCCATATTCCAAACGGGGAAACGAGGAAAGACTCCAATCAAAGAACCCAACATTAATATGTTTCTCTCCAAAAATATAACCGGCTGAATAGCAAAACCATATACATATAAAAAAGAGGTTTCAGTGTATAAATAAATGCCATGCAAGATGTATGACGACTAAGGCTTACACCATTGCAATATCTATTATATTAACAATTATAAAGTTATGTATTCTTTTTCTATTTTGAACAATTTTGTAAATATAGGGTTTTATAGGCTTAAATGCTTAAATTTAAGTTGAATTTGGTTTAATTGTTATTATCATTATTTAATTCTTTTAGATAACAAGGGCCAGATAAATGAGATCACAGAGTATTAAAATTTTTGCTAGATTATTACTTTTGACAGGATACCTTTGTCTTCTTAACTGCTATAACTTACAAGTTACCTTTAAACAAACATACTAGTAATTTCTGGGTTCAGTCTATACAGAGTAATCATATATAGTCTGAAAATATACAGGGTGTTCCATTTAAAATAAATAAGTTGGTATAATTTACTAAAAAATGTTAAACTTGGCAAGGAGTGTCTAGACTGATTTCGATATATTCGACTTTGTATTGCACCATTGCAGGCCTAAAAACAAAGTACTGATTTCCATCATTAAAATTTTTTAAGCTTGAAGCTATGGCGTCCGAGATTGTTCTCTTTAATCTTTAAAGGTGTCGCCACTTCATACTTCCAGTACGCGCAAAATACTTAATTTCCTTATAATAAAATTATCTTTGATATTTTTTTGATGAAACAGTATACAGGGTGATTTAGATATAACTAATATCCTTTAAATGGTAGGTAGAGGGGAGGCGGTAGAGCTAATTTACCTTGACAAGTATAGGTCAAAAAGGAAGTTTTTCAGAAAATTAATTTTAAAATTTTATTCAATTTTTTGATCCGGTCCTGACCTCGGATGCTTTTGTATCCAAAATTCATTAAACTTTAAAATTTATTTTTTGGAGAACTATTCGCTTTCGACCGATACTTGTCAAGGTAAATTAGCTCTACTGCCTCCACTCTACCTACCATTTAAAGGATATCAGTTATTTCTGAATCACCCTGTATAATTATTGTGTTAAAGCTGCAGTAGATTTTCTACTAGAAAAACTTAAATTTTTTAATTTTTATTATCTTAAGGTAATTTTGTACAATACAACTTATTATGTAACATAAATACTAAATAATTATTTTTCTTACAACTTAATTTTATAAAATTGTTAAGGATAATTGAAATGATGATGGATTTTGGCTCTTATATAAAATTCAGCTAGATACTAAATGATGATAAACAAAGTATAAAACAGCAACAATTAGTCTAGAGTAAATTATAGTCATATTCATCATCTTATATTAAAAGCTTATACCTAAACACCGGCTTTTACCGCTATCCATCTACGATAAGCATGGATAGCAGTATACACATCAGGAATTCCTTTTGCGCAAGCATCCCCAGTAGATGCAATTCCATATTGTATGCCATTGCAAACAAGTGGACTTCCTGAATCAGCATGACATGTTCCTCTACCAGGAGCATTAATAGCACAGATATTAGTATCAGTACGTACTGTATGTGGTTTTCCAATAAAAGCCCTTTTGCATTGATTTATATCGACTAAACGCTGATCTATGAATTGTAGAAGATGGGGAATAGTTTTCATTAAATCGACCCATCCCCATCCAGTTAAGAGGCATGGAGAGCCAGTAGGTAGAGGGCGTGACGCTAACCGAACAGGTTGAACGTTCACACCAAAAGTTATTGGACGGTCTACACGAAGAAGTGCAATATCATTAACTAGTTTCGGGTCTGGTTGATATCCTTCATGCAGTATGGGTTGAACTACTCTGTAATACGTGCCTCCATTAGCTATGTCATTGGTACCAATGACTATGACAAAATTCTCCGGTCTAATTCTAAAAAATTAACATTTTAGAAAAACTACTACTACATAATATGAAGTATATTTACCCATAAATGCAGTGACCAGCAGTTAGTATCCAAAAGTTACTAATAACAGAACCTCCACAATGATGTATGCTGTTGAGTTGTATTGAAACTTGATAAGGAAAGCGACTTGATACTGGTGAGCTAAATCCTCCAAGTATTCTTCCGACAGGTTCACTCTCATCTTCGTATTCTTGATATCCGGCTGCAGTGGGAAAAAAATTGTTAATATAGTCACAGAAAGACACATTTTTGTTAAAAGCACACACCTATATTAACAGAGATTGATCCTAACACAAAAACAATTGCAATAATTGTTGTTTTTATCATTTTTGCAAACAATGTGGAAAATAAATAAATTATGGGTTGGTGTTTATACAAAGGTTCATTTCAACTTAAATCACAATAACATGTGTATCTTTTTTAACCGTAAAAGCTATAAAAGCCATAATTAAAGAATGGAACCCGACCAAGATAAGATAGGATAATGCTCATTTCAATCAAATTTATTTTACTTAATTGTTTCCGAGAGTAGGAAAAACCTTGAAAAAATGTAATTTAATTCATAAAATTAATTTACTAATTTACTAACCACATGTTAGGGTTACCTTGTTTAACTACCTACATATGTACCCATACATAATACCTACAACTATATACATTCATTGTACGTACGGCTTTTCTCATAAGCAATGTCGTAAGTGGAAAACGAAATACCAAATGGAAATATGTATCATAATTTAAAATGCACTTTTATTGGGTGCACTTCGTACAAAATCTATGCTACCACAATAACAATTAAAATATTTTCATATAGTGCCATTATTTTTGTGAGGATCTGTACGTTATTTTATTTATTTTGATATAGTATTTTAAAAAATAAATATTAGGGCTAATAAATTATATTTTTACAATTTTCGCTTTTGTATAGATAATAAAGTTAAGTTACATCATATTTTCCCAAAATAACAAACCTTTTACATAAAAATTAATGTTAATATTGAGTCTAGTGCAGTTATTGATATGCAAAAATTAATTGTATTTAGAAAGTAGACTGGGACCAATGATGTCAAATACTGTTAAATTTGGAGTATTTGGTCAATGAAGTGTTGTAAATAAAATTTGAAAACACTGGAAATTCCACGTATATACTGCTTAAGAAATGCTGAAACATTAAAATGCTCAAGAAAATTGTTACTGAGTAAAGAAGCTTCGAACTACATATAGTGCTGTATTACTGTCCTGTATGAGAGGCTCACTCCGAAATAGTAAATTTTCTTAAGGGGTTAAAATTTTAGCCATACTTACATATATTTGAAATTAAAAAGTCTCGTGGCCTAAAAACCTAATAGGCAACATTTTAAATACCTAGTGTTATAATATTTTGATTGTGCAGACGGGTATGGCATAATCAAGATTCATAAATACACAATTCACTACATTCTTACCTTTAATTAAAATAATTGCTCCGATTAAATAAACTTGTTGTGAAAAGTGTAACTCTCCACAAATTAAGACTCTCAGGCGGGTCGCTTCAGTAGGGCACTAAATTATTATATAGATAGGAACGCAATAATATAAAACAGATACACGCAAAAAAAACAAAAATGAATGACGAACAAAAAGAAAATTTAAACCAGATACCAAAATTTTCTTTACAATTAATCTCTTAAGAGACTAAAACCTATAGTAGAAGAAAAGAATCTGATTCCCTGCCACCAGTTTGGGTTCTGAGAAAACCACTCAACCATCGATCAAGTCTACAGGATCATAAACGTCATTGAAAAATCACTAGAAGAAAGAAAAGTCTGTTCGACCGTCTTCCTCGACGTCGCCCAAGATTTCGACAAAGTGTGAAGGCTTGATTTACAAACTGAACCTGTGTCTGCCACAACAGCTTTCACAGCTTCTACAATCTTACCTATCCGAAAGATATTTTAGAATTAAACAGGAAGATTCTTACTCTGAATTAAAGGAAATTAGAGCAGGGGTGCCACAAGGTAGTGTGCTAGGTCCGGTACTTTACCTACTATATACTAGTGATATCCCAAGCCTTGAACATGAAACAATAGCAACATTTGCTGACGATACCGCAGTCATTGCTGTCGGAAAAGATCATGAAGAGGCCGCTGAGAAACTTCAAACCTCCATTAATAAAATTAACACCTGGACTAAAACTTGGCGCATCAAGTTAAACGAAAATAAGTCTGTACATGTAGACTTTACTAATAAACAGAAGCAACATCTACCTATTAGAATCAACGATACCCAGATCTCTTATGCCGACTCAGCCAAATATCTGGGAATGACCTTAGATGCTAGACTCCGCTGGAGAGTCCATGTTAAAAAGAAACGCGAAGAGTTAAGCATAAAACTGAAAAAAATGTATTGGCTACTTGAAAGAAACTCCAAGTTGTGTACATGTAACAAACTGCTTCTGTATAAGCAAGTACTAAAACCAGTTTGGACCTATGACATTCAACTCTGGGGTTGTGCCAGAGAAAGCAACATTCAAGTGATCCATCGCTTCCAGAACAAAGCACTAAGGAACATCGTTGACACACCCTGGTACTGCCGAAACAGAGATATTCATCGGGACCTTCAAATGGACACTGTTGACCAAACCATCACCAAATTTGCCAGTAGCCACGAGCAAAAGCTACTCAACCACGTGAACGTCGAGTCCATCCAGCTCCTGGACAACACAAATATATTAAGAAGACTCAAGAGAACGAAGCCTTTTTGAGTTAGTGAAAGAGTGATAGGCAAAGCAGAGCATTGTGCGGGTTGTGCTACATGTTAAGTTTAGTGTATTTAAGTTACTAGAACACAAGGCGCACTAGTGAGTAAAGACCTTAGTTTAAGAATTTTCAACGTAATAATTTAAGTTAGAACAAAATTGCTCATTGATCTACAAAAGATCAGATTGTAATAACATTAAAGGGCCCGTAATGGTTAACTTTAAATAAAAAAAAACAATTAATCCCAAAATAGTTTAATATACTGAGGTATAATAAGTCCACCTCATTGAAAATTTTATTTAACGATAGATCGTAAATGTGAAAACAAATATTTCACATATCAAATTTGAAACGAAAGTGGATATGCTAGGTGATAAATTAATCTAAAGGCTACATATAGGGTCACAGTTAGGCTTATCAATATTTAAAATAGCAATCAAGAATAAAAATTTCATGCAAACATAACCTCAATTCATATGCATAATAAAGGTTTTATTTAAAAAAAAGGATATCAATCATTTAGATTGTTTTATAATAATACATGTTTATACAACCCAAGTTGCATATTGGGATAATTTTTTCATTAGTAGAGAAGATGTAATCTTCTTGTTTAAATATAGTCTACGATCTTTAACGTAGGATGAATTTTTCTTTTTTCCAAGAGACCAACTTAGTTTCGCGCTGTCAGTTAACTGAAAACAGATAAATTAGGTCAATCTTATTATGACTAATATAGCACAATAAATTTAATAATTTATAATAATCCTGAGCATTTTATATTACTGAAGGTTTCGATCTTGTTATTATGCTTCAGTTTGACGATTATTGACTCTTATACTATTTTTCTTACCATTGTTTTTATGTAAGCACTTGGAGGACTGTATGCTGGACAATTTGATCATAAATTGACTTCATTTGAATCAATATTAAAGCTGGAACTTGTAAATGCATTAATTGGTTGTATACGATGTTGTAACGGACTCTAACTTATGTTTCTCTTAAATTGTAAAGATGTTCCTGTGGAATTTTAATATGTATTAGTTGTATTGTGTAATTATGCATCTATTTTGTAACGGATAAACCTGGATTTATTTAATTTTGTATGCAATTAAGCTATAATGAGATTTGTTCATTGTCAATCGTTTTTGCCTCATATCTTCGTTACGATGCATTTTAGGACATAAGTGTATTACATTGTTTTAATCCTTGTTTTATTAGCTATAATCCTGTGTTTATAGAATTAAGTTTCGTGAGAAAAATGAACAGCTGTGAAAATTAGTGACGTTATTAACTTTTTCCGTGTTTCGTTTTTTTCGAAAAAGTGTCAGCGCCGGCAGTTGTTTCTACAGAACCTATATAAGTTGGAGCCAAATTTAACAAATTGAGTCGACAAAAAGCTTTGGGCGAATCTATGCTTGACTCCGGATAGAAAATCTGTAATTTTAAGTGAGGTTAAGAATAATAATCATATGTTGACCTTGATTGATGTCAACTGTAAAAATAAACAAGATTGAAGTTAAATTGAAGTGTTTACCTGAATTATTATAAAGTTTAAAGAAGATTTTATTGTTGTTCAACAAACTATTTGGAAGTTGAATGAGAAGTTTAAATAAATTCTGGGAGAATTTATTTTCCATTATCGATTAATGAATTGACATTTTATAACAAGAAATCAGCTGACAAATATTATTGCAGTGATACCAATAGAGGATTACAATTATAGGAAAAAATTTTTATAATATACCAGGTTCGTCGTAATAAAAGGTCTTTTAAATTTGATTGACAATATTAAAATTCATAAAGTTTATCCTGAATAATTTCAGAAATATTTTGTTTAACCTTAAAGGTTCTTAAAAGAATTTATTTTTCAAAATAAAACAATTCAATTTCTTTTTATTTAAATTAATTTTTCATAAAGAGAAACATTTTAACATTTGTGAATATTTTTGATTTGTGTTAGTTTGTTCAAGTGAATGACTGTAATAGCCCTATGTCAGGCTATTACGACTTTTAATTACATTTGAGCAAGCTTGGGAATAAATTTCCCAATTGTCTTATTGTATTAATTTGAACAATTTTTCTTTTTATTTCTTTCAATTTAAATTTCTATTTATTTTTTTGGATTAAATAAAGTTTGTGTGTTTAATTATGTATTCATGTGTTTAATTGATGCACATATAAGCATCCAGTTCTCTTTCTTTTGTCGAGTTTAGCAGTGGTTGTCCAGTTTGCAGGGGCACAAGTGTCTACAGAATAAGTTTTTCTCCTTTTTCAGGTGTAAGAGTTAATAAGAGTCTAATAAATCAAACAATTCATGCTCTATCGCACAAACCCTGAGTTGGCAGATTGGGAAAAAGAAAAATATTTGGGGTGTATTTTTATTTTAATTCACTGCATATAATTTATGTTTATTTTGAACGTTTTGCGTATTAATTATTTTTTTAAGCTTTAATACACCGCAATACTTTATTTGGGGATTAATACATTTGGCATGATCATATTTCTTACTTACTACAAACCAAAACTAACTACTGTTAAAAAACTCACGTTTATATATATTTAAATCTTATTTCTTTTTAATTTAAATATTTGCTGCCAGCAGCTTGCGAACTGTATTGTTATAAATTCACAAATATCCGCTCTCTGCTTTCATTCGTCTTGACAATGAAATCAAGAAAGTATGTCATTAAAATACCTCTTTTAAATATTTCCATATAAAGGGCTTACTAAATTGAATTCCAAATGATTTTATTTATGTAGCAGTAGCAAGTAAATTAATTTTAAAATTATAATAATTATACTTCCATTTATAAAATCCAGTCCAAAAAATTGATAAATATTTCTTTATTAGCAAATAATAAAATTTCCATCGCAAAATAAATTAACACTTGATTAATTTAAAGAACTTGTTAAATAATCACTTAGATTTACCGAACTTTATCAAAAATTTAAACACTTTGACGTTTCACAAGCATAACAATCACCTCAAAAGTTTGACATTTACTTTGTTTACATTTTTATAACTTAAGAAAACATAACCTTAAATTTACTTTGTGCTCTACAACAGATGTGTACTTCTTGACAGTTGATATTTGTAAGACAATTGGTTACAAAAATGGCCGGGTTTATACACCTTTTTGTCGAAACAATTGCATATGATAAATATTTTTCATAAAACAAAAGAAACTTTGACAAGTCAATTTAACATAACCAAATTATTGTTTATAAATTTTAATTGCCACAAAAACTAATTAGATGAACTTATAGATTAAAAAATTCCAAAACTAACTGTGTATAACACTTCTGTTTTCATTACACACCAAGGCCCCCCATTGAATGTCGATGGAACCTCATTTTCAAACAACTGTTTATTAACTTATTTACAAAAAAAAACTATAAACAATTTTAAACATTATACGTTAACAAACATTATTTGCATAAATTTAGACATCAACAATATGAAAATCCTAACTAATTACAGCATTTCAATGTATGATACACAATCGTAACATAATTATACGTTGTTTAACTTATATCATTAATAAAAAGTAGCCCGTACATTTAAGATAGTTACAATTATGTGATAACGAAGCAGCTTTACAATCCTCCACCAAAATTATTTAACCAAAAGCTAAAAGTTTGAAATAGAAGAAACTTTCAACCATATGTAAATAAATGTTTTTACAAAGGGCCTATAGTGCTCTTAAAGTATTATATATGAATTATTACGTATGAAAATGATCTCAAGGGCTGGCACTTGTATCAGACTTGTCTATCTGTCAGCTCTTTTTTGTAGATTGCAATTTTGAAGTTTTAAGTTGTATTATAGAATGTAATATATTTTAGCACTCTACAAATAAACCTTATTATTATTATTATTTCTTAAGCAAATGAATAATCTCGTTAACATGAAAACACATTCTTTACTATTAAATTAAATTAGGTAAGGTAGTAGATACTTCTACACCTCTCTATTATAGCACACCTTATCTGTTTTAGGTTAAATCTTGCATTAATTAAATTCTATGGAAGAATCAGTTCTCAAAATTGTAATTTTAAAATTTAGGTTATGCAACAAAAATAACATGTCGCTGTGAAATTACACAAATAAGCTTACTTAAAATTATAGAGTGGGTGAATTCCTTATTTCGTATGTCAAATATCATGGCAATAGATAATAGTGTTTTAGATGTATTGGCCAAAAATACCCACATGTGTTATAGAACAGGAACTGAAATGGACAACAAATCTAAAAGTAAATAAGTAGATTGTAGTATTTTAGATCTGTTGGTCAAAAATACCAGGAGAGGCAACAAATTTAGAAGTAAATAAATAGATTGTAGTGTGCTAGATACATATATTGGTCAAAATACCCACAGATGTTATAGAACAGCAATAAATGTATTATGGACGATTGATGTTATGAATTAATAACCAAATCAACCTTTGCAAAAGGTAAGGTATAAAATATAACATATGTGTTGAATACACCCGAAATATATTGTAGAAGAACATACAGAATGTATACGAGGTGTGTCTAAAAAATTCGGTGAATGCTCCGATATCTCAACCGACACAGGTCAAACGTGCGCGCATATTGTTATGCATATATTCAAAGACGAAACTTTGTGACGATTAATAAGAGGTAGAAAATGTAAACATTTACATGTCAAATTTACGTTTAGCTAGCGGGACTTTTTTAAATAAGGGTTTTTTATAACCTCTACGAAATGCCAACACTTTTTGATAATATCTTGTTTTCGGCGTCGAGTTTCATCCGCCAACGGAAATCTACCTAAACCCTTCTTTTTAGTGGAGAACAAAAAAACCGGTGTTTATAATTTCTAATTTGGGGCATTGTTTACCTGCTCATATTTGAATATCAAGCATTCGATGACTCTTTAAATTATGTTTATAAATCGCAGTTTATGTATGAAGTTTGAGTATTTTCGTGAAAACAGTAAAAGTCATGAGCAATTTTGGAATTAGGTTAGTCTAGGCCAGTAAATCTTAAAATAGATAAATCTACATTAGGTTAGGTCAAACAGTCGAACTGGTTCAAAAAATTCACATGATCACTGAAAGTTAATTATTTTTCTGGTCTAAATTAATTAATAACTTTTTATTAATACCTTAGATTTTTTTGTATTTATTGTGAAAAAATATATAAAATACTAAGAAATAAATCAACAATTTGTATGTAACATAGAAATCTTATTTTAAGAAGTATCTAGGTAACAGGTAAATGTTACATGAGCACACAAAACAAGAAGTCATTAGTACCGAATTTTATTGTCCATCGCGTTTACGGACGGAACGAGAAGGTTTTACGCTTTAGCACGACACGCTTACAGATTACATTTTCTACTTTCTGCCAGTTCCTAAAAAGTAAAATACTTTTCGATACGCGGAAAGAAGGTAAAATATCTTTTAAAATTCGTTTTGCTTTTCGAGTTATCTCTCTTTGAACTTGATACTATTGCGTAAATACAAATACGTAAATACAATTTTGTCGTATAGAAAATAAAAAAAAGACAATAATTTATTAATTAATAAACATGCTGTAAACAAACATGCACATAACTATAAATCTTTCACGTAAGTAGGCTTAATGTTCTTGTACCGACCGAAAATAATAGAGATTTACTATTTATTATTATATTAGATTAACTATTTTGAAACGTGATTTTTTAATCATTTAAGGAATATCAACAAAACAACGGTAATTCATATTTAAAGAAAGTTTGTTTTCTTTCTACCCACTTTTGTACCTGATAGTAAAGTGTGGGAACATAACTGTAGCGCATTCCAATAAAAGAGATAACTTTTGAATTAATCGCACTGAAATAACCTTGTACTACAAGATCGTACTAAAGAGTACAATAAAAATTTGCAACATTATTGTAAATATGTTATAACAATTTGAGGTGTGGTTCATATTAGTAACATGATTAGAATTAAGAATACAGTGCATGTAGAAGAATAGACCATGTTGGGTCATGAAATACATTTTGATGATGGTGGTGACAAATCATTATAGTTCTGAATCTAAGATTTGAAAAATAAATGGAGCTAAGGATGCCTCCGTCGAGTGAAAAATTAGAAGTTTCGGCTAGTTAATTTCTGACGACTTTTATTTGCTTTGGGAAAAGCTAACTTTTGAACCCGATTATTTTCACTTCATTTTTACACTCGCGTTGACCGCTACATGATTTCGTGACAGTTGTTGCTTTACGACATCGGAGTGCATATCGTACCTCTACTGTATTTTCTACCAAACTATTGCTTGAATAATAAAGAAATGAAAAAAAAATTATTTCAAATTTTTGCTAGGCCTTTAATGCAATTTGTTATTACTGGTATCAAAATATGTATCATAAAATTGAAGATTCTTTTTGATCAACAAAATATTTTTTTCTACTGATAATTCTTCTAAACACGGGCGTTTCAATAATTTTGTTCTTGCTTCAGATTTTTTACAATTGATATTAGAATATTGATTATAAAGACATTAGTTCTTACACCTTTCATCCGTATCCATTTGAGACCATTCTTATTTTCAGCAAATCTGTTTCAACAAGTATGATTTTTCTTAGATTAATAAATCACCATAATCTTCACTGCATAGGGTCTCTCAAGGTTTTGATCCGATTCTGAGTATTAACAAAATAGTTATACCTTGCAGTTAGAGAAAATTAATAATTCTCTTGATTATTTTACTACTACTTACGTACTCCTACAAAAAATACTGCACAAATGATACTGCATACAAGATCGATATAAAGATTTATTACAAAAATCGCCGAAAACTTGGAATTGGAATTAATCTTGCTTTATCTGTATCACATAGTATGGGTCAAATCTAATATACATAAATGTATCACGAATTGGTTAGAAATATTTTTCAATAATTTGAGCAATATTAACAAAAATAATGATACTTTACTCAAACTTTCACTCAAGAAGAACTGATTTATTATACAGATTATTCACTTTTGTACTTGTTAGTTATTATGTAGGAACATAATTTATTGTATTATATCGAAAGTCCATAATAGACTATTGTCGTGTTTGTCTGTCTATTCTAGGTTTTCTCGTACTTTCTGGTAGCCTAGAAGATTTGAGATTTAGTTTCATGGACACGAACCGAAAATAATGTAGAAACACTGAGAAGATGATTTAACACAAAGTTAAACACTACTAAATACAATCCTGTAGTTATCCACGATCCATACGTTGTGTTAGTGTCTATGTCTACTGGTAGTTAACATAAAGTAATAAGAATAAGAAGTAAAGTAGTTTTTTTTATTGTGGACTATTTTTTTTATACAATATTTGGTAAAATACATATAATTTATATATGTACAATATGTATTGGGGGGCGATGAGAATATAAAAAAACACAAAAAAATACATAGACAAAAGAAATTTGCAAAAAAATGAAATCGTTCACAACTTCTTACCTTGTAAAAATTTTATATATTGCTCCAGTTTTACAAATGCATCGTAGTGAGTAACATATTTCTACTACATTAAGACTCTCTCAGGTTTGGGTCGCTGATGTAGATTATTCTTATTATTTAAATAAATGCTGGTTGTTATCGTTAACAAATAAAATTATATAAATATACAATAAAAATACACAAATCAAATGTGCAGAATAAAGAAAACAGAGTTTCTATTTGTTAATCTTAAACAAACACATTAAACATTAAACACCTAAATAAAATTTAAAAAAATTGACAACCAAATGTATTTTGAAGAAATAATTATTAATTGAAAGTAAATCAATTAAACTTATTATTTAAAAAACAGAAAATAAAAAAATTCTTTAATTGGATAATATTTTCATTTATTATTGTTTTGAAATTTCTCAACGAAAATTAACTAAATTCGAAAATTATCTAGGCCACAAGTCTAATTTCTATTATTAGTAAACTGTAAGTATCTAAGTTAATTAAAGTTTGTTTTAAAAACATTTTCTTTTTAAATTATGCGCCGCATAGATCTCATCTCTGTTTAGGCTCGAGTTGCTTGACAAACTCATTAATACATTTCCATATCTGATACAAAATTATTCTGATATCTCTATACATCAATGGAATTAAAACCGTATCGTTCAAAATTTATTTATTTGCATCAACATTGAAAATCATTTTATCGTTGTTTATTAAAATAGAATCTTGTTTCAATTAAACAGGTAAGTATTATTTTCGATACTTCCGCTTGATACTTCTATATATAATTTAACATTGACGAAATTAATTAAACTGATGATTGTTATTCTTTTTATAATAATTTTCAAAAGTTTATAAACTGTATTATTTTCGAACAACTTTTTATTCCAAAAACACTTCAAACAAAATTAAATATTGTTGACGTTTTATATCTTGTTCCTTTGATGAAATAAAGCTACTTAATTGTTAAAGAATTGATTCCCTTTGTATACTCTTTTGGGAAACAATTGACTTTTTCAGGAAACAAAGAATTTATGACATTTCCACTTTTACACAACCCAATTAAAATTTATAAACTTTTATAAATGCAGAAACTATTTATACAAACTAGAAAAAAAGAAAATAAAATCCTGAATCCAACCATATACTTTGGTTGAAAAATGCAGTAATACCATTAATTTTAATGTCGACGAAAGAACATTTTCCATTTACTATTAATTAGCTTAATTTCATTAAAACACCTTTTTGCACTTTTCTTATTCCAAAAATCTAAACATTATATCAATAATAATTTTATCTAAATGTTTTTAGATATCAAAAACTTTGATATGCATCCCAAAAACATAATTCAATTGAACGTTAGAAAAGCGCAGCTTGTCAAACATATTTTTATGTGATTCCATCAAAAAAAACCCACCTTAACTTTAAAATGTGTATCGATTCTGTGGTTATAATGCTACGCTACTTATTTACACTAAAACAACGTATCAAAAACCTTTAAAATTTTGGAAATTTAATAAGACTGCAAAATTAACATATTCGTTAACACGAACTTTACGATTCAACTAGAATGTCGACAGATAGGTTGCTATACATTTGCATACACCTTCAATACAACATATATTGTGTGTTCCAGATGATTTATAACATTGAAATGAACTAAACTTTATCAAGTTGCAAAAAGTACATAAACCATCCCCAAATCGTTAAGTTAGAAAAAATTATCTTTTTACTATGAAAAATCTGGATTCCCACATATCCTTTATCTGCTTAACGAGTTTTTGTGTGCACGTTAGTCTTAATTAACTAATTTTATTTTCATTAAAAAAATGTTTTTCAAAATTTATTATTTTAAAAGTAAGGTTATAGAACCATAAATCGGGTAGTTATTAAAATCCATATAATCTGCCTATTAAATATTATAATGAGAGTTAATTCTTCCCAGAATGATCAAATATCATGACAACACGTAAATATAATTTTCATCTAATCTCAATCTCTAGATTGTTAGTGCCGACTTAAGTCGATATGTTACTATATTAGGTTTTCATATTCATTTTGTTGGTGTTTTTATATATGTGATGTTTTTCATATAATCTAGATCGTTATTATGTGGGTAATGTAATTTTTATGTACTTTTATTTATTATTATAACTTTATTTATTTATAATTTCTTTTTAATATTTATGTTTTAATAACAATAATTTTAGATAATATAAAAGAATTTATTTTTGATAATGATTTCATGTAAGCTTTTAAACAATTGCTTTTTTAAGTTCGAGGCTATATTCAGATTTAGTGTTTATTTAATTTCGTTGAATACTAATTTTTTATTGTAAAATGTAAAGAGAAATTAAATTTACTTTTTAAACGTTCTAGACTAATCCAAAACACAGTTCCTTTATTATGTACTAACTTTTACGGTACAATACTGTACAATCTAAATAGTACAAAATAATGTTTATATTTTTTCTATTGTTCGTAACTAACCTGATCGGTACTTACTACAGTCAGTATATACTACTTATAGTAAACAATTTCTAAATTTTTCATATTTACGCTAAAATCTTTATTTTCTATATTATTGGTGCTGTTTAATTATAAATTGTTTGGTAGATTTAGGTCAATGAAATGTTGTGTGTGCGCGTAAGCATTGTATAATTTCTATACAATTATACATTTTATTATATATTTTCATTTATTATTATACTATCTATTGATGTGTATTTATTTGTTTGTTGAAAAATTACGCATATTGTGGATGATGCGGTGCGAATCAATAATAAATTGTTTATATTGCGTATAGAAGAATTGTTTTATGAAATTAATTCAATTTATTTAAGAAAATATCTTATGTAATGACACTTTCAAATTTCCAATTAATCAATTGATCTTTTATTGGTATCTTGAACAGATAATTGTTTTATTGAAGACTACGCTAACTGTGGGGAGTCCTAACTCATAATACGTTGTTTTTATTGCAAATACAAAAATTAATTTGTAAAGAATATCTTAGAAATTTAATTAATGAATAACACTTACAATAAATTTAACAATAATAATAATTATACCTAAATTGAACATACAATCCAACCGAGGTAATTTTCTTAAAAACGTTTTTCGAAACTTAAATTCCAAAATTCTGGATCAAAGTTTTACACAATGTTATTTAATTTATTATTTTTAGTTTTAGAAATAATGTGTGATATTATGAGCAATTTTAATAATTTGAGTACTCCTCTGCTGTAGGATTAGTTATGGTAGTTATCTAATTTGCATATAGGCATTCCAACAGAATCTAACTAAGTAAGTAACTGATTAATCCCCGGAACCACTTTAATACATTCAAAGCGCTCTTTCTAAAACAAACTGTTACTTTATGTAACAATCTATTTACAATATCATTTCGATTTAATTTATTTTTTATTGTTGCTTTGTAGATGTGATAATGTATATAGTAAATTAGTTTTCTGCCTCATTTGATTTAACTTAATGCTACCAACATAGTTCCAAATTATATATTTCACAAGCAACTACTAACCGTGTTTAGCACCACTGTTCGACCACTACTAGCATTTAGACATAACGCTCAGTCAGTGGGCCGTACCAATCGGCATCGTGCGATGTACAACAATAAAAATACTTTCTTGAGGCTTTATCGCTTACCACGAAATTTTAGTGAAATCTTCTATACCTAGATTCATTTTCATTACGAGTATTGTGTTCATGATATTTCTTGTTATAAGTCATGAATTTTGAAATGTAATATAAACGTTTATTATTAAAAACGAGGAGTTTTATGTTAAGCAATTTAGCATATCCATCATAAGGGTTATTTTAGTTCTTCTGTTACAACCCAGAATGATTCTCATTCCCCTATTTTGTAATTTTTCAATTATCTGCATATTATTAAACACATAATAGAGGAACAGTACTTGAAATGCGAGGCAATGCGACTCTTATAATTTATTATTATTATTGCTAAAACATAAATATGATATACATAAACCGACTGCTTAATGTGTTATACGTGAGCTTGGAAAAGTGCTGTGAACCTTTATATGTCGACGAGAAAGTTCTTCTCTTCTTCTGCTTAAGAGTTAGGCTTTTTACCGCGCGGCTACCCACTGTACTAAACTAATATTCTAGGCCATATTTTTAATTCATTACTTAATCTAGTTAAGACACTAATTTTCTAAGCTGCCTTCTTTATAACGTAATCAACATGTTTGAGATTTTAATCGAACTATTATCTATAATAATTCCTAAATATACTGCTCAACAAATGAACTGGGCCATTTGCATAGATTGGTGTAATTTTTTAAATATTTATGGAAACAAAAGAATGAAAACAACTGGTTTTCTCAATCCTCAAAGATTACCAAAGATGTCATGATTGTCCTTTTGGGAAAAATTTTAATATTTAAAAAACACACACTATAAGCAAATGACCCAGTTCATTTGTTGAGCAATCTATTTCATATCATCAACAATTTTGATATGCTCTCTAGCGTTGTTTGCGTCACTTGTTAAGAGCTGTTTCTTGTTGCTGAAATACTACAACAAAAAATATTTTAAATCTTAAAACTATTTCATTTGAACAAATTAACTATATCCATTTTTAAACTAAATTAAGAATGTAATTAATAAAAAACAAGAGTTTTTGGTTGATTTGTAATTCTACCGATAGATATCAATATTATTACGCTTATGAAAAGTTTTGTTAATTGCATAAGCTATTTAAATTATTAAAAATATCTAAGGCTTCCAGGTCGACTCAGCCTGTGAAAATGAATACATGGCAAATAATTTCCTGGGGTAATAATAGGCGGTTGGTGTTAACCACTTTACCATCCTTGAGTACCAACCGGCTCGAGAATAGCAGCCTACCCTGCTATACCCCAATCGGTCTTCATGGCGTGTGAAAGGGACTATTATTATTATTTCGAAATACATCTAATTAAGGAAAGAAATTCAGTACGCATTTTATTATGAACTCAATAATGCTTTCTTTCATTTTGATGTTTTAAAGAAATACGATACTTATAATTTTATTATATGCAGTTCAGCTGGAAGCACAAGTTGTTTATGCAATAAATTACAGTAAATGGCTTTTCTTGAAACATTATCGCTAGCATTTAAACCTTTTTAGATGTATAAGCTCATTTCTACACAAAATGGCACTTGGACCCTTTTATATTTCAATTCTTCAATTGTTACTACCATTTGTTCAATAGTTTTAAAGCGATCGTCCAGAAGACACATTTTTAATTTTTTGTGTTATAAATTACATCGAAATTTTTAAATTTATCTTATGAAAATGACATGTATTAAAATCTATCATTTCTATTTTGTACGAAATAAAGTCATATCCAAATTAGAAGACACACACACACACACCGCACGCACAGATTGCGATAAAATATCTGATGTTGGGACAAACAATAAATATGCATCGGTAATCCCTAATGTAAAAATTAAAAAAGTACAATTCAATTTTTGTGTTACGAAAATGAATTATGACATACACTTGATGAACGTTTAATAAAGTATGAAACAAAAACAGGAGTTACGTAAATTCTAATATAACTTCAACGATTCGTAATAAGTTGATTTCATAAAAATCACAATTAACTTTTTATTAAAAATATTTGAGAAAAACGTGAATTAAATATACATGAAATATTTATCTCAAGATGATTCTAGGTTCTCAATGCAGTTAGGTGAATCAAATAAAAAAAAATTATAATTTATAATTTAGTTTTTTCTAACTAAATTACTAATTTATCAACTAATTAATTTTCAACCTGGGGCGACCAATGTTTTTCTGCAAATTCAAATATAAACGAAACGGTGTTTCTACCTGTTACTTTCTTTTATACTCTCAGTCCAGTCCTTGGGCTGGTAGTTTTATAAATTTAGAAGCCACGTAAAATTACGGGTCTATAAAACAAGTATCCAATTTTCCGTATGAATACAAAAATGATTACAGAATTTTAGCACTTATTTTTATAAACGGTTAAACTTTGCCTTTTTATTTTAATAATCATAGGATACATACATTTGTCTTGAAAATGCACTTTAAATTTACTTCGAATGAGTAAAAATTCTTTTAGTATTTTACGTAATCATTTATTCGGAACCAAAGATCGGAACTTGTAAATAATTTAAGTTTTTTAATGTTAATTGTTATTAATTTGTTTTTAATTATTAATTGTTAAATATGTTAGTATATATTGTATAATTATTTATGTTATTTATCAATGACGTATCTATAAATGTAATGCTATGATAATCTGTGTCATGTTTGGCAACTTAATACTGTATTGAGCAGTCGTTCAATAAAGAACTTTACATATATTATTTCGAAAAATCATTTTCTGATATAACCCTATTTTAAGATGTAGTCACATTTACTACAATAAATTAAAATCGTTCACGACACAGAATTGTATTTTCAACCAGCATGACTTCTACGACTCGAACATATCTGACATTTAAACAGGTATGAGCCTTAAAGTTACTACTCTATATAACTTTACCTACTTGAACTTTCAACCAGCATAACCGATGTATTTTACAACTTAAACAAGACTGACTTTAAAACTAAAAACCAAAACCTTATATACAAGTATTTACATAACAACTACAATCTAATACATACAAAAATATGCTTCTGTGTATAAAGTTTTTGTACGAAGGTGGCAAATTATTACACAATAACAATCGCTAATAGTTATCTAGTAATTACATCCTAGAGATAATTCATAAATGCAATATTCCACAAAAATCATCACCATTATCATTTAAACATTAGCATCAAAAATTGTTGTTTAGTGTTGTTATTATTAGAAATTTTATGTTATTGTAACAACGTCTATAATAGTAACTTTATTCACATAATATGATAAAACATTAAAACGGATTTATTAAAAACTAAACTAGTTCAGAGCTTAACTTGAAAACTATTACTTCTGAATTCCTTTCATCACAACATCGATGCGAAAATTAGAATTTATCTCACGAAATCCTTAAGAATTTTTAAATGTAATTTTATTTTAACCTCGATTAACTATTATGTATCTTTAAGATTTTGTATTACTTCATGTTGTAAAGATACATACGTTTCTACTTATAAGGAATTCTAGGATTGGAAACCTACCTGTTTCCAATTTTTATTTACAAAATAAAATGAATAAAAAAACAGTAAGATACTTACTGAGACATGGTTTGATGAACAGATCTCGTACACTAGCCTTGAGCATACTGAAAAATAAATTATTACATGCAAGTACATTTGCAAAAATGATTCCAGACTAAGTAATTTTAGTATATAAAGCATCATCTGCTGCAAACACTGCGTCTTCACGAAGAAGAAACGCTGGAAACTATTAATTGTTGGTAAGTACGATATAGTGAAAAGTAAAAGGAGTAACATGATGGATTTGGGATGAAACAAATATTATCTACAGCATTAAATTGATGTCCGGCTTTGTATAGGGTGCGACATGATCATCCTTTTATTTATGTTATAGAGTTTTATGTCTAAAGCTGAAGCGCCTATGCCAAACAAAATAAAGAAAGAGTGCCTTAGTTATTATTAATTGCTTTCCTTTCTTTGACCTGTTTCACCTAACAGAAGACACGAAAGCCTATTTTTTGTTATGACAGTTTTGTATCAATTCTGAAACCACTCTGTTTAAACTACATCCAGGACCTTTCTAAATCTTTTATATGCTACGTAAACGTGACATTTAATGTTGACCGTAAACTTTGAGTAAATTTCAAAAATATTCGGTAATTAAAAATTTAAAGTTTACTACATAATGTTCGTTTTTTGCGTAAAGCAAACTGAAGCAAACACTTATTTGAACATAATCACCTGATTGATTCACATATCTTCAATAAGATCTTTAATTGACACTTCTCAGATGGTTTAGAGGCTTTTGATAAAGTACACAAACATAAACACAAACACCAAGTACCATTAATCAATGGAGATTTGGTCAATCTCATCGCGTTACGTTTTGAATGTATTTCGGACGAAAGTCATCGGGGTATGGTTCCAATAACAACTAGACTTCATGGTGGCCATTTGTTTATTTATGTAACTCATCTTTGAGAATGAAACAGATGAACTGAAATGTATCAAAAAAAATTAGTAAAGGCGTTTCAGTTTGTTTTGAGTCAACGTTTAAGGTTTATACACATTGTTAGAGTTTATAAAACAAGATAGGAAAGACCGTTACTGTGATTTTGTTTGTGAATTTACTGAATGTATGGAATTATTACTTGAAATTGTATCATGATTACCTGCGAAAACATTTCTTAATGTAACTGTGAGATTCTTAATATAGCGGCAGTCATTGTTCATTGTGCATATTATTTTGAGAATATTGGATATCAGTGTCCGAACAGTTGTTATTCTGTTATAATTTCTTTGATTATATTTGTAACATTTTTATTTATGAAATAAAAGTTTAGTCTTCTAATATTATAAGACGAAAGAGATATATGTAAACAAATCTACCCCAATTAAAATAAAGTATATTTCGAACGTTTTCGATTTATTTTTTTTAAATACGAATGCCATAAAGGCTCTTCGTTTTCGACTGGCGAAGATCATACTTCTCGTTCGGAGGGACCTGGGTTCAAATCTCGGTTGCAATGAATTTTAAAGATTTAGTACAATCGTATTTGAGCTCCTTATGATAAGGCATGCAAGTTGTATGAGTAATAAAGTATATTAAACTTTAAATATGTAAACCTGATTTTATTTGCTTGCATGCGAATTAGGTTGAACATTATGTGGAGACCAGCATTTAATGAAGTATTTAATTAAAAATACAAAATTCGTTTAATTTTACACGAAAAAAAATTACTACACTTCACTTCAGGGTGTCTCGATGGTCTACTTGCTGCTTTGATGACTAAATAAAATTACATTTACATTTTATAAAGAGGAATAAATTGAATATACTTTATAATTACAATATTTAAAAGGGCAAATATATCTATGTATAAATGATGTGTATTACATATAATTATTAAAATCAATGTACGAAATAACAGCTATGTGTATATACCGCGCTGTAATTAATAAATATTTATGCCATTTATTTGAAAAGTCATTCACATAAGTGACATAATTAACCTTAAATTTATAACATACAATTTTTATCGGTAACTTAATTAACAACTTCAAAATCAAAAACTATAATCAATAATAAGTCAAATACTTAAACACATAATGCTTCTGCAACGATACTTACGGTAAACTTATGCCACGGCAGAGACAATTCTCTTCTTTAGATTTAGCTCAGGATCGTGGGTGCTAGTTTCTAAAGCTTTTAAATTGCAAGCAGAAGCAGGAAATAAATAGTGTTAAGATCGCCACCTACCTGTAGTAGTTTCCTGGATTGAACATGAAAATGTACAAATTGGGAAAGAAAATCTATTAAGCTGGTACGATAAAATTTAAAAAATCTGTCGTATAAAAGTGAACTTTAAACTGTGGTCAGAACACTTACAATTGGTTGTGCCGATATAACTTGATGAGAATTGATTTTTACTGTATTTATTTGGCAAATAAAAAATATTTCAAATCCTTGTAGACTTAACATGGTTGCCTTAGTGAGCGATCCTTTTTAAAGTATATTTAATAAGATAATTAACTTACATACAAAAATAATTTAAAAATAAAACAACAAGACACAACACCAATAAAGAGGACATAATATTAGCAGTAAAGAATAATTTACTCTCTTTTATTTCTGTACGAACTCTGAATAAAATATTGGTTATTAACTTCTTTTTAATTCAAATTAACGAAAGGTCTATGATAAGATTTCTATCAAAACTTTTTTTCAAGACTTGTCAGCGCTCATTTACATAGTTGTAGCTCACAAATGTTACGGAACAAATTCTAAATGGTAAAGTCTCGGTGTTATTTTTAATTCCTTTTTTTAATTTTTTTTAATTAATTCGTTGGCACTAACATAACCATGTTAATTCTGAGAGCACGAGAACACATAGTTCTCCATAAGACACAAACCCTAAGATTATTGGAGTCCACCTTAACCCTTTCGCGTTACTTTAAATATTCTGTAAATCCGGATGGTAGAACTACTGCTATCGGTCGGGACCCTAACTAATTTTAAATTCTTTAACCCCCACTACAAAAAACAACTATGCTCGGGACGCTGACCGACCCGACGTATGCTCCAGGCAACCGTCCGCTTGTTACTCCAACTTGGAACTTATCCGGGAGAATTGGCTCGAAAAGCTGCCTATTCATGATTTTTCTAAACTTAAAAAGTATGGTCATTCACAACCAACAACCGAAATAGGATCGTGACGATATTTCATCCAATCCGAAAATTTCAAAATTTCTTAATAATAAAATTAATATAAAATCTGGTAAAACAAGGAGATAGTTATTGGAGAACGTAGCTATTAGTATATTTGCAGGCTGTGGGAATACAATTAAAACGAACTGGAACCCGTAAAAAAATGTATAGTGTGGTAAGATTTCCATAAATCAAGTTGCAGCAGAAGCTTTAGGAGTGGTAAGTATCTAGAAATTAAACTATGAATGCTTTTTGTGGGTAGAAGATTTAGAAGAAGAAAAGACAAAAATGTTATCGCTGGTTAACAATCAAGGACTGACTTAAATAAAAATATATACAGACAATCTTCCTATTTCGTAAAAAAAGAGGTAAAGGAAGCAAAGGATATCTACTGGAAACAAACCAGTAGTAGTGGTAAAGGTTTGATAAAGGTGATTTTTAATTCAGATTTGTACATGGGGTAATCCGCACAAGTATTTCTTAAATTTAAGATATATTGGCTTGTACTCTGGTATAATTTAATCTAGAATATGATAAAGCAGGTAGTTATGAAGGTATAGGCAGAAATAAACCGGCTTACCTGAAATGATGTAATATGTATATGGTATGTAATAATTGAACGTGTAACGTTATTGGCTTTTGCTGAAAAGGTTAATTTTCTTTCAAATTTTACGCTGTTTGATGTACGCTGAAATTTCGTGTAATTTCATCTTGGCCATACGATTTAGTAAGATTCTACTGAATAGCTTGAGTTTCTTTGTTGATATTACTTAAAAACATATTTGCAGACCTGCGTTCTTCATTGTGAAGTGAATCTACATATGCAAACTCTGTTCCATAATAAGATGTAATAGATTTAAAAGTATACAATTACGTTAATTAAATATTAATTGGAGGTATTTGAAGAGATAAAACAGCTTACAATTATGTTTAAAATAAATTATGTTATTTAGTAGTTAGCTTCTGAAGCTTCTCGTCAACGTTCACATGTGTAGTTATATTACAAGATAAGTTTTAAGTGTTATATATTTTTGTGATCAGGGAAAAAGGGCATTTTTCTGTCTTTTTAATTCTGGATTTTATTATAATTTTTGTAATCTTAATTTGGTTAGATTTTATTTCATATGTCAAAAGTGTTCTGTTTTTGCAAAATTCTTTTTTTTGTAAAGAATATATATAGAAGAAGCTCCCAGAAACAATTAAGTAGCTATAATCCATGAAAGAAAGAAAATATTCAAAATATTTCTAAACTTGTCAATCAGCTTAAAATAGATAGGAGATTTTTAGAGCGCCAATTTGAAAAAAGTGAGTTTTTAATAACAATATTTAAATTTAATTAAATTTGATACTATTTGCTATTAGCTTCCAGACCAAACATATTTAAATTTACACAAAATTATAACAAAATAAAATCATTAATTTAATTAATTTTTTTATTTTTAATTTAAAAATAAGTTAATTGTTTTATTTTTGTGTAGAAATTTAATCCTCTTTTTTAAATTAAGGAAATCAGACAGTTTGATTATTTTTCATTTATTCATTATCAATAATCAGTATTATCAGTATCTTATATACGTTTTTTTTTATTTCTTTATGTGTTAATTTAAGAATTAATAAATAAAACATTGTGTTCTTTACTTTTTTACATTTTTTTATTTAACGTCTATTATTTTGTTAACAACGATTATTATTCATCTAAATATTAGAAATAAAAGTCATTAAAGAAAAATATAAATTTCATACTTGCTCTATGTTTTTATCATAATATAATTTTTGTTTTTACTATTTAGGACTATTTAATTTTCTGTTTATATTTTTAAATAATTGTCGATACTTCAAAAAGAATTATATTAAACATGTTTTAATAAAATCAAAGAACCAACTATATAATACAAAGGCGGACAGGCCTTGATAATTAGCCATAACATAAACAAAACAAATATTTAACCTTTTCCAACAATTGTAAAATATTTAAATGTTAATCTTAAATAAGTACAGAGTGTCCAAATTGAGTTTCCTCGATTGGCAAATATGTTTGATTTCGAAACTCTTAATAAAAATAAATAGTATTTATTTTTACCAATAAATTTACACATCTGGTAAAATTTTATCCAATTATTAAATTAATTATTTTTTATTCTATTGATTATAACAAAATTGAGAGAAGTTAAGCTCTCATTTTGGAACACTCTGATGGTAAATAGGTAATTAAATCAATGAATTACTTGAATATCATTCACATAAAAATTAAAATACTTTTGATAATAGTATTTTATTATATTTTCTGTGAGAATTTCATTTTTAATTTAATTAAAGCTTTTCAATAATAGAAATATGTTATATGGTGTTTCACATACATAAGAAAGACAGAAGTTATAGTTATAAAACTTAAATACTATGCATTGTCTGTAGATTAATTTACTATTGGTTCTTGAGGGTAGATCAATAAGTAAAGGTACATAAAATTGATTTCAATGGGACATTCTTTCACATTATCTTGGTCAGGTGTTGCTCTTTAATCCTGTCTTATTTAAGACGATAGCTGTTCTTATGGTTTGATATTATATGAACTTTTATATAAACAAAATTATTTCGTCTAAATAATACTTTTAGTAAAAATGATTAAGTGTATAATTATTGTAATTAGTTTTCTGCTTGGAATTAGTCTAGGTAAGTAGTCTCAGGAAGTAACAGTAAATTGGGCCTCCTTTCATATGTATCTAACTTTTATTTACTACAGTTGCATCTGAAACAAAAATAGGTAGAGACAGAATAATTGGAGGATACCATGCAACAGGTAGTCAGTTTCCTTATCAAGTTTCAATACGTGTAAACAACAAGCATAATTGTGGAGGTTCTATTATTAGTAGTTTTTGGATACTAACTGCTGGTCATTGCGTTTTTGGGTAATCATATTTAGTATCCTTTGTGTTTATCAACTTCTAAATAAGAATTTTCTAGTTTTCCTCTAGAGAGTTTACTTGTTGTCGTTGGTACCAACCACGTAAGTCATGGAGGCTTGATTTATAGAGTAGTGCAAGGCATCGTGCATGAAGGATATGAACCTGAGACATTGCCTAATGATATTGCTCTTCTTCAAGTAGAAGATCATATACTTTACGATATGAACGTTCTACCCATTTGCCTGACCGCGAGTCCTCTTCCTCCTGGAACTTATTGCATCATATCTGGATGGGGATGGATCAGTTACGAAGATAAAACTGTTCCTGATTATTTACAATATATCGACCAAGAGTTAGTGGATATAGATGAATGCAGAGAATCCTATACTGAAAAACCACAAGAAGTACTTGATACTAATGTATGTGCTGTTAATGAACGTGGCAAAGGAGCATGTCATGCAGATTCAGGAGGTCCTCTCGTATGTAATGGTTTACAATATGGTGTTGTATCTACTGGGGATCCATGCGGTGTGGGAACCCCTGATATATATACTAGTGTCTATGCATATCGCCAATGGATAAACTATCACACTGGTGTGTAAGACTATAGTAACCTTTTTTTCTCTCAGAAATCTAGGAGAAATTGTGAATGTGTCTAAAATAAAGTTTAGCGATGTTATTGTTATTTTATGTTTGTCTTGTCTTCCTTACCATTCTCATTTTTTCCTCTGTGTAAACCAACATTGTCCTCTGAATATACAGACACAAAATAAGTGACCTAGGATGAGACAAAACAAGCCAAAATATTGGTTTTGACTTTTTATGTGGTTCATACTACAAAATACGCTCTTCTTAATAAAACCATCCCCAGTTAATCACTTGTTTAATGAAGTGTAGTTAAAAAGGGTAATAAATTTAAAAAGTATTTACTAATCTTTATTGTACCTGCATCGTAATCTTTGTGTATCACCAAAAAGCGTTCAAATACACAACATTAAAACACATGCGCGCTGTAAAGTCACAAAGTTACTCCATTAACTTCTTTATTATAATAAATCGATAATAATAAACAGTACTATTCTCACCACAACAAATTACGGATCCACATAGACATAAACATAATCAACAAATGCTAACCAATCGCCATGTTAATCATACAACGTCACATCACACAGACTGCATAAACCAAAATCAAAATCCATCTATATTTTCCAGATTAGGATGCATGTATAATAAAATATAGCGTATGATAAACGTGTGTAAGTACTTTTAAATCAGTAGCGCCTATCGACGTTAATAACACTCCGCTTTGCGTCGTTCTCTTAAAAACGTCGTACGTGTTTTAATAAAACGTTAGAATTGTTAAGATATACTTTACATATCAACCAAATATGAATAAAGTTTAATATATTTTTTTTTGATCACTAAATAAAGCCACACGGATGGGTTAGGTAATTTGTAACAGTATAATAACTAAACGCTTACTTTAAAATTGCATAAATGTGCCTCAGCTTAGCTGAGCTACGACTCTCTCTTTAAATTAAGGCGGGTCGTAGGTGTGTTGAATTACCAGTAGATTATTTGTCGAGCTACGGAAATGGGCGCCAGCATATTGATTTTAGCAAATAAATGTTTAATAATAATACTCCCAATAACGGAATTCTAGTTCTTAAAAGCGAATTAGCTTCAACGCAAAAGCCGAATTTCTTCACTTCAATATCAGATAAAAAATCAGTCAACAAAAAAATATAAAATAAATAACATCAATAATATCAATTATATATTTATTAACACGGGTAAACCAATATCAATTCAATAGTTAAATCGTGTACTGGAATTTATTCGTGAATTCGATATTCATTTAAATCTACTATTATATAACTGTTACTAATAAAAATGATGACTGATGAGGTTACACAAAGTATAAGTCATTAAGCAAATAGTGCTTCCATAAAATAATCTAAAGAAATCCATTAACTATTTTAAAGACTCGTATAAAATCATGCCTGCTTTGTTATTGAGGTTAAATATACAATAATAAAATTTTAAGTTGATATAATTTGTAAAAATTATATCAACAATTAATAGAATTTCCCAATAATTTAAAAATTTAATTACTCTGCTATTAATATTCTCTTCTTATAACACGATAATAAATTACTTCTATAATAAACTAGATGGCGATATTAAAAAAATATAAGAAATTATACGGAATGTATAACAAGTACTAGGCATACTAATTTTAATATCATAATACAGAGTGTACATAAAAACAAAACACTTAGCAAATGTGTACGTTATTAAAAGGACACAGAAAGCTATTAAATGTGATCAAAGAAAGGAAAAATATTAAATTACAAAAGCTTACTAATTATGATTAGGCACAGGAACAAATGAACAACATTATAGAGGACGCCACACAAATTGTTTGTTATTATTGTTATAAACAAGTTGCGATGGAAATCTACAATTCGGTAAAAGAATTAGCCTGGTTCATATATTTTAAAAAGATGTACACTACAAACAATTTGTTGAGGCAATCTATAGCAGGTGGCTTTTTATTTTTAATTTATTTATCATTTATTAGATCGGGTTCTTGATCTCAAATATTTGTAAATAAAGTGTACAACCTAGAGAATGACAATTATGCACATTTTCTTATTGTTTTAAACAAAAAGCTTTATTATAAGCGATTTCCTTATAAGTATATTCGTTTTTTGTTTTAATTGCTACACTAATACACTTATTGCTAATGTGTAACTCACATTAGAAATGTTGCTGAAAGAATACAGGACAGTTATTGTTGAACTCTGAACATCTGTATTATAAATATTACAGTAATTCCCCTATTCAGTGCAACTAACGACCAACGTTTGCTGAGATATTGCGCTCTATTTATTATGCAAATCAGCGTTTATCCGAAAATAAGGAGTTAATATATTTATAATTCCAATTAACATTTTGTTTAGGAAGGTCTGATCTTACCGTAGAATGGATAATTGCTATCAAAACGCTGACAATAGCAACCATTTTTAGTAAAGAGGACTTTATATTAATTACTACTCAATCACACATGGCATAGCATTCATCAAACTAAATTAAAACTTCTGAAATGCTAGTCTTAAATTCTAGTAGAACAATGATTAAATTTATCGGAGTTGAATTGAGAAGTATTGTTTCAACAGAAGGTGCATATCAATAAACCTTTTCTAGTTTATTTACTTTTCTAACTCGGCCATGCGTACAGTAACAAAGGTAGTCATCACAAAAATCTAGACCGCAACCTACACATCTCGACGCATTCAGATACAACTAATCAAGCCTTATACAACAACACCAAACGCACCACAATATCTGTTGATCATTTATATTTAAAAGGCGGTGGTTTCAATTTAAAAATAGTCAGATACAGCAGTTACACTTCCGGTATCAGTGAATGTTTTAAAAAGTATCCTAATGCTGGTTTCGTAAACCAGAGATAATGATTGAGTTAAATGGGATACAACCCGTTTATTAGTTTTTACTCCTTTATTTTTTATGCTTGTCAAACTTATAATCTAAGATCTAGATTTACAGTATTGTCTTTACAAAAACTATCAAAACTTTCTTGGAACGCTTTCCCTATTGAGGACGACTGGTTAACGTGTTAAAGACAATACTTCAATATCAATTTTTTAAGTAAAATCATTCTGTTTAGGTTTTTAGAAAGAACTACTAAAAATGTTTAAATATTAGTACAACCTATTTATAAACAAGATAGGAAATTCCGAATGGAGGCCCTTTTTGAACATAATTGAATAGAAAGTACAAGTTTACTTAATGAATACCCTGCCCAGATTTATTACTGAAATTAATCCATTTTCTTATATTGTTATGGACAGGTTGTAAATAATTTGTATGTATTTAAAATGGTTATTTACTGGTTTCTTAAAAAAAAATTATTAGGAAAACCACCTGTGTACAGCGACATTCTTGTTCAGAGCTACAATTTTTAACTAATAATTTCTTAATCCTAAAGCAAGAATTTTAATTAAATACCTTGTATACAAAAATCCCGTGTCTCGAATTATTTTTCCCGGGACTTGAGACAACAAGAAATTGTGTAATTGTTCCCGTGTCCCGGGAATTTCAGGGAGTCGGGTACACTAGTCTCAGATCCTAGATGTTTATTTATAAAAACACCGGAGATTAAAACAGATGTGCAATACATAATTTTATTGTCTAGTATATATAAAACCAGTGTTGCCAGCGTTAGGGAAATTTCCCTAGATCTAGGGAAACTTACATCTCTTTTGGAATAGGACATTCTTATAAAATATTTTAAAAATCTAGGAAACTTGTAGACTTAGCAACTGGCACGTCAACGAAAAGAAGAAGAGCAACAGAGACAGTTAATAGAAATGCAGCGTGCAGCAAAAGATGAATGTGTCCTTAATGATTACATACATATGACATTATACATGAGACATACATATATCATTCATTAACCAGCCCTAATTTCTGTATTACAATAAAAGACGAAGAAAAAGAAAAATAACAGAAATGAAAAATTGTTTAAAAGTAGTGTTGTGTATAAATATAGGGAATCAAAAATAATCATCTGGCAACACTGCATAAAACAAGGCTTACCATTTCTTCGGCATTCACAATTATTTTATCAGATTTTTTATTACTAGCATACCCATAAAAAATCTGTGTGTTTAATTTTTCTAAGGTTTTCACCAACTTTAAAATAAGCAATAAAAGTTATATAAAATTGATTTGAATGGAACTACCTTACTTATGTTTCGCGTTTTAATGTATTTTATTTAAAACAACTATAGTCGTGGTTTAAAATGATATGAATTTTGTATAAACAAACATTATTTCGTCTTGATAATTAGTGAAAATGATGAAGTTTACGATTATTGTAATCATCGTTATGTTTAGGCCTAGTCTAGGTAAGATTTTATGAAGTGTCTTATGGTAAATCTCCATACCTCTCCTTTTTTCATGCTTTTATAATTTGTTTATTACAGTCGCATCTGAAGATGGCAACATAATTCTTAATGAAAGAATAATTGGAGGTTATACTGCAAACGATGGTCAGTTTCCTTATCAAGTTTCAATACGTGTAAACAACAAGCATAATTGTGGAGGTTCTATTATCAGTAATTTTTGGATACTAACTGCTGGTCATTGTATTTTTGGGTAAACATATTTATTATTCTTTATATCGTCAATTAAATAATAATTTTCTAGATTTTCTCTAGAGAGTTTACGTGTTGTTGTTGGTACCAACTACGTAAGTTATGGAGGTTTGGTTTATAAAGTAGTGCAAGGCATCGTGCATGAAAGATATAAGCCCGACACATTGCCTAATGATATTGCTCTTCTTCAAGTAGAAGTTCCTATATTTTATAGTATTAAAATTCAACCTATCTGGTTAGCTACAATTCCTCTACCTCCTGGAACCATTTGCGTGGTATCTGGATGGGGATGGATCAGTTACGAAGATAAAACTATTCCTGATTATTTACAATACCTCGACCAAAAGTTAGTAGATACAAATGAATGCAAGAAATATTATATTGAAAAACCAAACGAAGTACTTGATACCAATGTCTGTGCTGTTAATGGGCATGGTAGAGGAGTATGTCATGCAGATTCAGGAGGCCCCCTTGTATGTAATGGCGTACAATATGGTGTCGTATCTACAGGAGATCCATGCGGTGTGGGAACCCCTGATATATATGCTAGTGTCTATGCATATCGTAGATGGATAAGATATTATACTGGTGTGTAAGAATATAAACAATGCTTTTTTTATAAGAAACATATTGTCATGATTTATATGACAAGATTTGAAATGTAGGCATCTATAGGTACAAACATGATATATGGGTTGAATAACTTCCAGGGGAAATAATAATTTACATTGAAGTATTAATTAGAAATATTAGAATAAATAAAAATGTTTTATTTTGTTAAAGAAACACTCTATAACACACTAGGTAGAAAAAGGATAAATCTTAAAGTTAATTTTTTCTTAATTTTGGTGTAAATTTTCTTGGTCAGCTGACGATTTGCCATCGTTACATGATTTTTGCACATAAGTATTAAAGCCATTTCAAGACATATTTTGACCTGAAATAGACAAGGTGCATTTTAGTGGAGATGTATGCAAATATTTATTATTTTACCTGCGGGTTTAATTTATAAAAGTTTTCTTGTGAATCAACGATTAGAGAGTTTTTTTAATATTTCATTGTTTTGCAAGAGTAGAAAGCCAGTGGGCTTAGTTATTTTATTATAATGTTGTTAAGTAGTTCCTTGGGTACAACTGAGACTTAAATGCAAATATAGGAATTACTTCTTATAGCAGATCTATGGGTTTGGAAACATATTTATGCGTTTTACCTTGACAATCTGGAATTATGTGATTTAGTTATTATTTTGTAGTTTGGATATCTAAATTTGTGTAAATATTGTACTATAGGATGTAAGAAAGGAATTTGTAATCATAAAAAGATGTAAAACAAGAATATTAATTCATTCATATTTTAATGTATAACTGAATGTATTTGAAAATTAATTCAGTTGACATTTAATAGCCATCTTATTATTGAGATTTAGGACAAGTGTTTGGTAGTTATTTTTGAAAAAAAAAATTTTTTTTACAATTATTAATAATTATAAACAATTATATGGTTATATAAATTTAGTACTATTTTTGGATTTGTTTTCCACTAGAAATCACTAGAAAAATAACCAATTTTGTCTTTTGTTTTTTAATACATAAATACAGGAAGCAATTTGGCGACTCTCTCTCTCTGTAGATTTAGTTTTCCAAGCCATTCGTTTGTGGTCAGAGCATAATTAACAATTTAAAAGCTATGTAGCGAGTTCAAAATGCCAACATTAACCAAACATCAGAATTTTTAGGTTATGTTGATGAAACATCAAAGTGTTTATTAATTTTAATTTTAATAATAAGCAATTTAATTTAAATAAATACACAGGGTTGTGAATTAATAGTGATTTAATTTTTTTGTGTGAAGACAATTTTATAGGTTATCAGAATAATAATTTCCATTAGAACTTGGGTGGAATATGGAGATTTATCATTGTATTAATTAAATGGATTTACCTGATGTCTGAAATACAATTGCTTTTTATAATTTCAATTATATCCAGTAATACAGAATTATTTATGAAGAGAGGTAAATTGTTATTCCATTTCCACCATGTTGATATAAAACCACATTGAAACAGAGATTTTGCAGTTGCAGTTTGTTATTAATGTCAGTCGGTAATTTAAAAAGCTCCAAAATTTTGATTGTTTGTAAATAATGTAAGGTATTTATATAAATTTTAAGTTAGTAATACGAATAAGAAAGATATTATTTTTGAAGATAAAAAGAACTGGACTACCCCAGAATTGATTTTTCTTTTATTTAAGATATCCAAATTTCTTTTTATTTTTTAATTTTTAATATTTTAGTTTTGTCTGTTTATCTCTTGTGTTTTGTTAAATTTAATAAATTTTGTTATTTAAATTTTTAAAAAGTAACTCAGGTTTATTATTTTGTTTTGTGTGTGTGGTTTAATTATGTTTTATAGATCCATGGCCTATGGAAGCGACGCGCCAGCTAGAGTCTCAGTTGTGACTAGAGTCTAGGTTCACAACAATTTATTATAGCCGGAGCATATTTTTTATGGTAAAGGTAGGTGGTTTATATCTTGTAGATGTTTTCACTGTGCTTTTACCGAAGTCTGTTTTATATGTGTACTCTGAACAATTTTAACAATTTATCAATTTTCAATCATCATCGCTTAATTTGAACCTCTTCCCAAATTATAAATCACAATATAACATAACTTGCCAGCCCAAACGTGGGGGGTTTTCTAAATATAATCAGAAGCATTCATCCTCTATTAATATCATATTAATATGTAATTGCGAATTTTCCTAAATACACTTTACTGATGCTAGTTTTTCTTTGGGTTTGCCCTGTCTCTTTGTTATTTTCATTTTTTATTCTTGTTCAGCGGGAACCAACACTCACTATCGTTTCTGAGTTTACAGAAACAAAATAAATATGGATATATGTAGTTATGGTACGTAATACCTGGACGTGGAAGTGAAACAAACATGAAGAACCGGTTGCTGGTATGAAGCTTTATGAAGGAAATAGTACACTATCACCATGTAACCCGAAAATCAAGAGTGTCTGAAGTGGTGTAGACCGATGGTAACATACAGGCATACGGGTTTCTATATCTTATTGTTGTCTAAACACATGTCTTCCCGCTACTAAAATGGTGGTAAGACATAATAATGCAAATGATTTGGTCTTGAAAATGATGAAAAAAGATTTTCAGCCTACTTTAAGAAAGTGTTAAACCAAATAATCTCGTCAAAGGGAAAATCCATTGGATATAACTCAAGAATTGAAAGGCCTTCCGACGCTATCTTTACCTATAGTGATATTTGGAAAAAAGTGGTACCCATAGTTCTTGCAGATCGATATGAGAATGTTAATGAGAATTTTGTCTGAGTTAGTCGTTTTGACAATTTTTTACGATAAACTATATCTGACATGGGGGACAGCAACATGGGGTTCAGGATTGTTGACTTTTGCACAAAAACTGCGTAATCCTTCAATCACATCCAAAGTAAATCCTTCAAAACCATCCAAGATCCGTATCTCGAATATCGTGATTTGTGATGAAACTTGACTACATCAGTGGCTACATTAACCTAAGGTCTGCATGAGGTTTGATTTGGGTTGTGATCATCTGATCTTCAGTAGACACAGAATAATTATTCTTGCGGAAAACATCCATGCGTCTGCCGTATCAGGGATCCATCTGGCAAGAGGGATCTTAAAAAGTGAATCCTGAAAGTACCGTAGTTTTTAAAAGTTATTACATCTTATTACATCTAAGATCTTGCTCCAAAAGGTGACCTTTACTTCGAATTTTTTTTGGTCCACGATATAGCGGTTTGTTATTGCTAGGTTTCTAGTGAAGTACTGCAGACAGCCTGATCATTGGTAATACAACGGTGGAAAAGGTGTAGCATCTCAAGCACCTTGGCACTATAATTAACCAAGATTTCACACATAAGAACGAAATTATGAAGAATTGAGCAAGCTAGACAAACATTCATTAAATTGAACAAGTTACTAACAACTCAAAATCTGTCATTAGCTTTGAGAATAAGAATGGTTAGGTGCTACGTGTTCTCAGTGCTATTGTACGGGTTTGAAGGATGGACCTTAAACAAGGAGACCACAAAGAGGCTGAATCTTTTGAGCTCTGAGTATATAGGCGCATGCTAAAAAATTCCTGGATGGAGCACACTACAAATGAACAAGTGCTATAGAGAGTCCTGCAGCTTATCATACAGGAAGAAATAATTGGGCGAAGAAGTGTCGGACAACGAAGGATTTTCTGGCTGTGCAACCTACGAGAATGGTACGGGCTTTAATCCGCACAACTATTCCGTACAGCTTTTTCAAAAATAAGAATCGCCAGGTTAATCAGCAACCTCCGAGGGAAAAGCTGACACCAAGAAAAAGTCTATTGATTTGTATTGTAACAGGAACAGAAAGTTTTTAGCATTCGTTACGATCATGTTTACAGCTACATAGGTTAGGTGGGTAGGTAGGTATTTCAATAATGTAGCGAGCTAAAGTTTATCTTATGTTTAAACACATTTGCTTTTCTAAAAGATTACATTTCCTCTTTAGTTACGTACAGAAAACATTTCTGTTTATTGTATTGTAAAAAGACGAAAGAATACAAATTAATTTTTTTAAAGTATGGTAATAAATTCGTTTTTAACAAAACATTGCATCTTTATGATCTCGTATATCGTCAAGTAAACAGATTGTTAGTTTGACACAAAATATCTTTAATATTAAATGTTTACAAAGGAACAATATGCTTATAGAACTATAAATTGATGTTTAGGAGACATTGTTATGGTTTAGATTCTGATAACGCTCTGATAGATTCTGATAAAACTTTATGGCTTTTGCATCTAGTTGTTAATAAAAGCATGCGATATCTTCGTCACAATTTGTTATTGGTAGAAAATGTTTCGCGTTGGTTAATAAAATGCGAGCGGTTAATACATATTATCTTCATCTTCCATTTGGGTTTAAAAACGTTCTGGTGACGGTGTTGTTTAGTTGGGCTTATTGTGTGTGCAGATTTAGAGTTACCGTCATCCGTTGTGCGTACCGTTTAATAATCTGAAGTAATAAAACGTACAAGAATTAATGGTGTAACTCAGCCTTCTGCGAGAAACGGAGGAAGGTGTGGTTATCATCTTCGTTAAAACTTACTAATGTCCGAGTGTCCTTTGGAGGAATTAATGAAAGTGATAAATAAAATTAGATTTTGAAAGTCTAAGTTATCTGAGAGTTACCTTTTCTAATTTTCTGAAAAAAAGTCAATAAAAATGTGGACTGGAAATTCGTTTTAATATCAGTTTCGATTGTCATACAGTAGTGAATAACTTTAGAAATCTTTAGAAATGATTGCAACGTTCGAAGTCTCAGTTTTTATAAAAGGCGTTCAGTTCAATTACAGCTTCCATTCCGCAGCTTTAATTTGAACTTGAGTTGTTACGATTAGTTTTACAAGTGTTGCCACGATGGATTAAGGTAAAACATATCGTAGTGTTCTTTGATAATATAAGAACTGGGTTCTTTGCTAACAACTCATCTTTATTTCATAACAATTTTATACGATGGGATCGCCACTAGTTTTGTTTTATTAAGATTTTTATTATATGAAAGTTAATAGTGACAGTTCAGAAATATTTGTCAAATTTGACAGATGATTTGCTTAACTTATGAATTTTAAAAAACAAATAAATGTTAGATATTAGATAAATTCTTTCAGAGCATATAGTAATTCACTTACGGTTTTTACAGAAATCCGATTTTTAAGGTAAGTATCCACTTTTATAATAAACTTTCTTTGTTGGTAGCAACACTGTGAGTACTCTTATATAGAACAAAAGCTCTAAACCTTTTCTTTCTTTATTTACACTTTTAATAACACAAACGTGATAAACTTAGATGTGTGTTTATTCCTTCTTTTCTTGTAGATCCTGCTTGCGGTGAGTAGTGTAGTTGGACCCCTTCACTATCATCGCTGATACCCAGCAACTCAGCATCCGGCGTCGATGTCTGGAAGTTGCTAAAACGTGTAGGTTAATTTGTCGAAAAGTTTATTTTACCTTCATAAGTCAATTTGTATTATTGACAGTAATCTTCAATTCTTCTTTTTCAGTTTAAGTTGTATGTACGGCTTGTCGATGGATCCACTGTTGTCTTAATTTCTCACACCCCACAACTATTAGTAGGTTTTGAAAGTTTATGTAATTTTCTTCTTATTCAACTTTCCTCTTATACTTTGGTACTTAAAACTCTATATTCTGGTTTAACATTTATTTTAGGATTTTTAAAAATTTTTTATGAGGTACATTATTTTTAAATCTTGTTTTTCAAAACATTATTTTCTAACTGTTTTTATCTACATTGGAGACCAATAGAATTTAAACCTTTTTTTTTAAATCTCGAAATAAATCTTCATTGGTCATTATTTGGGGGATATCCATTGTGTTTACCGTGAATCAATGGAACATCATTAATTTTCTATCTTACTTATTACCATTAAAATTAATGATAAAATATTGACATGGTAACCGTGGTCTAGGCTATATTGAGATTATGTTGTTACATGAATTAAATTGTATTTATTGTTATAAAATCATCTATTCATTGTTCTTTTCTTATTAGTACTAATTACAGTTTCTTTCTCAGAATTAAACTGCAAGTGAACTATCTCTGAACAGTTCTTCTATTTAAATTTTAATGTGTGGATCACTCAGCCTGAATCCTTTTGTAATAAATTACTTTATGTGGCTAAACAATAACTTTTCTCATAAGATTTTTATGATTGATGGTCATATAGTTAACATGTTCATGAATAATATTCTAAAACTCAACAATCTTTGTAATGATCACTCAAAGTAAAATGAAGTAAAACAAAGACCATGATGATAAAGTAGTCATCGCAATATGTACTAGTATAATAGGATTATTGCAAAGCATTCTTTCAGTAAGTTACTTTGTAATACAATATTTTGAAATTTATTCACGATGGTAATAAAGTAAATTTAGTTCTCGATTTAGAAATTAATAAAAGAAAATGTATGTAAGAATGGGATCTTTAATCAGCTAAAGTATAGAATCTCGTAATGCTTATATGTTTTATATAATAATTAAATATTGTTTATGTTTTATGCCAGGAATTTTTATGTTGCTATCCATTTTTTATAAATTAATAAACGATATTTAAAGTTAATAATCATTCGTTATAGCTTAGAACAATAAATTGTTTGTGGCCCTTTTAATTAAAATTAAATAATAACAATAAATGACAAAGCACTTAAGGTAACTAAGATGGGAGTTTTTTCCTAAATTGTAGATAAAAGTTTGGGTGGCGCCCGCTATATTGTTACTTATTCCAAAACCTCAACAGTTTCGTACACAAAAAGAATAATTACTAAAGTAAAGATTAAAGACAAGTGATTATGAACGTTAAACCCACTAGCATCCCGGTTAAGTTTAGTCATTTTAAGAAAGATAAATAATAAAAAAAGTGAGGTTATGTAACATTATTAAAATTTAGAAATTGTTTTAACAAAGAAAGTGTTTAGGTATAAAAATTACTTAGTTAACTTAAGTATTGTTGAAAAAAATGATATAATTAATATTCTTGACTATTTATACAGGTAAAATCTAAATAAAACAGTATTTTAAATAATTGCTACCAGATAGCTGAAAGATAGATTTTAAAAGTAAATGGAAGAAAATAACGTTTTTATTAAAACTTATTAATTTCTTAAGAAGAAACTCATTATTACTGTATACAAAATTGGAAGAAATATAAAAGCAGATGATCCAGAAATCACTGTGTTTTACCCATTATTTGCCATAATGTATATAAGGGTGTATATTAATAATTCTTGATGTCCATCTCAGAAATCGAAGATTTGTATCCTGCAACATATGATAGAGTAAAATAAGAAAATAATGGTATTGGAATTGTACTAATTTTAAAAAGGTTTTTTACTAGTTTCAAATCTGGTTTGGAGTATTATCAGCCTGTTGCATTGTCAGAAGTTCTTGGTCCTTCTAACTATAAAAAAGGAATTCCTGTGATTCAGTTAAATAAGTTATAAGAAGTAATAAACTAGTTTTAAGAAAAACTGTTGTATTTAAATGTTCCCAATAATTAAGTAGAATGCTCTCTACATATATTTCGGTTTGTTAGACCATTTTCAAGAAGATAATCATCAGTTTCTCGAGATACTAATTAGAAACTGACGAGTATCTCGAGTAGGTAGAGGTCGAGATTTAGAGTAAGTCTTCAGGTATGATACATAGTGCTTTACTATCAATTAAACCAAATTATCAGTAGTTAATTAAAACAAATCAATCAAGTGTAGTATATTTCAATTAAGGATAAATAGCCTTGGCAGGAATTAAACGTAAGTTATTAATTCTTCTATACATTTGAACGGGGTAAGAATTCAAGCGAGCGGGACTAATTACTTTAAACCTGACTAAACATCAAGTCTCAAAAAAGTAACGGGTACGGTAAATTAACGCGACTACTTGTGATATAGATTGCGCAATCCTTAACCTCAAATTCTAATTGTCTAACCATTCCATTACGGAGTAAAGTTATACGTATTCATTCGCAAATACTCCTAACAATGTTAACTGAGAATAAAATATATGAAATAGATACACAGATCTAAGTGCTACATTGCACACTAGCGAAAAACCATTTCACGCAGAAAATTATGTAACGAAGTTACTCTAATAAGTCTCATCCCTTTACACCTTGTCCGAGACCTCACTGCCAGTATTCCGGGAGGTTTCATTCCACACATCCTGTCCGAGGCTTCACTGCGAGTATTCCGAGAACTCTCATCCTCTTACACCCTGTCCGAGACCTCACTGCGAGTATTCCGGGGGGACTCACTCCGTACACCACATCCGTTCCTTGCATTCCTTATCCGAAACGTGTTACCATCCGACATCCCGTTATCCGGTCCTGTATCCTAGCACCGTACCCGCACGCTTGGTTCGTTTGCCTGGAATGCCGTTATTAACCATAAGCTTATTAGGGTAGTAGTAATGTTTGTAGGAACTAGTAGTAAGGTTTGTAGGAACTAGTAGTAAGAATAAACTGTTTTCTGTTTGGTATTTTGATTGTGTCTTTTATTTGTTGATAACACTTTTACCTTTTCTAAGTGTCTTAGTAGAAATAGGTAGAGACCCGCGGAATAATCCAGGCTTGGCCGACTTCAGCAACCCCAGCAGTTCCCTGAATTACCTTTTCTTCACTAGCAGTTACCCGGTTCCGTAGACCATACCACGTTAGAATAACTGGCGCCCGAGAGTTACCGCAGATCCCCGAAAACCACACTGCGTCACTTGGTAAGCAGGCCCCGTACAAATTTGGCGTTCGAGCAGAGACACATGCCTTGGCAAACCCCAGGGCACCCCTTACGCTTACAATTATAATATACAAATATACAGTAATGTTTTATTTACAATAAAGGATTGTCAAACGTTATTATTATCATAAATAGTTGCTACAATATTAGTAACTCACGATACAGAGGTGTTCTTTCAATCTGAATAGGACCGCCACCAACCTGGTTGAACGTAGCGTGATCCAAGGAGACCACCAGCAACCAAGTAACTGTACGTGGGCAAGGAGCTCAACGTACAGATGTTTTAACAACCTAAAAATACAGTAAAGTTAAGGTAAAATAAAAGGATAATACAAAAAGATCTGTAACAAACAAAATCAATTACCAGAATGCACTAAGCAAAGTTCGGATAAGTACCTTAGATGGAAGGCAACCTAGTGATAAAGCTATACCGCTTCTAAATGCGGCTAACGGCGATTAAATACCGAATAGTCGAGAACGTGCTTCTAATCTCCAAAAGAACTAGCAGTGTACCCACCGGTAGCCTTACGGTGCTAATAAAATTGGAAATTACCACCATAAATTAATTATAAATCTGCACAAATGCAATTCCCATATCACAACTTGAAGGGAAAATCAAGTTAACGGCGATGCCATAAAACATTCTTTTAAAGAAGTAGCTTCACGAACGAACGATATGAACGAAGTTTCAGTTCTCTTATCAACAGGAAGTTAGTTCCGATCAAAATGGCAACTAAACAGAGAGAATGCAAAAATCTCTAACGCTATACAATATAACACAAAAGCATAGCTATACAGGGTGCTACGGAATTAGCACGTTACATGTTTTATAATACATCATTTCTAAAAGTGAATTAAAGATAAATAAAAGCAAATGGTTTTTATAAGTTATTAAAACTTTAAAATTAAACTATCGAATTTTTATTAAGTTTAGTAAAACATAAAACAAAGATCTATTATCTCGTTTAGGTTAAATAATTTTTATAGAACGGTTATTAAATTTTGTAAAGTAAATAATATTGAAATTCTATTACACTTTTTAATAATTTTGAGACAAATCAAAATTATGAGACAATTTTTTATAAAGGTTGACTAATTGTCCAAACATTAATAAAAAAAAGTTTTTCGTTTTGTGAATAGCATCTGGAGACATGACAATGTTGATTAAAATACGGTTTTTGTTATATTTAATGCTATGATAATGTTAAATTAAAATGCAAAATGCTGGTGTAGTTTGTATGCTGCTTGTTTTAATGCTAAATTAAAATAATCACTTCAAACCATTGTATTTACTGTATGGTTATGTAACCAACAATACATAAGCGCTCAAAATGCGCCTAATTTTTTTATTTCAATTACGGATAACTAATTTAATAGTAATTACGTTTTTAAAAATACAAACGCAAATAAAAATAGAACATTTATTGTAAAATAGAAGCTGCAAAAATATACTTTTTATAACAAACCACGTCTGTTCGTGGTAAAATGAATACGTACTTGTCACAATCAGTCAATTTAATTTCGAATTTAACCTAATGCATTGACTTGATTATTTTCAAATGCAATATGGAGATTATTGCTTGTTAATTTAATAGCACTGTATATATTTTTAATAATAGACAAAACATATAAATGGTAGAGAAATCAGTAGATAAAAGTGAAATACAAAATATAATTAACTAAAGAATATATAACAATGTCTATTACCTTACTTGATCAATTAGTTATCTTAATATTGATAACTGTTTTTTTAATATTTGTTATTTCTATTTTGATGTTATTTTTATTATTATTATTTTTTTTAATTTGCGTTTGACTGATCAATTGGGACAATTGATTAATTGTCTTTTTGATTTTTGATCAACTAAAGAATATCATCGAATCCTTATGTATACTGCAATGGTCACTTTTGAGTTAAAGAGCAAATAATATGAGAAAGTGCATTCGATTATAAACTTTGGAGATTCATTGTTCATTTGAACAATGATTCCAACCAAGTCTGTGGTTCTTGGATATCATTAAATAAAACATAAATAATGTCTTAACGTTATACTAAGATTAGAAAACTCAAAATAAAATTCAAAATACGATAAATAAAGTTGGAATAGCATATCCTTATTAGAGTGTAACAGTTTACAATATTAAATACAAATTAGGATGGTAGGAGGAAGGAGATCTTAGTCAAAGGTCAGCCTGAAAAAGAAAATTATGTATATTAGTTAAGGATATTAAAGGATCATATGAAAACTAAAACTGTGCCTTCAATAATAATGCAAAATAGAAATTTTAAATAAAGAAATTAGTTTTTCATAACTATAGAAATATGCATTGTTATTGAAAGGGCAGTAAGAATGATCATAGAAAGGTGTTATTTCTGGGGAAAATAAATATAACAAATAAAATAAATGAAATAGAGGTTTCTCAGAGAGATTAAATAATAAGTTTTTGTTTTGGAAAAAAGATGGTTGTAATTGTAAAAAGCTCTTAAAAAAAGGATTATAAGTTAATAAATATTAAATGAAAGTCTAGTGTTTTATTGAAAAAGGAGAGTTAAGTGTAAGAAATGAAGGAAGAAATATAAATTATTAAAATACTACTAAAAAGGAGAAAATAGAAGAAAATTTAGAATAAAACATAAAAGGGGGAAAAAGTTAACACAAATAAGAAGTAATAAAGAAATATATACAGAAGAGTGGAAGAACAGTATTTTTAAGTGGTTCAGGAATAAGTAAAGAACCATAAGGGTGAGACAATTTAAGAAAATCATCATCAATACTTCAATCAATTCAATTCATTCTATCAATACTGAGGTGTGGAAGAATAGTAGTCAGCAGTAGTTCCTGTACCGGAGGAGTACCAATAGGGTGAGAGGCCATTTCCAAGATTCACATAAGTTACTTACCGGTGGTGCTGAAGAAGTGTGGCCATAATAATAGTCCTGTCAAAGAAGATAGTAACGGGTGGCTTATATGAAAGAAGTATAGAGTTGCCTATCCAGCAGGGAAAGATTGAAGAGTTGGAAGATTTGGTGGTCCATCATCATAGAGTGCAGAGGAGGAAGATTGAAAAGTGTAAGAAGCGTATGTATATATATATATATATATATATATATATATATATATATATATATATATATATATATATATATATATATATATATACAATTTGTGCGACCCTGAGATCAAAAGGTATTCTTTTAAATATAAAACTAACCAATAACAATTAAAAAAAGAATAAATAAAATTATAATAACATCACAATACTTATGTAACTACATATAGAAAACTGAATACTTACTGAAGTGTTATCGCTAATCGTTCTTCTGCTAAAATCCTATTAAATATTATTTGTTTCTTTATTTTTGGTTTTATTTTATTCAGTAATTTTGCAAAGATTGAAACAGTCATACGAGTATAGTAATTGAGGTGATTTTTAATCTGCGCTACAATCAAGGTAACCCTTAAAATATCTGCAGTGATATCTAATAAAATCAAATAAAATACACCACAATATCTTTCCTTTTCCCAATCGGCTAACTAAGGTTTAAATCGATAGAGCGTGAAATAGTTAAAATAATAAAATCTTATTGATTCTTATACCTGGAAGAAAAGAACTTACAATGAAGACACTTGGACTTCCGCAACTGGACAACAGCAAGCTAAACTCTAAATATGAAAAAAAGAAGAAATGGATGCTTGTATACACATCAAATAGACACATAGATGAATTGAAAACACAGTCTTTATTTTTATTAATAAAAATAAAAGAAAATCAAATTCAAAGAAAAAAATAAAAGGAAAATTATTCAGAACAGAACAATAAAGTAAAATAGGAAATTCTTTCCTGAGCTTGCTCAAGTGTGTTAAATAGTCGTTAATAACCTGACATAGGGCTATTCAGTTCTCCACTTGAGCAAACTGACATCAATCAATGTAATCAAATAAAAATATTTACAAATGTTCAAATAAATTTAATTTATAATAATTAAATTTTAATAAAGACATTCAATTTGTTTTATTCATAAGAATTTAATTGTTTAAAAACCTTTAAAGTTAAAAAAAATGAATTCTGAAATTATTCAGATTATCTTTATAATTTTTGTTATTGAAAAATTAAATCAAAACCTTTTATTTTGACCAACCTTGTGTATAAAGTAAATGGATCCACTCCAATATTATTTAAAATTGACAACAATTATTAAAACAAATGAAAATTATGTCAATTTTTCCAAACAATCGCCTCGCGAATGTTTTATATGACGTCACTATTCAAACACAGCTGATAATAATTACCACTGATCCTAATTCTACAAAGATAAGATTGTAGCTGACAAAATAACGATTAAAACAATATAAGACACTCATGTCTTACAATGTACCATAACTTAGAAAATTAAAAAAAACGATTGACAATGAACGAATCCCATTCAATCCAACTCAATAAATCCAGCATTATCCTTTACAAAATGAATACATAATTACACTATGTAACTAATACATATAAAATTTACATAAGAACATCATTACAATTTAAGAAAAACACAAATCAAGATTCCTCTCTACGATCATGATACACCCAACGATGCTTCTACAAGATCCATCTTCTACATCAACTTAAATGAAGTCAAATTATAGTCAAATTGTTCAGCATATAGTCCTCCAAGCGTTTGCATACAATGGTGATAAATGTTGTATAAGAATCAATATTTGTAAAACTCGAAGCATATCAGCAAAGCCAAAACCTTCATTACAATAAATGCTCTGGATTATTATATAAGAGTTTATAAGTTTATTGTGCTAGAGTAGTCATTACAAGATTGACCTAATTTACATATTTTTAGTTAAATATCAGCCCGAAACTGAGTCAGTCTCATGGAAAACAGAAAAAATCTTCCTACGTTAATGATCGTAGACCTTGAATTTAACCAGGGAAATTAAATCTTCCAGACAAATAGAAAAATCATCCTAATATGTGACTTGGGTTGCATAAAACATGTATTATCAAGAAACAATCTAAATGATTGATATCCTTTTTAAAAACCAGACTTTTTACATATAAAAATTGAGGTTATGTTTGCATGAGATATTATCCTTCTTGATTTCTATTTTAAAAATTGAAGAATCTATCTGTGACCTAACATGTAGCCTTTAGATTAAATAGACCTAACATCCTAGCATGTCTATCCTTTATTTTATTTTATTGCATGAAATAATTATTTTTACGTTTACGATCATATCGTCTAGTAAATTTTCAATGAGATGAAATCTAGAAATCTCAATATACGTATATAGTAAAATTGAGTAAAAAACAGAGGTACTTATTCCAAGTTTTCATCCTTTTATGATATTGGTAGTTTCCAAAAATTCTTCACTGCCTATTAATAAGTCTCACTTGCAACGACATAGTTGTTGCCAAATATTTAAGTGTTTTCAAACGGTGTGCAAATACAATATAGTAGATTTCATTTTTATGATATTTGCCCTCAATAATGATAGTGATCTTCAATAAATATTGATTCTTTTTTGTTATGGCTGCTCCAACTTCACTGTATATTGTTATTTAAGATATACTAGGTTTAATTTTATGCAGTAAATATAAAACCATACTGTAGATATATTTAGTTTGTTTAATGTGTATTTCTTTGTAAATATATGGTTGTATTATCTTAAGATAGGCTTTGGCGAATTTATTGCTCGATTTGGGGAATCATGCAAGGCATTCGGCCGGTGCGCTTCATTCTTAAAGGATGAATTTATAATTAAATGTTGTTGAATTTATAATTAAATGTTGATGAATTTATAATTAAATGTTAATGAATATGTCGTAAACAATAGCATGAGTTATGGCGCTATTCAAGGGTTAAGGTCCAAGTGTACCCAAAAACGTGTGTTATTTGTTTCATAAATAATATAATAATGTGATAACTTTGGTTTTAAGTTAATAGTCTAGGAATGTCAAAAACTTACTTACCTAACATGTTTTGGAAAAAAAAATTTTTATTTAAATTAATTCACATGTTATGCGTGAAAAATTAATTTTAGAAAAACTGTACATTCAAAATTAACCAAAATAGTACCACTTATATTTCATAGCATTTGAACTATTTTCCTAGAATTTTAAGAAAATCGTATGTCTAGCGACTAAATTATTGCCAAAAAACCTGCTTTTTGCCAAAAAAAACTGCTTTTTTTTGGCAAAAAGGAGGTAATAGTTTAGTCCCTAGACATACGATTTTCTTAAAATTTTGGGAAAATAGTTCAAATACTATGAAATATAAGTGGTATTATTTTGATTAATTTTGAATGTACAGTTTCTCCAAAATTAATTTTTCACGTATAACACGTGAAATAATTTAATTAAAAAACTTTTTTTTCCAAAACAAGTTAGGTAAGTAAGTTTTTAACATTCCTCGACTATTAACTTAAAACCAAAGTTATCACATTATTATATTATTTATTAAACAAACAACACACGTTTTTTGGGTACACTTGGACCTTAATGGTGTACAACTGGGTATACCTAGGCCGTCATCTAAATAAAGAAAAAAGGAACAGAGTCGAGATCAAAGGCTCGTTCCGCTCCACTTCCAGGCGAAGAAGCATAATCGTAATTATTGTGGATTTGTGTAATTTATGAGGTTGTGTATGTGAATGTTAAAATTGTATAAAAATCATCCAGCGAAGTTATACTAAAAAAATGCAATTGTTCTTTAATTAAAGTTATTCTCTGTATATATGTAACAATATAGATAAGAATAAATTTATTATTGTTATCTGCTATTTTATGTGTATTTTTCGTTGATCCCTTGGATCGTTACACACTTTACATCTACGTCTACGTTCTTCGTTTTCTTTCGAAACAGACATAGGCACGCAAAATTCCTGCAAAAAAGCTCAAATATTTGACTTTTTCTTCTATGTTTAATGCATGAATAGCAATTCAGGTTATGTTTACACAGGTTATGTACAAAATAACGTAAGAATTTCAAGTTTATAAAGCGGCCTCTTAAAGGTAATCGGAACGAAAAAAGTAAGTAATAATAATTTCAATGCACTAAAAAATATTAAAAAATTGACTATTGCAAATGCTCCAATGCCCTCCTTAGATTAAAGCTAACAATAGAATAAGATTAGATATCGGTACTCATAACGTTTCAAAAAAGTGCTAATTCTTCCTTAAACAAACTAGATTATTTATCTATTTCTTTTACACGATTTCTAATACTCATGTCATTGTTAATCTTACGTACAGTTAGTATGAAATATTATTAAAATTTCAAATTGATTTTCTACACTTTCTACTGCTATTATTGCAAATAATTTACTAATCACTTAACTAAATTTGATCATTTGACTAAAATCGATACAGATAACTAATATAATAAACCAACAAATAGTTTATTAACGACAATGAATGTACTCACTACAGTGATTGTTATATTTACTGCTGTGTTCGCTGAACAATTTAGCTACGAGGGGTAAGTTGATTGCCCCATTCATTTAAATTTCCCTTACTTTGACAATACATTTTAGTTGTAAACTTTATCGTATTCATCCTTCTAAAGAAAATCAATTAAAGACCCTAGCCGACCTTGAAGATGCGAGTGGTCTTGATTTTTGGTCACCATTACGTCGCGATGGATACCCTGTTGAAGTAATGGTTAATCCTGATTTTGAAAATAATTTTCTGAAAATACTCAATAAGAATGATATCAAATATGAGCGCATAATTGAAAACTTGGAAAGGTAATTTTTTTTAAATTCTAAAATAAAAATGATCTAATCATTATATCCGTGCTCGCAGAATTTTACTCGAGGAGCGCATAGGACAACTATTTGGGCCTGGAATCGAGAAGGGTAACATTACTTTCACAAGCTACCATAGACATGATGTGGTAAGTATTACTAATATTATCTCCAATTATAGTCTAATTTAAAAATTCTGTTTATTTGATTAGATTAATGCCTACTTAAATCGATTGGCTAAAGAATATTCCAATTTGGTGTCAGTTGAAAATATTGGAAAATCTTATGAAGGTCGTGATCTAAATGTGATAAAAGTTTCAAAAAACTCGAGTGCTGGAAGACCCATTATATTTATAGACGCTGGTATTCATGCTAGAGAATGGATAGCACCATCGGTTGCTCTTTATATCATAAATCAGCTTGTGGAAAACAAAGAAAACGATAACCTGTTACAAAAAGTAGATTGGCATATTCTGCCTGTGGTGAACCCTGATGGTTATGAGTATACTCATGATAGCATACTGGTAAGTGCATATTTACAGAAATATTCACAATTTTTGTTGAGACTGGTTTGTGTTTAGAAATAAGTGAATTTTAGTCCTGAACCTCCCACCCTTTCTCCCTCTTATTTTATCGGTCAGCTTGGATTCCTAACCAACGTTATCTTCCTAGATTAGAAAATAAAATCGTAGCATATTAGTCACTTCCCACTTTTATGTAAAAATTAACTGTTTAGATCGTTCATTACTTTTTCCTTATGTAAGGATTTCCTTATATACAACGTTCGTTGTATGATTACAATCCTTCGGGTTTTCATGAGTGATTACTTAATATTAATATTTATTAAATAAACGCAACCTAACAGAAACAGTTGAAAATACTAAGCTTACCTTTAACAAACACCCTGGACTTTTTCCTTCACCACCAACCCTGACTTACCTTCCCTTCCTCCCTTAGTTACTCTCGTCTTAATTCTTTTTCCGGCTTGCCTCCCACCCAACTTATTTCTTCCTCAGACTTACCTCACCTCTTCTGGCTTACCCTCCCCCCGACTTATCTCCCTCTCTGATCTACCCCTCCACCTAACTTCCCCTCAAACTTTTTCCCCAACTTACTCACTTATTCTTACCAGAAAGTTTTACATCGAATTCATATATCATATGCACAATATAGCAGATTTCTAGAATTTGTCAGTCATTTTCTCCATGACCCTTAAGAGATAAAACATTAATTCTTAGGCATTCTTATTCTACTTTTTCATCAAATATTCCAATCTGCAGCAAAAATTTAAAAATCTCGAAAAAACGGACACACTCAGAGTAGACAGAGATATTGTCTCTAACTTCGTGAATATGCTCCACATACTATGAAACTCGACTGAGAATTATTGGTGACGTAGTAAACAGGCATAGCGAGGATGTTTAGTTCCAAAACGCGAAGCAAGCGCTGTAGGTGGACAGTCGGCCTAATGTATCGATTACAAATAATGCTTTTCAATTAAAAATATAAATCATTAAAAAATCACAATACTAAAACTCCACAGACTACAAAAAAGAACGGTTTTAAAAATATAAAAATTACTTAAATAAAACTAAAAAGTACTGTTGACTAATCTAAAGTCAAAACTTTATAAACTTAAAAAAAATAATGAAGCAAATAGATATTGTAGAACTCGTAGACGAAGTGGAACAAAATTGGGCCGTGTTTTAAATATACAGGGTGTTTTGAAAAAGATGCCTTTCCCGTTAAAGAGCAATAGAGAAACATGTGTAGAGTAACATCTTACTAACAATTTCCTGAAATGCCCCTTTGAAATGACAACCCCCCTTATAAAAATAATAGGCACGCCACTGCAAATAGTAGATAAAGCTGTATGAAATGAAAATTGTGTCTACTAATACATACTTTTAAATGTCATGGACAAATAAGCCATAAACTAACCCAAGATTGTAATCAACACCAAATTGCAGTACGTGCTTTTAAAACGTTTTTAACTATAAATAATAACACTCATTTTGAACATCTGTAATAACTGTTACTTAGATCTTTGAGATTTGTAACTGCAGTATGCAGTTTGTCGTCAACTTTCTTTGTGTTAGGTGTTGGTAAACTTGAGTTTCGATTAATACACGTTTTTTAGAATTAATAACTTGCATTAGGTAGTGTTAAGTGTTTGTTTTAGTGATATGTAAGATAATTAGCCAGGTAAATCAAAAACCGATAATCCAATCTTTAATGTTTAATATAAAAATGTATCAATACATGGACCGAATCCGACCAGTGTTAACTAATAACTAAAACTTCCCTTTCTTTTAATAATCGTCTTGCCGTTACATGGCAGACGTTCAGCATCATTAAGCATTTACGACCCTTAAAAGTTATGTATAAAATCAGAATGTTTCAGACCAAACATTAGTAAGCGTGAATTAAAAATAACCAATGGTAGAAATATAAAGGGCTTATTCATTCTCGTATCCCTACAGATAAGTAGTTTATTTAAGTGTATTTAGTTACTGTTTAAATTATGGCAGAACCAAACACGCCTGTTGAATGAACGGAACTGTTCAAAAAGTACACTTATACCGCGAGTGCAATTTTGCCAATGGCTATTGGAACGCAAACAGGAAAATACCCAGTTTGCACAAAATGTTTTACTCGTAAACGGTAAGTAAGTAAGTACTCATTTTGTTAAAATGACATTCGTAAAATGAAAAACAGACAATGTTTCCATCACAATTAGGTCAACGAACGTATGTTACATTTTATTTACCGACCTTAATAAGTGATTAAGTCATCAAGGTAGTGAGTCACTCGGCAACCGCTGCTGAAATTCAATTCTGTTGTTTCTGTAAATTGATACGTACGTAGCGGAGGTCAGTTACTATTGTTTGCTTTATCAGTAATTCAGGGTCAACAGCTTACAAACAATCCATAGTCGACTCGTGACTTGTAAAAAATACGGAAAAATCCGAAATTTTTTTTTATTTTTTATTTTTATTTTATGAGTTTTGGGGTGTCAATATGGTCACCTTTCACCCCCTTAAAGCATTGCATATTTTTCCGGAACACCCTGTATATAGATTAGTAAATAATAATTGACCTATACAATAGAGTTTAATAGGGCCAGTGTATTCACTATCGAATAGCATAAGATTTTCGTAATCTAAAGCAGTGTTAAAGAGAACGCGATAAGTTTGATCGGAAATAATGAAATCTTTATAATAATCGCTCCAGTCATTTACAACAATTTGCAACGTACACCCACGATAATTTGTTCTGTCGAAACAATAAATGAAACAGCAACTATAAAAAAGCAATTTTTATCAGGACATCACTTAATATTTATATAATTTGTCTGCTTTCCGTGGTTACATCATACTTTTTGCGCGAAGACAGTCCTGAATATAAGTAATATCGAGTATACAATCAGTTTTATCTTCTTCATCAACAAAATGTTTTAGATTTATTTATTTAAAAATATAAAACTTAAAGAAATACATATATTAGGTAGGGTTGACTAATATACACAACGAAAGCTTCAATATAAAAAAATCACGTAAATCGTTCCAGTAGAACTGTCAAACGAACTGGAATAAAAATGAGGTTTGTGTTTTAAATATATAGATAGCTCGGATATGTTTGTTGCTTTTCTTGTACTTAACTTTACCTTTACTCTGGCAAAACGAACTTTTGGTGTTAACCTTCCGCTAATCTTACTCTTACTAATAGTTCGTGTAGAATCGGCAATGATTTTCAAAAGAATACATCTTGCTGTTAATTCATTTTTGCCTTTTCCCGGCTGCTTTCCTTGGTAATTTTTCCATTTATCTTAGATCAAATTGATAATCTCAGTTTTTAGCATTATATGAAAATATAATTAAAATTTATTTTCATCCGTTATATTCATACCTTAAATTCATTCTTCCATTCATATTTTAAAACTTTTTATCGACTGAAAAATTTGAGCTTTTGACTTTGAGAATTTGGAATTCCAGGCTTTACAGGTTTGGAAATTTTAAATCCAAGAATTGCAGAATTTTAAAGCTGTAATACCATCAGAAAACACAATTTAGGGTTTTAGGCCAACACACGTACACATTAAGAATTCTTATCAATTCTAACTAAAATTATTTTTTAGCAAAGGCTTTGGAGGAAAACTCGATCAGGAAACCGACAAGTATGTGTAGGAGCAGATGCCAATCGCAACTTCGATTTCCATTGGGCAGAAATTGGCTCCAGCAATGATGAATGCAGTGAAGTTTTCCACGGCAAGGGTCCTTTCTCCGAATCTGAATCCCTCACTGTTGCCAATTACATTATTCGAAATCGACAAACCATTAAACTTTATCTTACATTCCACAGTTTTGGACAACTAATTTTATACCCGTGGGGTTATACATCTGAACTACCCGCAAATAATGAAGAATTACTGTCTTTAGGGTTGTCAGTTGCGAAGAGTATTGAGAAAGTTGCGGGAACTGCTTATAAAGTAGGAAGTTCTACTAACGTTTTGTATGCAGCAGCTGGTGGAAGTGATGATTATGCTAAAGGTGTCGCTGGAGTTGAACTTGCGTATACAATAGAATTGCCTGGAGGTGGTTTGTTTGGATTTCATGTACCGTCTTGGAAAATTTTACCTGTGGTCAAAGAAACATGGGAAGGAATGAAAACGTTTCATAATTACATTGCGAATAAGTATAGTTAATATTATTCATTGTTTATTACTATTAATAAGTAGTATCCATCCATGTTACTTGCATTGTTTCAAATAAACTTCTTATTAATTCCAAAACAAGTTTAAACGTATAGTTATAGTTATATATAAACTGTAATCATTAAAACTATGTTAATATTTACCTTTATTTTATGCAACGCTGTTTTGAAAAACCACTTTTCTTATCTTTAACGTTAAAAAATTAGAATTGTAGACACCTAATCAAGTTTCTAACTGACTACTTATTGCATCTTAGCGGTAGATCAAACAGTACCCAGGCAGCACGTGACAATGACGTGAAAAACTGGCCACTTAGTGACGTAAATGTCGTCGTTGTATGATGTAAATATGATGGTAATGACTTACTAATGTCTTAGGCCAATGACGTCATATGCTAGACGTTAATTTCACGTCTAATAAACACGTTAATTTGGCGTCTTTTTCAAGTTATATTTGGTAACTCACGCCCCCTTCCCCAGATTTCTAGGAATACATAATATGTTTTCCCACTCCATATGTATGTAAGTCCACCTAGGTTGTCAGTACCAGCGTTCTTTGTTCTGTCGTTTATGTGGAGTATGCCTCATCCGCCATTTTTGATTTGAAAGTTTAAAAAAATCTTAATCTTCAAAGAGCAAGTATGTGTCTATATTTCTCTAGCAAACGCCATTTTTGTGGTTAAAAACTTATCAGAACTTAAAGTATGATCTATTATAGAATTATTTGACAAATGCGTTGGTTTGACTTGTAGGGAAAGTTTTTGGCGATGCCTATTATTCATAGTATTTGATTTATCGTTGAAGATTTCAAAGGCAACATTGGAACTTCAGATGTCATTCATCAGAAACATGAGGCAATGGTCAATAAAACTAGACTGTGAACTATGCTATATTTAATTTTAATGAGTAAATTCTTGTTTGTAATTTTTAATAATTTTTAGTATATGACCTTTCAATATATTTTATATTTTTGTATATTTTTCAATATATAAACTTAAAAAGCACTAGTAGCTTCATATAGTCAAACCAACGCATTTGTCAAATAATTCTATAATAGATCATACTTTAAGTTCTGATAAGTTTTTAACCACAAAAATGGCGTTTGCTAGAGAAATATAGATACTTGCTCTTTGAAGATTAAGATTTTTCTTAAACTTTCAAATCAAAAATGGCGGAAGAGGCAAACTCCATATAAACGACAGAACAAAGAACGCTGGTACTGACAACCAAGGTGGACTCAAAGTCACTACTACACCGACCGGTTGCAACTTTTAAAGTAGCGCCATCGTAAAGGCAACCGCTTGCCGTAACATTTAATGTATTGCAAACCATGAATTACTGTTGGAGTTTATTAAATGTAAAAAATGTACTAAAAATAATTTGTACGAAAGTAACATGATAAATGTTTGTCTTTGCTGCAATAACAGGCTTTAAACAACATGAGCCTTTGTAATAGCCTTACTGAAACATATACTATTATGGGGATTATAACACAAAATTATTGAAATAATGCTAATATTGTTTACGATACAAAATTCCGTATCGCAACATTTAGTTTTTGACTTTGGAAACCGGTAAAATATTTAATTTAAATAAATCTATTACCAAAAAAAGACGACAATATGAATGATATGTATCACGTCACTTTAATGTCATTTACTGGAAGTCATTATTTCGTCGACTTTTAGTCACTTGCGTCTTATGGCAAGTTATAACCTGATGTTCACGTCATTATGACGTACTTTTAGTAAAGTAACTGAAAGTAACAGCGTTCTAAAGTTTTCAAATTCATCAATTACTAGTCTCATTCAGTAATTAGTCTTTATATTTTATCAAAAGAAATCAGCATTCTCTAATCTGTTAAGGTAAAGTAAGTTACTCAAGAAAGTATAGTTAATTGAGAAATCGATAAACAACTATTAACCGCAGTTAATTCTTTCTGGCCAACTAACGTGAGGTCGGGGTTCTCGCGAGGTGTGCTTTACAATAGTCATCAAAATTCTTTAATATCACTCGAATCCAACGCCAATAGTACCTATATAATCCAAAACACATATACTACTACTAAGATTGGGGTGTGCTGTTTCCCAATAAAACGATCTTAAAAGCTACTTGATCAAGAACAGAATGCCTATAATTACACATGAATAATAAGTCACAAATCAGATAAAAAATGCTTTATTAAAGAAAACCTACATCAAATAAGTTGACTAAAGCATGATCTTCAAATATACTATTATTATAATGTCTCAGGGTGATTATAAAGTCCAAAAATTACTTAACGACAACAATCATCGGCTAACTTAATTAAATAGTCATATCGCAACCAACATATTCGTTGATTTACTTGAATTATTGAATGAATGCGAACTGGGTTAATTATCTAAAACGGGTATCAACTTATTTGTCTTTATTGAATTTATATATAGTAAAACTTCGATCAGAAGAATTAGCCAATCCCAAATGATACCAATTGATTGTTATATACACTATGCCATTTCGAATAAATACTTAAAGAAATATCAGTAAATGGAATGCAGTTCTCTTGTGTAACCAAAAAATTTATATTTTGTAAGTTTATGGTTAATTAATTTAACAAAATACACCATTCTGTAGTATCTTCTATTGTATGGATATGGTTTTATGTATACAAAACGAAATTCTAAAATGGAGAACTAAATATTAGTTTCTACACTTTAAAACTAAGTAGTAACCTTCTTTAACCTTAATGCAGTTTTCTAATGATAGATTTTACCTTATATTTCCTTAAAGCTTTCTTCTACGTTAACTACCTTTTGTCTTCTATGGAAGATCAAGTACCAAATATCACACATAAGGGACCACCCTGCTGATACCATGGGCATAAATAAATAAAGCATTACTTTTTTTCACCAGTATCCTTTTAATATGCAAATTTTAACTATTTTTTAAACTGTCAGAAAAATTATCAAAGCTTTGTTTTTACATTACTAGTGTAACATTCGAAATTTCTTTCACAAAAGCCCCACGATAGACTGTCAATTAAACATTCAAAAACAAAGCCCCGCGATGGGCGGCAATGAAACATTCGAGTATTACTTAACACAAAATAAATAAGTCCCACACTTGGGTACCAATGAAACGTTACTTTCCACTTCAAAAGCAGAATTTACTGTAACAACATATATAACTGTAAAGTACGCTGCTTTATGGACGTCACTGCAACTAAATAATCTCAAAATGCTAAATATTTACTGTAATGCTCCGACTTTTTAAGATCTCTTTCTATCAGATTATGGTTCAGGGACGTAGGTCTGTTTTCCATAACTTTAAATTGTTAGGTAATTGTAAGAAAATAAAAGGTAATAAGACACAATAAAAAAAAAAAAAATATATATATATATATATATATATATATATATATATATATATATATATATATATATATATATATATATATATATATATATATATATATATATATATATATATATATATATATATATATGGGCGCCATCTACTTGTTAGTCCTTTTGACAGCATCAATACTCACAAGCAGAAAAGAAGATTGACAATAACGATTGGATTTGAATAATAGTCATTTTTAATTACATTAATGTTAAGTTGGTTAAAATTCATAAAAGACTTTCACAAGTGAATGGTCCAATATTCATACAGTAGAATTTAATTCAAACATTTGTTTATTAACAAATAAAATAATCACTAATCTCAAGTGACACTAATAAAGGTATTGATCATAACACTCTAATAAAAATTCTTGTTAAAAGAAAATGTAAACATACGTTAATAAAGCGTAATTATTCGCAATATAAATAATACATAAACAAATAATAAATTCGATATAAGACTTACTTTTAAACAAACAAGTATTCTCAACAGTCTTTAAGACTGTAGAAGAATTTCATAGTTCTTCGAAATTTCACCAATTTCACTAAAACTATAATGACCTTGTTTCACATACACCAGACACAAACACCCGCAAATTAGAGACGTGTAGCTAGGAGAAATTGGAAAATGTTAATTGCTGACACCATACGAAGAACAAAACACGAGATTATATATAATGAATCGATAATATTATTTCCGTAATAATTTTGATTACAAAAACACCCAACTAAACGATAATCTTACTTATTGCGGCACTACTAAACTGAAAGGTTATTTTTATGAAATATAATATAAATACAAAGATTAGTTAAAGTTTCACAATTTTTATTAATATCTTAACCTGACAATATTGTTTCGTCATTATCAAAGGTAGATAAGATTGATACACAAACACGTTGCTAAGGATAAATACATACAGAAAATAGGTAACTAGATACAATACATAACAAAAACTAAATATCTAACACTTCTAATAAAGGAGAATTACTAAGCTCAGTTTGTTCATTCATTAAAGGTACTGTGCGTTTATGTCTGTATATTTCAAAAGCTTCTAAAATGTCTAATTTGTGTTTGTTGTTGCAAAAATGTAAGAATTGAATGTTGTTTTGAGGTGTCATTGGGTGGTTCTGTTCCAAAATGTGTTTGGCATAATTCGATTTTTCTGGATGTTTAAGTCTATAAGAGCGTACGTGTTCTTTGTATCTTATGTCGAAATTTCTAAGTGTTTGGCCAATATAAACCGAGTTACAAAAAGAACAATTCAAACGGTAAATACCGGATTTCATGATATCTTGTGTTTTGTCTTTAGCATTGAATAAAAATGAAAAGGTGTTGGTGTTAGTTTTATAGGTTATTTTGTAACTGGTGGTTTTTCTTAGTATAGCTGCAAGTGTCGAAACAATATTGTCAGGTTAAGATATTAATAAAACTTGTGAAACTTTAACTAATCTTTGTATTTATATTATATTTCATGATTATGGAGTTCCACAAAGTAAGGCTTGAGACAGTAAATGAAAGGTTATTTCTTTATCATCAATATTACTAACTAGTACATCCACTTGTAAATTTTTAAGTTATAAATCTTTAAAATAAGATTTCTGATTATTAGCACATTTCGCTTCAAATTCTAATGATTAGTTTATCCTCGAATTTTGATAACTTTATTAATTAATTCGACTTCGAATTTAAAACTGTATTAACATGAACTCCTTCAAACTTTTCTTTTAAACACTTTTTCTAATCAAAATGATTAGGCTACTGAACGGGACTAAATTAACTTTACCAAAAACTGTACTGTAATTTAATTGAGGCGTCGAAACAACACCTTTACTATATATGAAAACTGAACGCTAACTTTCATAATAATTTCACCGGGGGGTCTCCCAGAAGAGAGGACCCCCGCCTCGACTCTCTAAGTAAAGCTTTGATCTACACTGTCTGAGATTCTAATTAAGACTGTTGCGGGGATGATGCATTTTATGTACCTCACAAACATACTTAAAGGGAAAATTTAAAACTGACTTATTACAAGATAGTCTAAATTTATAAACCAATAGGGAGGGCTGATACGAAAAGCTTCTATGTCCTTCTGTGAAACGTCACTTTGAATCCCGCATCTGAAATCTGCTTAGAGGGGATAAATCGATATTTTTGAAAGTAACCGTCTATTGGCCGGTTTCACAAAGCTTGATTAAGTTCTGATTAGCTTAATCATGATTAAACTCGAAATCCAGAAATTTCATTGGCTGAGGTTTAAGAGACCTGAAATTTTATCCAATGAAATTTCTGGATTTCAAACTTAATCATGATTAAGTTAATTAGAAGTTAATCAAGCTTTCTGAAACCGGGCATATAGGTTTCACCAAAATTATAACACGTGGCGGCAATGTTTTTTTATACGTCTGCACTTGGGAGAATTTATTCAAATAGCACGTACAGGAACTAATAAATTTTAACTTAACGCCTTTTCTGAGATTTTATTCTTTTGTTAAAAGGGTGATACTATTACTGAATCTTGATAAATTCAATATTATCTGAATCCTTACTAGGGAAAACAATTCACAACCGTGAGAACACTTTATTTAGTTCGAAATACTGTCTGCAAGATTTTTTGAGAAGGAAATTTGGTCTTATAAAAATATTTCGTAGTGACCTTTGACATTAAACAAACCATTTGGTTTAAAGCAGATTTGCAAAATTAACCCAACTGAAAAATAGATTATTTGCACAGGACCGTACTGAGGTTTCTTTACGATATATGCATATCAAATTGCATTTCATAAATTTAAAATTTTTAGCATGCTACACTAGTCAGGGAAATATTTCCCTAGCTAGTCAAAAAAATACAGCACTAACAAACGTACAGATTTATTTGCCATTGGTTACTACTAAGAGTACCAAAACTTGACTATGTATATTTTCCTCAGATATTTTAATAAAATAATTTCATTAATTTTTTTATGGGTTTTAGAAAAAATATAATTAATACGAAACACATTAGTAAAGTGTCTTACAGTTTACGTAGACTTCCAGGACTCGCTCGTGGTAAGACTGTATACTCATCCTGTAATTTAACACTTTCTTGACTTGTTACATGTGTAACTAAATATTACATGTATCAGTTTATTCATATTTTTACCAATTCATTATTTTATCATCTAGACGACGATTATTTAAAATGTATTGCTTGGGCAACTAATAACAACTTATTACCTACCTCTTTATACCGAACAACACTTTTATATACCATACTGTTATTTATTCTTCTTAGAGATCGTCTAATCGTTGAATGCCAACATAATCTCACATATAACAACGTTTTCTTGATCGCATGTTATCATTGTATTTTATATTATTATATACTATGCATTATTATAAACTTAACCGCACGGTAAAGAGTCTAACTCATAAACAGGCGGCCCGGGTTTGACAGTTCGCCGTGCTTTCGGAGGGCACGTTAGCAGTCGGTCTCAGCAACCACGCGAACACCTACCTATGGTTCCCGAATAACACTTCGCCTTATACCACGCACAAGTATGTATGTCATATTTCTGTACTTGGGCAATATTATTTATAATTAACATTATAATACAGTGCTTTGGTTTTTATTGGTGTTTATAATGTTACTCGAACCGATTATTGGATAACCTAACCAGTTGAAAATGATGAGCCTAGCGTTTTCAGACAAACTCCTGGGCGGGTTATTTAACAGACACCTCAACTAATCTCCTCCACGGCTTATCCAACTCTTCCCGCCTTACCCACCTACTTATCTGCCATCACTAACTCCCAGACTTACCACCGCGGCTTATCCCGGCTTACCTTTTCTATTTACCTCTCCCCCAATACTTACACCCACCTCCACCCAACATACCCCCTTATTTAACGGTCACTATCGACGTGCCCACCCACACCCGACTTAACCTGATCCCACAAATTCATTATAATTTATAATGGCATTCGAACGAGAAAGGGTACAGGTAGCCATTGAAACTTTTTGTGAAAAATCTAGGGAACAAGGAAAAAACTATGTTGTCGACTATTTTATATTAGAAGGTTGCCAAAAAAAATTAATTTAAATATTATCATGAGAGGTAGTGTAATTAAGAAAATTGCGTGGTATGAGCTCAAGGGAACAATAGTGACGAAAAAGAACAGAAAAATTCCAACATCCATTAAATACCAAGCACTTGAGTACCATTTCTTGTTCGAATGGCATATTTACTTACCTATAATCAATTTGAAAGATCACTTATTTTTGTTTTGTAGTAATTAGCCGCAGCGCACTCGTTTAAAGTATTATTTGAAAATTGGAAACCATGATCTGTGATAAATTATAATTTAAAAAGGTTAGTTCCAATTTTTAGTTGTAACCCGTTAGTACTATTACTTGCGTAAGGATTACACAAGAAAGCAACTTAACCCCAAAAAAGGCTTTCTATAAATACCAAAATGCAGTTAGTAAATTGCATTACAATACCTTGCTTTGAAGAATTACAAAGTTGTATCGTCTGTCGGTTTGTGGTTCATAATCTCCAGAAAATACTGGCAAAAAGTCTTCTAAGGAATCCAATACAATTACACACCAATACACCACAACATTACAAAGTAACCTAGCAGAATCGATTCCGATCTAATCCAACGTTTAATTATGTTATAAAACTGATGTTACCAGAAAAGTTCTAAGAAATTATACTGTATTACTCACCCAGTGATATATTTAGAATGATGCTTAAAAATTTGTGTCAGAACGGAAACTCAAATAGTGACAACACAGAAATTACCAAAAAAATCGTACGTTCTGCGAAGTTCTATGCAATCAGTACTTGCTACTATGCTACAAAATTAGCTCGTAACAACTATCTGACTGTTCCAAGTAACTAAATCTTGTGGACACCACCGGCTAATGTATAGGTATATGAGAAATTTTAAAACGAAACTTTAATTCGACTAAATTGGTTACCTATATAGCTGTTTCGCGTGGGTAAAGTAAGTGCCAAGTCAGATGCTGGAAACTTACCAAGGTGAATGCAGAAAGACAGATAATCTCTCGTAGGATGCTAACAATGAGTGTTACTGAAAAGAGATTGTGTATTAAAAGCTAAGAACAAAAGGTACTAATTCATCGGCTGATATGGTTATATCAATGTTTGATCCAGAAAATTGAAAAGTAAATTATTTACTTAAAAACCAGTGTTCGTTTTATGTACTAAAAACTAAAGTCGAATTAGACTGAAGTAGGTGTAAAACCGTATAACGTTGAAATTCACAACCCATTGGTTGTTTGACGGCCACTGTTTAAAATCAAGCTTCTCCGTTAGTTTGGTTGTCACTGGTTATCCCTTTCCTCTCTTAATCGTAAATTCGCTCCAGCGCTGTCAAGCGCATTCTCAATGAGGCAGCTGATATAATAAAATCGTGGACTTGCATTAAAAGTTGAATGTGGGAGATGAAATAGAAAATTGGTTTTGATATAATTCGCTTTAGCGGAGAAAATCTCGCATCCAGCAATATGATCATTTGATTGCTTATATGTGATCAATCGTCAATTAGACGGATTAGGTTTTAGTGTTAACCATTTAGGTAAACCTTTTTTATCTTCCACATTTTCCACAATTATTATTTAATGTGCTAAAATTTCATTAAAATCTTTTTCTATTTTAAGTAATATTTCCCTATCAGTTGCGCTGAAGGAATTGTGTAATAAAAGACCTTTCAGTTTATCGAAAGGTAAAATTCTTTGCAAATATTTAAAAATTAATACCACATACAGGGTGTTTTATTTTTAGGTATTTTTTTGGGTTTCGTTGCTCGTTGTTTTTTTCCTGTTCCTGACCCTTTGACTTTGGGTTTAATTTGAAGGTCTTCCCCTTTGGGTTCGTACCTGCCTACATACGTACAGGGTTGTATGTAATAAGAATATACCGTAGGGTGAAACGAAAAACCCTAAGCAAAGCTTCTAAACTGTACTGTATCACCAGTGGGTCATCGAATGGTGGGATGTTTGTTTGAAACTGTATGTATATTGTGTCATTTTATCTATGTTTATATATATATATATATATATATATATATATATATATATATATATATATATATATTACTTCACTACTTTCCCGGGTTTCACTCCGCGTATTCACTATTCGGCTCCTAGAGGAACCAGACAACCAGTCTACATCGTGTAACCACGCTAAGCAGAAGGAAGTTAGAAGTGACCTGAAGATGGCAAGTGTGATCTTACCGAAACGTCGTCAACCATTGTCTGGTTCCTCTAGGAGCCGAATAGTGAATACGCGGAGTGAAACCCGGGAAAGTAGTGAAGTATCATATAATATCCGCGGAAATTTAAAATGTAACATATATATATATATATATATATATATATATATATATATATATATATATATATATATATATATATATATATATATATATTTATTTATAAAACGTTTATACAATATATTTATTAATGCATGTTAGTTTTAAGAACTAGTTAACACGAGATCTCGAGTAGTGAAATTGTCATAGGGTGGTTTTTAAGATTTACAACCGCTGTGATACAAATCACCATTCTGTTAATTTTGCTAGACATTAAAATCCTTAATCAGTATAATTACCGTTTAAAAGTTGCGATAAATAATAAAGCCCTACTTAGAAATTTTACAATTCACTGCATGTTTGTGTTTTATTTACTACTATTTATGTATTGTGTGGTTTTAATATTTGCTTTCCAGCTTATAACCTGTAAGTATGTACGACCAAAATTGTGGAAGTTGTCTATATGTTAGTAAAATATCTGTTTCTTCATTTATCTAATAAGTTTGAAGCTTTAGTAATGAGGATTGTTTTAAAACGAAGTGGCACTTGTTTTTTTATCTTGTATATCTTGTATTACCCGCCCCTCTCCGACTTATTGGGGTTAGCCGGCAAAAACTAAAGTAGTGTTATGTAGGTCAAGCTGATACTTCCAGCACAGCTATATTTTGGTAGGTTTGGTATTTATATATATATAAAAGTAGCCTTTGTGATTCTGTAGGCTATAACCGAACGTATGCAGCCTGCGGCAAAATAATAATAAACAAAAAAAAAACAAAAAAATAAAAATAAAACAAAAACAAAATAATAATAATAATGGGATTTATTTCTAACAAAATTCAAATTCAAATTACAAAAAACAAAGACAATAAATTAATAAATAAATTTAATACAACACTGATTAATACAATTGAATTTGAATTTTTATAAATTAATTTGATACTTAATAATTACAGTAACAAAATATTTTGTGTATAAAATTCTTTAAACTATAATGTAGTGCTTTACTCTATAGGTGCTGAAGTTTTAACCTGAGTGAATTTAGAATCACACTTTTTTTAGTCATTACAAAACTACATGCAATACATTATACAGCTGGAGAACAGTAAAAAAGGTAAGAATTGAATAAAAAAAATCTTTCTCGTTTTAAAAACAATTAGAACAGCAGCAGTAGCATAAAACCGATGCTTTCATCCTTATAGACTGAATATACACACAGACACAAAACATAGCATTCCAATTGGCACATAAACAAAACGCACCCAATACTTCTCACGACAAACAAACGGTATAGAGAAAAAGAAATAATAGTCATTAACAATGGCTATACAGTACTATAGATGACAAACAAAATAGAAAACTATGTAACAATCGATATCCTTAACAATAACCATGCAAATTAGAATTTTTTTATTAAAAGAATCACTTAAGACTTGGAGAGATATAAACTGCACAATAGAAAAAAATCTTTATACAATGTGGGAGGGATCAAATATGGTATATTGATGACTATCACGCAGGTCCAATATTAAATAACTTACAAAATACCAAAAACAAGATTGATAAATTAATAGAATAAATGAGTGATAAATGTTCTAATGAGTGATGAAGAAATATATACGAAGAATTTTGTGAAATGTTCGTGCAATGTCATAAATGTACGAAAATATTCAAATACACGCAAAGAAACAAGAACTGCGACTTTGCTTCAAAATTAAGTAAAATAGTAATTAAATCACATATTTTATTTAACTGTAAGCTGAACTCAATTTATTTATATAAAGGTGTGTGTTATTGTTATCTAATTATTACTATTAGCAAAAGGTTAATTTAAAATGTATAAACGTTTCTATCTTAGCTTGTTTAGTTTTTTATATTTTTAAAACATAAACATGCACAAAATTACCTTTTATTTTCCCTTATACAAATATCATAATAGAGACACTATCATTCTTTTTTTGCAGTCATACATACTTAGTCTCCTAATCTCAAACAACAACTTTTCTTTCTTTTGGTATGCCATCTTCCAATTCTAATTGTGATGCAATGTTGGTTTCAACATGAAATATGTAATAGGTAAGGCCTCTTGCTTGTTATATCAAAATATTAAATTATTCGTGTTTACAGGTTCATTCAAACTTCTCCTTTATACGCTCATTTTCTTCAACTTCAGAAGTAAAATACATTGCCTGTGTTCACCGCCATTGCTAATGCAAGCCCTTTCTGTGACATTTGGAAGCGCTTTCCGCTGTATTTTTTGGCATGTTGAACAAACATGCTCGGATGCATCGTATGCTTCAACTGCTTCTGCAACAGTTGAAATCTTGCTGGGGTGAGAAATACCTACCAATTGTTGAAGGTTAATTTTTCCTCGTTTAAAACCTTTTAGCCTCAGTATCTACTAGAAATGTTTCTCGTAAGCGTATTCGAAAGTAAAAAACTTAAATTTTTCAAATTTTGTCAATCGAACCGGTTAGGGAATTGTTTTCAGTTTCAGTTTCAGCAGTAGCAATTTGCTAATTAAACTAAAAGATTCTGCCATTACTTCTAAATTTCCGTCAAAGTGTAATAATGTGCTCTACACGGTTGAATGCTAAAGTTTAATACTTATGTTAGACTAAATTTTAACTACTACAGCTGAGTTGCTCAAAACTGGCAAAAGTCGAGGTCTCAGTAAAAAACTTTTGGGCATGGGAAAATCGAAAGGTCAGCTGACTCGAATAAACTATGGTTGCCTTATGAACGAAACCTTGTTTGAAAGTATTTTCAACGATACTGTAATTTATAGTTTTGTTTCTACAATATGGTAACACAATTTGAAACACTTCCAATTCCAATTTAAAATGAGGAAATATTCAGAATGCAACCCTTAATAACATAAATAAACGTATTTTTCATGCATTTATTCAAAATAAAAAAATCATCGTATAAAACAACAATTACAACTTCTCATGATATTTGATCATTCTGGGGAGAATTAACTCTCACCGCCATACTATTTAATAGGCAAATTATATGAATTTTTATAACTACCCGATTTAATGGTTGCTAACCTCACTTCTAAAATAATACATTTTGAAACATATTTTTTAATGAAAATAAAATTAGTTAATTAAGACTAACATGCACACAAAAACTCTGTAATCAGATAAAGGATATGTGGGAATCTAGATTTCCATAGTAATAAGATATTTTTCTCATTATTTAACGATTTGGGAGTCGGTTATACAAACTTAACTTAATAAAGTTAGGTTCATTTTCAATGTTATAAACCATCTGGAACAGACAATACTTAAGTTTTAATGAAGGTGTATGCAAATGTATAGCAACTTACATGTTAAATTATAGTTGAAAAGTAAAATTCATGTTAACGAGATGTTTATTTCGCAGTTTTATTGAATTTTCAAAACTTTAAAGATGTTTGCTAAGTTGTTTTAGTTGAAATAAGTAAAGTAGCATGTAAAGGTTGGATATTGTTGATAGAATCACATAAAAACAAGCTGCGCTTTACGTTCAACTGAATTATACAATTTGGCTGGTATGTCAAAGTCTTTAATTCTAAAAACATTCAAACAAAATTATTAATGATTTAATGTTTAGATTTTTGAAGAAGAAGAGAAAGTGTAAAAATGGTTTTTATGAAATTAAGCCATTTATTAGTAATAAAAAAACGTTTTTTCGTCGAAATTAAAATTAAGGGTATTATTCTATTTTTTAACCCAAGTGTTATATATGGTTAGATTCAGAATTTTATTTTCTATAAGACTGTATAATTAGTTTTAGCATTTATGAAAGTTGTTAAATTATAATTGGGTTATGTAATATTTGAAATATCAAGTTTTTTGTTTTTTTGAGAAAATTCAATTGTTTTCTAAAATAGTACCTATATAAAGAGAATCCATTTTTTAACAATTAAGTATATTTTATTTTTATAGATAATAAGTTGTTCTTCGACAATAATACAGTTTTCTAATCTTTTAAAAATCATAAAAATTAATAACATTCATTTTATTTAACATTGTCAATGTTAAATTATATATGGAAATATCAAAACAAAGTGTAGAATTTAATACTTACCTGTTGAATTGAAAGAAGATCATTTATCCTTATATTTATAGGTCCATTTATTTGTATATTTTTATTTGATATTTGTGTAATTCTATTTGTTAACAACCAGAATTTATATAAATAATAAGAATAATCTACATCAGCGACCCAAACCTAAGAATATCAATGCAGTGGGAATATGTTACTCACTACGATACATTTGTAAAGCCGCAGCAGTATATATAATTTTATAAGGTATGAAGTTATATTCCATTTCATCTTTTTGCAAACGTATTTTGTTTGTGTGTTGGGAAAAATATAATTTTACAAAAATTCTTACCCCACCTCATTTTTTGCATGATAAACTTGAATTAAATTTTATTTTGCCTCACTAGATGTATTGCAGGGATTATTCTAGATTCTTTCTATGTTGCAAATTGTGCTGCTTCGAATCAGATTATACAACTTAAATACTGTCACTTACGATTTTATTCTTCAGCAAATAATAATACAAGCTTGAATGATTGCTGAAAATAGTCTCCTGTATATTATTGCACAAGCCATCTCAAACCTTGTTCAAATCCTCAAATTTGTTTTTGGAGCCATTTAAATTTCTATACCATTCAGCTCCAAGGTGAGAAACAAGTTAATTTAACTTGTAGATATACCAATTAAGTTGTACTTAAAGAAAGATTTTAAAAGTATGTACTTTAGTTGTGAAAAACGCAGAGTATTATATTTAAAGTTTAAATTTATTTGGAATGAAAAGTAAAAGAACAGCTAGACAAATACCTTACCTTAAAAAATTATTAAAGGTTTTAATTCACAATTCGCTCAAGTTCAGGTGCCAAAAAAAGAATTCTATTAATTGCTAATCATTCTTCAATGAATGCGATAATTATATTCAAAACCTGCTGACCTGTCGTTGTGCAAACCTTTTTTACCTATTATGAAAGAATATGTGCGAAAGCTTACCTGATTTGGCAAAGTGGAACCTAATACAGTTACGATCTAGTGCAGTTACTTACAATTTAGATGCACAATCCACATTTAACATACATTATCGAAGGGGTTATTGTGTTATAATAACTTAACAAAATGTTTGTGGTAAATGTTATAGTAAAGTACATTTGTAAAAGCAATTAAATATAAAACACTAATGAAACGACAAAAGAACAACAAAATTTATGGAATTTAGGTTTTTAATACAGTCGTGATTGTAAAGGAAAGTACCACTTTTCTAACCTCGAAAACTAACAAAGGTAAGCTATTAACAGTTTTCTATATTTATTAAACTAGTAAAGTGGTTGACATCACTTTTCTGTTATTTTCTCAGTTTTGTTTTTGACGTTTCTTTGTTGTTTAGCTTTGTACCAGTTTGTTGATGAATACATTTAATCCCACATTCGTTTTTCCTGGATTCTTTCTATTGTGTAATTTATGTACATAAGGAAATATTTTATAAAAAATTCCTAGTTTGTGTGGTTATTGTTATGTAGACTGCTTGTTACAACAATTTTCTATTGTTTACCTTCTCCATTGTTAATGTTTAATTGTTGATTTTTTTCCTCTATGGTGTTTGTTTATTGTGAAAAATGTCGTGTTTATTGATGTTGCAAATGCTAATATTTTGTATCTTTGTGTATGGTTTGATGAGTCTGCAAGGGTGAAATCATCAGTAGTGATTGGTATTTTGTATATACTGTAGGTTAACTTACTGCTATCCTAGTTGCTTCTAAATCTAGACAATTAAGGCTAGATTTTCATTCAATTAGATTTCTTCGTTAGGTAAAAATTGTAAAAATGCACATGTATGAAATGATAAATTCTCATACAGTTATAGTTGCATATAAATCAAATTTTAAATTGAATTAAGTTTTGTTAATAGAAAAGAAAGCAGTTTTCTCTGGACAGGCAATGCAATAAGAAAACTATGTTTTTCTGATTTTTATAAAGTTTTGCATAAATGCATACATTTTAGGCCAAATTCATCAAATTACAATAAGCAAAAAACTGTCGTGTACAACACGTTATGAAAGTCTCTTTTTTTTCACTCATTTGCTTGATAAACTCGGTCTTCGCACTCGTTTATCAATACTGCAAATTCGTGAAGAAAAAAAGTATGACTTTCATAGCTAGTTGTACAATATACTATTTTGTATTTTTACACTGTTAAGTAGTTTATTTAAGTGTATTTAGTTACTGTTTAAATTATGACAGAACCATATACACCTGCTGAATGGCTTCGTTTTCCCAACCGCCGCCATCCAAATGCACGTACGATCGTACAAGCTATACAGAGAATGTTCGATGCAGGATCGGTTATGCCAAGAGCTGGTGGTAGAGGATGCAATCCACACCACGGAGATGTCGCGGAGGAAGAAAACATCCTAGAGTTAGTTGAAGAGGATCCCACTCTTAGCGTGCGTACCTTAGCAGCACGAACTGGTGTACCTTCTACTCGCGTTTGACGTATTTTATAAGAAAATTCCCTACACCTATATCATTTTCAAAAAGTACACTCATTAGAACCTGCAGATTATATTCCGCGAGTGAAATTTTGCCAATGGCTATTGGAACGCAACCAGGAAAATCCTCAATGTGCACAAAATGTACGGTGGACAGACGAATGCTGTTTTACTCGCATGGGGATTTTCAATTCACACAGCGGCCACATTTGGGCTGACGAAAATCCTCATGCTGTCCGAAGAGATTATTTCCAGAGGCGTTTCTCGGTAAATGTGTGGGCGGGTATTTATCAGAACCGTTTAATAGGACCTTTTATTTTGACTCCCCTCGATTTTTGTATTTGGGGATATTTTAAAACATTAGTGTACAGGACAGAAGTGGATACCGATGAAGAGCTACGCGCACGCGATATGTTTGCTAACATAAACGAATCTATCATACGTTGTGCGCGAGTGTGTGTACAGACAAACGGTGACTTATTTGAACACATGTTATAAAGATTGTTTGCATCTAAACGGTAAGTTTTACCCATTTTGTTAAAATCACAGTTGTAAAATAAAACACAGGCAATGAAATTTACATCACAATTAGGTCAATGAACGTATGTTAGATTTTATTTACTGACCTTAATAAATGATCAAGTCATCAAGGTAGTGAGTCACTCGGCAACTGCTGCTGAAATTCCATTCTGTTGTTTCTGTAAATTGATGCGTACGTAGCGGAGGTCAGTTTTTAATTTAGTAGTGCAGATGTGAGATCATTGTTTGCTTTATCAGTAATTCTTGGTTAAAATCTTACAAACAATCCATAGTCGACTCGTGTCTTGCAAAAAATACGGAAAGATCCGAATTTTCTTTTTATTTTTAATTTTTATTTTATGAGTTTTGGGGTCTCTATATGGTCACCTTTCACCCTCTTAAAGCATTGCATATTTTTCCGCAACACCCTGTATACACCCAAACACGTCGCTTAGGTGCATACGAAAATTGATAACTAGATAAAAATAATAATAATAATAAAAAAATAAATATAACATTTCCAGTAACGGAGCTCAATATGTTCATTCATAAAGGGTACCCTGAGTTTGTGTTTGTGTATCTCAAAAGATTCTAAAATGTCTGCACTTTTTATTTTTATTTAATGCTCAAGACAGAACACGATCATCATCATGAAATTATACATTTACCGTATGACTTGTTCTTTTTGTAGTTCGATATATATATTGTTGTGATCTGAATAAACTTAAAAAAAATTTACTTAAATGCGCCGGCTGAGCTACATATAACAAGAAACTAAAGGGTCTAAAATTGTAAAGGTTCGTGCAATTAAATTATTTCTCCGCAACACCTCTGTAAAAACTTATAAACTACAAAAAAATTTTAAACAAAATTTTTTTTAAATAATAATAAAAATTTAGTATGGATTATTGACCACTTACATATGCTGCTTAAAACTCTGCGACACTCCGCATTGAGCATAAGCTCCAAGATAATCCCCCTTTTGGCAAGTACTCCCAATTTTTATTTTTCTTAGTGTCACTTCTTCAGGAATTTTTTAAATCAATCACAACCAGCACTTTTATTTATTAACCTCATCCACTTTTCCTTGCATCATCACATAACTTTTACACTAGCCTCGTAGCACAATAACATCCTCAGCACTTCACCTTCTATCAGTAAAACTACTTTTTACATCAACTAATCTTCAATATTTAATTTACGGACAAATTAATCATCCAAAAACTTTTATTAATACCTTTACTGCATGTCTTTTCTGTTTGACGTGCACCGCCTATCTCCTCACATTATCCTTTTTAAAACTGTCCAAACATTTTTGATAAGAATTTTCATTTTATTGTATTTTTATTCTTACCCCTTTTTATTATTTTTATAGGTCAACAGCCAAATTATAAAGAAGAAGTTTAACAATTTAATTAAAACAATGTAAAATACCCTTTTTTACATAAATACTGTAATCAATAATAATTATATATAATAATTGCTACAACCCATAACCTGCAAAGCAGGCCCCAGAAGCTATAAGCTTGTGCGGGAGGGAGGGGGCGATTATTATTATTACGTAGGCCCTAAGTGCGGCTGCAGCCGACTTACAGATGGAACAGCGCAAATTCCACATTTGTGTCACAGCTAAGGAAAACTGCAGAAAACCTTAACCAGATCTGCCGGCTCCGGGAATCGACCCCGCGCCGCCTGGGTGAAAGTCCGGTACGCTAGACATTACACTACCAAGGCTGTTACAATAACCATATACTCTCTACAAAACTATTTAAATTAAATATCATAATTTCTTAAATTCTTATTAAAACAAAAATGTTACCAGAGCTTATAATTTAATGTTTTTATCAACATCTATGATTTTGTAATGATAATACTAAATAAATGCTTCTTGCTTTGCTATGCTCAAAATAGCTTGTAAATATTATTGTAAACATTATTAAAATAAACTTTTATATCATACGAGGTAAACTCAATAATAAATCACACAAAACTATTTCTGCTACTTTAATTTGCTTTAAAATAAATTTCTTATACTTAAAAATATAATTTTTGCCAAAAAGAAAGTAAAATATAACTTCATCAAAGTTTTATTATTTGTACAAAATAACAGAACAAATAATACAACAATATATTGGACAAAGACTTCGAAATTTTGACATAAAGTAGAAAGTTCACATGCGTTGTTACAGAAATAAACATCCAGAGAATCTAATTATGCCAAACACCTTTTAGAACAAAGTCACACGATGACTCTCCAAAATAATATTAAATTCCTACAGTTTTGTAATCACAAACGCAAATTCGACATTTTCGAAGTTTTTGAGATATACAAACACAAACTCAGGTAATGAATAAACAGCGACGTGTTTGTGTATATTTATATATTACCTAGCTGTCGAAACAATTGTCAGGTAGATTAGAATAAATTTGTGACACTTTTAACTAATCGGTTTTATTTATTTCTTGCTTATGGAGTTTCAGCCAATAAGGCTCCAAACAATAAATAATAATTAGTTCAAGGCTCATCTAGTTTTAAGTGATATCAAGTGCTGTTAGAGAAGGAAAATTTAGTAAGGTCATTGTTCGCTGAGCGTAATTTGAGTGTAAGTTTTCAAAACGAATAGAACTATAGGTACAAGTAAAGCTTTTCTTGTTCTTAAGTTCCTACCTTATAGTATAAGATTTACTTCAATCTATCGAATATCAAACACTTAACAATGAGCCTTACTGTAACTGTAACTTTTACAAACATGAAGAAATCGACGACATTATTTTGCCTGTTTTCTCATCCCTGGAAAAAGATTTTGTTCATTTTATGAAAATTTATTAATTTGTTTACTTACCAGTGTGTGTGTGCTCGAGATGGTTATTGTAGCTTCTTGTGTCATTTTTGTTTTCAAATTGCTCTAATTGGCTCGATTTGATGATATGAATTTAAGAAAAAAAAACTTCGCGTGTATTTTCCCTTTTTCAGTTTTAAACCACTTTCTATGGCTTTAGACTTTTTAAATTCAGGTAACTCCAGTTCAAGACATCTTGATTAAGGGTGGAAATTATTATTGGCAAATCTATTTTTAAGTGATTTTATGATTTTTGATGATATTTCAGTTACATACCCAATAACATGTTTTAAAGGTTAACAAAAAGATACTTATAAAGTCTAGCTAAAATTAACCATTATAAACAGTTAAAAATAATTATACATATATAAAAATATTGAAGTCACTTTAGCTGGTGAGCAAATATTTTATTGCTCTGTTATAATTAGTAACAAAAAGTAACAAAAGTTGTTTGTTAGCCTATAACACAATAAATCAATTATGTGTTTATTTAAGTTCTCGGCCAAGATAATTTTTGCTATTCTTTTGTTATCTTTCTTAGTTAACTTTTTGACAACCCTCTGGTTTTTCCTTGGGGTTATCTAAAAGTTAATCCATAGGATTAACGCTTCTGATACGTCATTTTCTTAACGATTCATATTTTTCTATATATTTTAGTGCTAGTACACCTTTTTCTAACGTTATTGAAACACGGTTATAGTTATAAATATAGTTATAAATAAGTATTCCGTTATTCAGTTTGTGACCAAAAGTAAATTCGTTGCTGGTATTGCTACATAAAGTTTAAAATATCGGTCGTAAAAGATTTACACAACGTAAATTATTAAAAGGGTGGATGGTTGTGCATCATCAAGCATGCGCTGTATCTCTCGGACTTACTAAAGTCATTGGCATTTGCAAAGATGGTTTGTCATTCTATATTGTCTCTTCAAAGAAGTAGCATCAGTTCTTAATTAGTATTGAGTGTTAGTTCAATTAGTCAGTGTTCATTTAGTGTATGTGCATCATTTCCAATAATTATTAAGGTAAGTTGATAATTCTTCTTTTTAGGTAGAATGTTTACTTTCAGTTACAGCTCGAAAAATCATACCCGGTGCCACTGAACTGGAAATTTTGTCATCCACGAAAGTATGGATCCGGAAGTCTGCAGAAAGAATTAAGAAGTCGCTGTAAAAGAAGCCGCATGTAAAATATTTGTAAATAGCAATTACTTGTATATGTATTTTTTTATAAATGTTTAATACATTACTAAAATAAAGACAATTTATTATTATTAGTACTATTACTATTATTATCCATTCTCAAAGAAATAAAACGATCGATCTTAATCGAAGTCGTAATAGCATTATTTGGATAGATAGAAGCCTTAAGTTATACACCCCAAAGGTTATTTTTTTGTTAGAGTGAGCAGTTAACTTTTAGTTATGTTTCTCAGGTCAACTTTTGTACAGTCGATATGGTTATCATTTGCACATCATAAGATAACTTAAAGATACTCACTTGGAATGATATAAAAGTTAACCACAGGGCTTAACTTTTTGGTTTGTTGGGGAGGTGTTCAAAAGATGACTTTCAAGGTTAACTTTCTGGTATTTCGAGGGGGTGCCCAAAAGATTACTTTCAAGGTTAGCTTTTGGATATCTTTTCTGAATAACTTTTTAACAACTTTGAGGATGGCTTAGGGTTGCTCCATGGTTAGATAATTTGTGACATAGTTAACCTACAGACCGACTTTTGGTTGACAAATGGTAACTTTGTATTTTTGAGAGATTAACTTTTAGTTACCTTTTAGGTAATTTTGGTTATGTGGGTTAGAACAATTGAGATTATTCCTAAGATCAGAAATTGAGTTTTGTTGAGTTGATTTTCTCTAAAAGTCAAGACCTGCATACTGCATGGATTTGTAAATAGGTTTTTCTTTTATGCTGTGTAACTGTGTGATATGGAACTACGAAAAACAGATACATTAAACATCAAGCACAGATCTATCGACCCACCTAGATTTAGTTCAAAAGTTGTAGAGTAGAAACTTTAGTTCAAATATTACCTTATCAAAGTAATCAATTTTATTCTAAAGTATTTCAGAAATATAGCAACTAAAATTGAAAACATCCCTTTGATCAAAGTAATGACTGCCATGAGGTCGCCCTGATTCATTGTCCAAAAATAAACCGACAAATATACTAACTTTGAGAGAAAGAATAATTTCGCTTAATTATGAGAATGCTGTTATAAAATTATTGGGGAAACTATACCTAGAAATGCCTGGTGTTTAATGAATTGGTTTTTCGAAGTTATAGATTATGAGAAAGACCAAATTTAAATTTTGTGGACACTAGTAGTCATTTGGTCCAGTTAAGCTGGTGTAAATGGTGATAACAGTAGGATATCTCTTAGTAAAGGCAAGTGTCCATAACTTTTGTTGGCAATCGTTCATTTCAATATCTTGAAGAGATATGATCGAAAAAACTTTTTTTCTAGTATTAATTTGGCTTAAATTAATTTGGTTTCCCAAAAAACGCCGCAAGCCATAACGCCATTATATATTGCCAATTTGGATAAACCAAAAATCAGATAGAATGGTTCTATAATTACTTCAAAACAGTCTAAGTATAATTTTTTTTTCTACGCCAACTTTAATTTCAGTGATAATCAACTTATTTTTTAAATAGACATAATTTCTTTTTATTTAGTGTGGTAGACAGCATTTTTCTATATTCAGTCATGTGTTGCAAGTTATGATTACTGTAATACTTCTTTGAAAAAAAAATAAAAACTAAAAATTTATTTCGATTTTTCACGAGATTTTCAAGTGTACCATGGAAAACATTGATACTGTACTGTTTTTATTGCAATAGAGAAAGTATTTTGTTAGTGAAACAAAAGGACGTTTACAATACAAGATTTATAACAAAACTAGAAAAATATTTAGAAAAGTGTTTTAATAAAATTTAGAAAACTTACTTATTTACAAATATATTTCAATAAAATTAACAACGTAATCTAAAAATTTAATCGAAACTAGAAAACTAATCTAGTGCAAGTACATATTGCCCTAAATAAAAATAAAAAGTGCGCTATGTGAAAACACAAACAATAAATGTCATTTGGAGGTTAGCTTCGTAATTTGTCGTATTTTTCTAATTTCTGTCGTTGATTGCCAGTAATATTTAGAGTCACTCTATATTACTTTATAGAGTGACTCTAGTAATATTGGCACTTCAAATCGAACTGTCCACTCTATACTAAAAAAAACATAGATTCAAGCCATACATACCGTGGCGTAACTACAAAAGATTGCGCGCCCCTGCGAGACTAACGTTTGCAATTTATTACAATTATATGTGCGTAACTTTTGTAAAAATAAAATATGCAATAACTAATAACAATTTGTTACCTTTTCATTTGTTTGTATCTCTTTAACGAATTTGTTTTATATGATTAATGATATTTAACACCAATTAAAGTTTTCTCTGGGCTTTAACGCAAGCGAATTGGACAATTAAACTGTCAAAATCAATTGCTTTTACTATTTCCCCTATAAACTCTCTTAATACATTTGGTAAAACTTTACATTCTTGTCCGACATCCGCACATGCTATATTCGATGTGTCTTATCGAGCTCAACAATAGTGTCCCAACCTAACCTAACCGAATCTAACCCAACCCAACCCAACTCAACCGAACCTAACCTAGGTTTGCGTTATTCATCAATTCATACGTGGTTTAAAATTTAGTTTTTGGTTAGGTTAGATTAGATTATGTTAGGTTAGATTAGGTTACGTTAGATTAGGTTAGGTTAGATTAGGTTAGGTTAGATTAGGTTAGGTTAGATTAGGTTAGGTCAGATTAGGTTAGGTTAGATTAAGTTAGGTTATGTGAGGTTAGGTTAGGTTCCGTGAGTTTAGGTTAGGTTGCATGTGCATTAAAACAACCATTTTCAGGTAGGGTGGGGGAATTATCATGGAAGGCTATAGCTTCCCTTCCAAAACAGTCTTTAGCGATTATTTCGAACACTAATGCCCATCCCCAAATTCAGCACGCACAACGAAATTGTTTTAGTTATTGTAAGCGTCGTCGTCAAAGCAGATAAATAATCCCTACTTAATAATTTAATTATTCTTATTTGAATACCTATTATTATTGTACCACAATATTCTCTAATTGTTTTGAGCAATGTATATCCATAATTACTTTTTTTTTGTTTTTATATAATGTTTTATACCTCAAGGCTTGTTTTAAAATTTCTATTTCCAACCAAATAAAATCTCAGGCAAGCAGCGCCCTTCCGATAGTTGCGCCCCCCCCCCCCGTCGCATGGTCTGCGGGGGGCGGTAGTTACGCCACTGTACATACCACAAAAAGTGTAAAAGTTACAAGAAAATGAGCGAAGTCGAAGAGAGCAATCTTGTCGTTTTTCTCTAACCCAGATGCAACAAAACCCAGTGTTTTACAGAAAAGTAATATGGTCAGATTAATGCAGTTTTAGTAACAATGCCATTTTTAACAAAAACATCTGATGGTAGTAGAGCCAGAAAAATCCCAGGATTTTAATTGAAATTAATTTTTAGCGACGATTTAGTGTGACTGTGTGATATTTTGAGTAACCGTTTGATTGGACCATTTTGTATAGATAGTACACTAAATCAAGATAAATGCCACCAGTTTTTTGACTAGAGATCTTGGTAACTGTTTAGATTAATTTCCTCTTGCAAAGATCAATAGAGTTTTGTTTCCAGCAAGGTGGAGCTACTCCACATAATTCCTGAATAAATGTCAACTGGTTAAATACCACATTTGGTGAAAAGTGAATAGGAACCTTCGGACCAGTTCAGTCGCCTGCACGTTCGCCCGATCTTACGCCACTTGATTTTTGGTTTTGGGATTACCTTCAAGATACTGTATATGAAACTAGATCAGAAAATGAAAAAATTTTAATACAAGATTATCAACGCTTGTAGCGATATACCTCCTAATTTTATCTTGAATCCGACTTATGGAGTAACCAAAAGGTGCTAGTTGCAGATATATTTATAATAAGGTGACGGTCAGTTCGAAAAATACTTGTAGAATACTTTCTTAGTTTCCTAGTTTAAATGTTTATATTATATTGTTAAATTTATTGAAACGGTTTTGTAAATAATTTTTTAGTTTTGTTAAGAATCTTGTATTAGAAACGTTCTTTTTTTAATTAACAAAATAGCTTTCCTATTGCAATACAAACTGTACAGTTATCACTGTTTTCCATGACACACTTGAGAATTTTGTGCAAAATCTAAATAAATGCTGATACAAGTGTTTTTAATTTTTTTCAAAGAAATTTTACAGTAATCGTAACTTGCAACACATAACTGATTTTATACAAATACTGTCTACGAGACCAAATAAAACAGAAATTATGTCTCTATTTAAAACAACTGATTATCGCTGGCATTAAAGTTTACGTAGAAAAAAATAACACTTAGACTGTTTTGTAGCATTTATAGAACCATTTTATTTGGTTTTTGATTTATAGAAAATCGGGCTATAAATAATGGAGTAATGGCTTGCGGCGTTTTTAGGAAACAGCCTGTATAATTAGATCAATGAAACTGACCAATTTTAGGGCCTTATCCGAACAATACTCCTAGAGATCCAAATTGTTAGCGATGATTTCAGACAAGTGCCCTCCGCAACAGAAAGGTCTCGTTCAAAATGTGTTTAAAAGAGAGTACTGGCAATTTTTGAATAAATCTCACATTTTGTCAGTTAAAACGCTCAGAATTAATCCTATGCAATTCTAGGGGCCGAGGAATTACTCCATGTCCAGGATTTCAAGGTTCCCGTCAACGACTCATTGGCCAATGTTTCTTCCAAAGTATCCCTAACTTTGATGACAGTCTCCATGCTGGACTTCCTGCATCTAAAGAACTCTTGCACTACGCACAACTGCAAATAAAGGCAACTGCAAGAAGTGCAATAGTCGCGCTGCTGTTTTCCTGTTTGGCGATGTATAAGTAGTTTGAACGTAAGCATGGTCAGATGACCGTTAGAATTCTAAAGAAGAACTGTTGCAAAAACTAAATTATTTAAACCGCTGTCCAGATATCTAAATAACTTACACTAAATAAAATAATAAATGGAACATTATACAGAGTGATCTAAAATGAGCGAGGTCGTTGCGTTGTGTCAAATTACAGCGTCAACTTGCCACTTCTGTTTCAATTCTGTTTTATTTCGCTCGTTTTCTTATTTTACAGAACAGTTCTTTTCGGAATTACAGTTTGTTAGGCGATTTTATTGTCAGGTAAGTTTATTATTCCAAATTAATGAAGTTTATAAGCTATATATTTTTGATTCGCCACTGTAAAATAAAAGAAGTATAAAAAACGCCTGAAAGATATTCGTGATGCCAAGGTGACAATAATTTAACGTGACTGTAAATTCAAAACGTCCTCAATCCTTTTAGATCATCCTGTACAGTCTAGTTTTATAATAATTATAGACCATTTCAAAATAGTGTCATATTTCACAATCAATTTTGTGTAATAGGTGTTAAGATCCACGCGGCAACCACGTAACCCACTCTGCTTGCGATGGATTGGTGATGCAAGTCTCCATCGACCACCCTATTGCTTCCTGGTTTAGAACAATGTACTAAACATTACTTGAAAGTATGAAATTTAATGCAATAGCTAAGCAAATGACAGAAACACATACTCAGATACCTGGAAATGCGACTAGCCGATGACGTCATCGACTGAGACCTTGGTACCTTGAACACATGGTAAGTCGGATTCTTCGATAAATTCCTCGGCCACGAAAGCTTTATATGACCAATATTAAACCCTGATTCTATTGGTCTAAATACTAATGCAGTATTTGGAGTATACAGTCTTTGATTAAACAGTTATGTGCATTCGTTTTCGTAGAAAAATGTAGGCCCTGTTTAATAAATGTTAATAGGTATATTATTTTGATGTAGTCTTCTTTGTGATGCACAAATTATAATGTTATATTATCACTCATAATAATATTGGCCTTTCGTGATGACGAAAATAAATAATGGGTGTACATGAGGAAAAAACGACAAATTAACATTAAAAATTTATTAAAACTACCTAATAAAAAAGAGAACACTATACAACACATCCGTTTTCAATGCAATCCACCTACGATAACCATAGATACTAGTAAATACATCAGGAGTTCCTTTTGCGCAAGCATCACCAGTAGACACAATACCATATTGTAGGCCATTACAAACAAGCGGACCTCCTGAATCAGCATGACATGTCCCTGTGCCAGGTCCATTAACTCCACAAATATTAGTATCAACTACACGGTGTGGTTTTCCAATGTAAGCTCTTTTGCATTGATGTATATCAACTAAGTGCAGTTGTATGTACTGTAAACAATCAGGATACCTCTCCAATCTCCATCCATCTCTGATCCATCCCCAACCAGATGTGACGCAGTTGGTACCGGTTGGTAAAATATCCACTCCTAACCGGATGGGTTGAATTTTTCTATTAAAAAATAAATGGGGGGCTACACGTAGTAGAGCGATATCGTTAAGTAGTACCGGCTCATAAAAACCTTCGTGAATGATGCGTCGAACTACTGTAAAAACATATCCTCCCCAAGCTATGTGATTGGTACCAACCACAACGCGTATACTTTCTAAAGGGTATCTAGAAAAATCAATGGTAAATGGGTAAACTAATAAGGAAAATGTATACTTACCCAAAGACGCAATGACCAACAGTTAATATCCAAAAATTACTAATAATAGAACCTCCACAGTGATGTATATTGTCTATTCGTATGGAAACTTGGTAAGGAAATTGACCCTCTGAAGCGGTGTATCCTCCAAACATTCTTCCACCACTATCATTGCCTTTCAGTTAGTTGAGGTGTAACTGCAGTTAAGAAAAATATATAAATATAGGCACAGTTTGTAGTTGATCGCATTTTGCTAGAAGCACACATCTATCTTACCCAAGCAAGGACCAAACAGAAAAATAATTCTCATTTTGATGGTTTTAATTTAATTCTTTGGGTCCCCAGTGAAAAATATTGTTTATTATTTCAAAATAAGTTAGTTCAGTATTATATTCTTTGTTCCTTTTTGAAGACAATCTGAAATTTACATAGTTAAATGTATTTTATAATAGCTCCCTTAAATTTACCTTTTAATTGCACTTTTGCAAATCTAACGCATACTTAAGAATAAAGAACAATTTTAAATGACAATGTTTAAGCCTAGAAAATCAACTCAGTAAAAATTTGTTATCAGATTTAGCCTACCATTCCAAGGCACTGACTTCCAACTAACAATAAGCTGTACATTATTTTGGCAAAATAATAGCACAAGAATGTTTAACTGTTCATCAATCAAACAATTACCCGGATAAAGAAGATGTAATAATATACATAATAAGAGTAAAAACTACAATAGAAGAAAAAGCAGCAAACAAATAATAAATTTTAAAATACTTAAGTGCCTATAATACACATTAATGGTCTCAACGAACAAACTGAATAAAAAAACGTTTAGAAACACAATGAATCATAATTCAATAATTGGCCAAACAAAACACTCTTATATATCTTTGAGGGACTGGAACCAATGCCAAGAATAAATACCAACAGTTATCCTTGGCAGCTCATTTTTACAGTGCGATCAATACTAATGAGAGATGATAATTTGAGAAACAAGAGAGAGAGGTTGATATACGCATATATTTGAAAAATGGGTATTTCTCAGTTTTTCATGCATTTCTAAAAACACAATTTATCATTTTATAAAATAAGTACGGCTATCTATCACTGTTCTTTTTATTCACCCTGTAAATGTACAACAATAAAGTAAATAAAGACAATAAAAAAAAGCCATTCAATTTTTGAAATAGTTATTTACCTAACAAGGTTGAAGAAGTTATGATTCCTACATACGCGTGGGTCCCACACAAACGGTTTGTTAAGACAGGTGAAGAAATGTTTATGAACAAACATAATTTTTGAACGCATATTGTGCGTATGGGGGCGCATTAGGTGAGAGAAAAAGTGTTAGTTCCAAAAAAGACATGGATGAGTGTTCTAGTGATTCTTCTGATAGATCAGAAATTAAGAAAATTTAACTCCAAGGACAAGATTATAAAATATATGTATAAACAATTTATGGAATGGATGGAATAAAATGAAGAAGATGTTAAAACATATACATGGCAGATATTTATGGGTAATTACATTTTTAAAACAAAAAACAAGATGAATACAAAGAAATAATCAAAAAGTTTACTTGGAAATTAAATTTATATCCACGGGTGCAGATGGCAAGGTAATAAAGACTTTTAACATTTTTATTATTTAGTAATAAATAATTTTTATAAACTCAAGAGCTAAGTAGGTAAATATCATGGCTGGTTCCATTTAAGACGATAGACTCTTTATGGCTACTAACACGAAAATCTAATGGATATCTATTCATCGTCATTCATGGTAATCTAGAAAGTACGAAGATAATCTAGAAGAAAATATAATTGGAAAAATACCAAAAATAGTACATTGTAGGTATAGTCCGTTTTTTCCCACAGTACATTTCACTACAACAGATAATAAAAATTACAACTCACCTAATATTCTAGAACAAATCTTAAATAGTCGCACTTGTTAAAATGGTGTAAAAAGGTACTCAGACAAAATTCTATATAGTTAGTATAGGTTCTGACAGACATTTTAATTTCATATCTGCACAAAATAAAGTTTTATAGTAAAGAAACCATCCCTGGTAATACCCAACACTTTTTCCAAACGCTTCTTAAATTTTTATAAGCGTTTAGAACCTATCGTAATTTTTATTATACATCATAGTCACATAATAATCATTCTAGTTTATTGATACCGTGGGAAAAAACGGACATATTACTTATTATTTTAGGAGACCCTTTGTAACTATGTAAAAAAACAAGGTAGGCTGGAAATCCTTCACAGTGGGCGAAAAATACATAGAAGAATCTATTGATAACGTTCTGATTGATTGATGATATCTTTCTGTTATCATAAATTCTAAATATTCAACTATGGAATCTTCTACGACTATTACTCAATGCCCACAATGTCTTAATCTGTGATAAATATTGTAATTAATCTATTATAAAAGTTAAAAATACATAATAACAATACTCATATAGTGCAATAGTATGCAAGGTGATTGATTTATTAGCGTATTTATTACTATTTATTGTGTAAAAACTTTTGTTAAGATTGTCAAGGATATCAACTGAAGTAAAAAATGCTCGAATAACGTAACTCCAATTTCTGTTGGTTACCAAGCTACAAAAGTTGTTAACGTCTCTGCGGTTGCCTCCCCTCTAAGATAGAACCTAATATTTCACTCATAATCAATAGATGTCTATTAATTAAACATTAATCAATATTTTATCACTTTATAGACGTTCCTTACTTGCTCCCATGGTCCGCGTACATTTACAACTTTTGGAAACACTTGACATGTTTGTATGACGTTCAAAGCGGACCAATCGCCAAACACATATTAGATTTTTTAATTAAATTAATTATATAAATACATAGTATATAACTTTCTGGTATTTTCATAATTTTATTTTATGTTTAATATTATTAGTTTATTGTTAATTGTTGTTATGTAAATTCAGCATTTATATCAAGAGAGGATAAAAATACAATGTCGAGTGACGAGACGTGTTGCTAAGAAAATCTCGATAGGTGCATAGCATGGAGAGGTGTTTTTCAACAACTATTCTGGTAAGGACGCAATATATTTGATTATTTTCGTTTACTTGAGTGGTATACAACTATATTATATAATTCATTATACAAATTATTAAATTTGCAAACGGTGATTTTTAAATTTTTTGTTTATGTTTGCTTAGTAAAGTACTAGGTGGGATACTAGATTTTTACTTCAAAACTAGCGCAATAAAGTGGCACATCAAATTTCTCAAGTTCCGACAAAGGAAATAAAACTTCTTAAATTCTCTAGATTTTATAAATAACATATTTGTATGCTTTATTATTGAGTAACACGGTCCCTTATTCTTTGGTGTGTGCATCCATTATACCGACCCTCCAACAAAAATAATCTGGATCCATCGCGTCGGTGTTCCAGCAAGATTGGAAATCATTTTACGCAGCTGATATGTGCTGTAATGATAGATTGTAAAGGACTGTGGTTTATCACAGCACTATAATTTAACGATGTCTCCTCACCACACATTGTATTTGACTAATTGCCAATATGTATTTTGGTAACGATGTTACATTTTTCTCGACATAAAACCGCCTAATTCTAAAAGTTGTTAATAACCCTCTCCTTCTCAACAATCAATGCCAATCAATGCAAAGAAATTTAATATAAACATGCAACTAAGGATATAGATATATTTTTAAGCATACAGGAAACTGAAAGAAAAGTTTGACCAATTTTTATTGCTATCACATGCTCACAAACCGAGGGTGACTTGATCCAAAACAGTTTAAAAATTTTGTTGGTTTCAAAATTTTTCTTCTTATACATAAAAAGAATTTTATAACTTTTACTGAGAATCACGTTATTATTTGAAAACAATTTTAGACTAATTTCTAACCAGAAAAACTTATTATGTTTTAGACTGTTTTTGTCTACTGTCCCAAGATTTTCACTTTATTCCGTGTACCGGAGTTAATAGCACCGAATTGTCCATATTTCCTGGATCTTTGTTTAATAAATTTTTGTTTTTTTTATAGATATACTTTTGTAGGCATCAAGTTCTTTGACTGAATTTATCATTTTTAATTGCGTGCGTTGTGTCATATATATTGCGGTGATATCAGATCACCTCATTGAAAATTTTATTAACGATAGATCGGAAACGTGAAAACCAATATTTCACACATTAGATTTAAATTAAAAGAGGGACATGCTAAGTGATAGGCATAATTAATATAAAGGTTACACATAGGGTCACAGTTAGGCTCATCAATATTTAAATTAGAAATCAAGAAGAAAAATTTCATGCAAAAATAACTTAAGTTTCTTATGCATATAAAAAGGTTTCATATTTTTATTTCATTTCGTATTTCAAACAATTCTTTATACACCACAATTAGTAATATAATAGTATATTATTAGACGAGTTGTATAAGACGGTCTATTGTAGCACGAGTTGTTTGGGACACGACGAGAGAAGCGAGGAGTGTTCCAAAGGAACGAGTGCTACAATACGTCTTATAAAACAAGTATAATATACTACTTTTTGTACTTTGCGCCGTTAATTTTATAGAAATTGTAAATTCAAGCTATTAAAAGCATTGCATTACAATCTAGTGATTTTTGCGTTTAACATGTGGTAACACTATAAAATGACTTTTCGCGTTTTGTGAGGTTAGAATGTGTCAAGATTAAATGTGTTTATATGTAATATAAAACAAATGTTACCAATCTTACAAAAAAAATAGTCTTCAAAAACGATGTTATAATAGCCTCTATTATGAAATCGTTTTCGGTGTCACAATGAGCCCATTGTGAATGCAAAGTACAAAAAGTATATCTTGATCTCCGTTGTCAATGATACCGGAGTTCAAGACGTTCTTGATCTCCGTTGTTGTTGGCAACGTAAATAATTTGATGATGCATTATAGCCACATGCATGCATGCATGCTGCTTTTTATCTCCTTAGTTACGCGTATGATAACACAGACAAGGCAACTTGCTTCTTTATACAATAAATTCGGATGGATTTTAAAAGGGAGAAATTAGGATTGAAATACGAAATAAAATAAAACAACTTATGTAATACGGAGATCAAGCGATACTTTAAATCCAAGAAGATGTATACTACACTACATAACATCTTCGAGGATTACATAATATATATTAAAAAGGATATCAATCAGTTAGATTGTTTTATCATAATACACGTTTATGCAACCCAAGTTACATATTGGGATGGGTTTTCCACTTGTAAAGAAGAAGTAATATTCTTATTTAAATATAGAGGCTACGATCTTTAACGTAGGGTAGATTTTTCTACTTTCCAAGAGACCAACTCAGTTTCGCGCTGTTAGTTAACTGAAAACAGATAATTTAGGTAAATCTTGTTATGACTTATATAGTAAAATTAGTTTTTAAACTTTGTTATAAAAATTCTGACCATTTTTATTATTGAAGGTTTTAATCTTGTCGTTTTGCTTCATTGTGACGATTATTGACTCTTATCCTATTTTTTCTCACCATTGTTTTTATGTAAACACTTGGAGAACTGTATGCTGGACAATCTGATCATAATTTGATTTTATTTGAATTAATATTTAAGCTGGAACTTGCAAATGCCTTAATTGGTTAATTCGATGGTTGTACCAGACTGTAAATAATGTTTTTTGTAAATTGTAAAGATGTTCCTGTGGAGAAGTTATATGTATTAGTTGTATTGTGTAATTATGTATCTATTTTGTAAAGGATAAACCTGTTTTATTTCAATTTTGTATGTAATTAAGCTATAACGAGATTTGTACATTGTCAATCGTTTTCGTCTTGTATCTTCGTTACGATGCATTTTGGGATACAAGTGTGTTACATTGTTTTAATCCTTGTTTTAAGGGCTACAATCCTGTAATTAATAGAATTAATCCATAGAATTAAGATTCGTGATAATTATGAACAGCTGTGCGGATTAGTGACGTCATCAACTTTACGTGTTTCGTTTTTGGTTTGGAAAAATGTCAGTGCAGGCTTTTGTTTCAACAAAATCTATATAAGTAGGAGCCAAATTTAACAAAGCCAGTCGACAAAACGTTCACGGCAAAACCTATGCCCGACTCCGGATAAAAATCTGTAATATAAAGTGAGGTTAGATGTTTGGACCATGTGAATGACGTAAACGTCATATATAAACGGAATTTGAATAAAGTTAAAGTGTTACCTAAATATTCTAATCAGTTTAAAGATTTCATTGTTGTTCCACAATTATTTAAAGTGAACGTGATTATTTAAATAAATTCAAGAGAATTTATTTTTCTTCATCGATCTACGTATTGATGTTTTAAAAACAGGAAATCAGCTGACAGGTTTTGTCACAGTGATACCAATTGAGGATTTATTTAAAGGAATTTATTTTTTATAATTTATAACAGGTTGGTCATAATAAAAGGGTTCTTTAATTTCATTGATAATATTTAACTTATAAAGTTTATCCTTAATAATTCAAATTTATTTTGTTTAGTTTTTAAGGTTCTTTTGAGAACTTATTTGCTTTCAAATAAATAAAACAGCAATTCAATTTCTTTTATTTCAATTTCTTTTTTTTATTAAGATAAACATTTTTATTTATAAACGATTTTTGATTTGTGTTGGTTTGTTCAAGGAAATGACCGTAATGGCCCTATGTCAGGCTATTACAACTTTTAATCACATTTGAGCAAGCCTGGGAATTTATTTCCCAATTGTTAATTGTATTAATTTGAATAACATTTCTTGCCATTTACTTTTCATTTGAATTTTTATTTGTTCATTAAATAAAGTTTCTGTGTTTTTAAATTTACTTATGTGTTTAATTGATGCATATACAAGCATTCAGTTTTCTTTCTTCTTGAATTTAGAGTTTAGCAGTCGTTGTCCAGTTTGCAGTAGCCCTAGTGCTTACAATTTAAGTTTTTCTTCTTTTCCAGGCATAAGAGTTAATAAGAGTCTCATAATTCAAATAATTTATGCTTTACCGAGTAACCCTGAGCTGGCTGATTGGAATAAAGAAAAATATCTGTGGTGTATTTTTATTTTAATCCACCGTATATAATTTATGTTTTATATAGAACGGTGGGCATACTATATTTTATTTTAATATCACCGCAATATGTTTAGCGACATTTGATTTTTTTATGCGATTGTTTTTTGATTTAAAATCCGCTATATGTTCTTTGAATTTAGTCAAGATTGATCTCTTTGACTTCCCAACGTAACTCTTATTACAATCATTGCATTCAATTTAGTATATTCCCGCTTTTAATGTTTTTATCATGTTATCTTTTGGATTGCCTAACAAGTTTTTTAAAGAATTATTCGACGTATAAGTTACTCTCATGTCCACGTTTTTAAATACGCTTTCCAAACCTTTGGTGATTGGGTGAAAAGGTAGTTTAATAAACTTTTTTGGCTCATTTTCTATTGGTAATAACGCACTTTCGCTGCGAATGCTATGTATTTGTATTTTTTTTATTAGAGTAGCTATTTTTTAACCTTCTTCAATCCATTTTTGGGTGTAAGCCTCCCCAATTATTTTCCACTGCTCTCTGTTTTGTGCAGTTCTTTTCCAGCATAGTCCAGCGTATCTTTTGATGTCATCTCCCCAACGCATTTAGGGCCTGCCTCTCGTACGGTTTCCTAGCCATGGTCGCCATTTTTGTATCCTTGCATTCCATCGGGGGTCTGTTTGTCTAGCGTTGTGTCCTGCAAATTGTCATTTTAGGCCAGCCGCTCTTTCTCTGACGTCTGTGACCTTAGTTTTTTCCTTATCCACGTGTTCTTTTTCTTGTCTCTCAGGGTAATTTCTAGCATCTGTCTCTCCATTGCTCTTTGTGTCTTCACTAATCTATCTACATTTTTCTTTGTAAAAATCCAGGTCTGGGTCATTGTTGGGAATACGCATTGATTGAAGACTATCGTTTTGAGATGTTGCGGGATCTTCTTGTTTTTAAGTATATAGCTTAATTTGCCGAATGCAGCCCATCCCAGACTTACTCTTCTTTTGATCTCTATTTCTTGATTTTCTTTTTTGAGGGTTATTCGTTGCCCGAGGTATATGTATTCTTCAACTTGTTCCAAGCTGATTCCTTCTAGATCTATGTCCACTTCTTCTCCTGTATTTGTCATTATTTATGTTTTTGAGATGTTCAACCTTAGACTGATCTTTTTGGAGTTGACGTTTAACTCTTTTATCATAGATTCTAGTTATTCTTTATTTGGGGCAATTATCATTATGTCATCTGCATATTCTAGGTGGTTTAAATAATCCCCATTTATGTTGATGCCTTTTTGCTCCCAATTCAGATTTTTGAACACGTCTTCCAGTGTCAATGTAAAAAGTTTATGAGATAATGGGTCTCCCTCTATCTTTGCGTTTATCTGTAGTTTAGCTCTAACTTGTCTATGGTCGCTTCCTGTTGTAAATGTGTTTAGTACCTCGATACTTTTTACTATTTCTTTGTTTGTTGTTAATATATAGTCGATTTCATTTTTCGTAAACCCGTCTGGGCTTAACCAGGTCCATTTGGTTTTGGTTTCCTTTTGACAAATGTGTTCATTGCGTAGAGGTTTTCTTGTTCTAGGAAGTTATATAGTGTGTCTCCTCTGTCGTTTCTTGTGCCGTATCCAAAATTTCCGACTTTTAGCTCCGTATTACTTTGTTTTTTGCCTAGTTTGGCGTTAAAGTCTCCTATGACCAATTTGTATTTGGTTGGATAGTCTTTAAGCACTAGTGACACCTCTTCATAGAAGCTTTCTATTTCTTCTTCGGTATGCGATTGGATCGGGGCATATACTTGGATTATCTGTAGTGATATCTTGTTGTTTATCTCTAGTACTACATAAGCAACTCTGTTGGATATAGTCTTGTATATCTTTATTGTTTCTATTGTTTTCTTTGAAATCATGAAACCTACGCCTCCAATGCTATTTTCTTCGCAGTTTGAATGGTACAGCATTTTACCTGATTGTAGTCTTATTGCTTTTTCTTCTTCTCTTCTGACTTCTGCCCGGCCCAGTATGTTCCATTTAATCCTTTTCATTTCCTCTTCTAGTTCACTCAGTCTGTCTTCAGTTCGTAATGTTCTGATATTATACGTTCCAACCATAAATTAGAAAACCCAAAAAACACGGGTTTTCTAATTTTTGGTTAATTTAGCGAATTTTTGCCTCCCCCAGAATCCATGAGACTGACCTGCTGAGAGGTGTGGGACTTTGGATGAAGATCCATATCCACCTGAGGTAATATTCCTTGTTTTCGAATTCCCCATTTTAAATTGGGGGTATCAGCCTTAATCTTCCACGCTGGCTTATGACGTGTTGGAAGATGGGTGGAGATATAGGAAGGATTTGGTTTGGGTGGGAAGGATATAGCTATTATACAAGGATAAATCTTTTAGAAAACTTAATTCTTTGTTAAACCGATTTTTGTGTAATGAGAATCTAACTAATCTGTTCTTCATACTCATAATGTGTGGTTAGGAGGTACCGGTAAATTATAGTGTTGGTATGAGCTGTGTTCAACGAAACTTATCATCAATATCTTGAAGTGCTAACTGTTTCATTTTTCGGTCTAATTATACTATTTTTATGCTACGTTAACCCACAAACCTAACACGCTTTTATTTAGCACTTTCGCTGGCAGATGCTTTTCTACTAACGTGTAGTTGAATTTATGAACTTGATTTGTACGACGTATGGTTATGGATACAATGCTCCAAATAGGTGGTTTTGTAAATAAATTAAACGGAATTAATCATTGGTAGTTATTGTTGCATTATTCAATATCATCTTTGTCTTGGCCATCTTGGTCTTTGCTTTGATTTACAGGTATTGCTTTATGTTTAAATTTTCTGAATCTCCATTGATAGTTAAGTAACAAAAGATCATGAAATAAATAAAGATTATTAAAAGTTTCACAGTTTTATTAAAATATACCTGACAATATTGTTTCGACAGCTATGCTGTCATTATCAAAGGTAATATAATTATAAACAAACACGTCGCTAAGGTAGATACAAAATAGGTAACTAGATAAAATAATAATAATAATAAAAATTAATAATAAAAATTATTTTTATTACTGATAAATGAAATAATTTTTTCAGAATTGAAGTTAAGACCGCTGCCAATCATAAATAAAAACACATAATTTTTCTGTATGTCAACTCCTGACCTACATCACTATAAATAACGATAACCTCAACACTAAACAAAGAATTATTTGCAATTATTATTTTAATGTACACACCATATTTTTAATTTCAACACATCATAATGAAAATATACAATCAAAAATCGGCAAAACGCAAAAGCTTTCAGTATAGTAAATTTATAACAGCCGATGATTTCAAAATACTTTTTCATCTGAAGTTTGAAAACATGACTACTACAAAAAGAATAATAAAATGGTACGGTATTAGTGAGTTAAGTAAGATATTATCCCTCGTGGGTCAATTTTCTATTGTCCCATACAACGTTTTATCCCACACCTCATTATATTTCAAAAAAACATAATTTATTGAAGTAAAAAAGTAGTTTTGCTAGTTTGAAATTTCTTTGTTTTACAATGAAAAATAATTTGTGTTTGACGTATCTTCCGTTAGATTAAAAGTAAACTATTTTAAATAGCTGCTATTTGTAATTAATAACTAAAAAAATTCGTTCCGTTACGTACAAATTAAAAAAGAAAATATTCAACTTGTGGTGATAAAAAATACATGTGTTTATCAAGTGAAACAAAAGACTATCTTTGAAGGAGTGAGTTTTTTCAAAAATATCCCACGCTGCGCCCTGTTAGGAGCAACGTGGGTTATAGTGAAACAAAAGAGTAAAAAATCATTTTCCTTATTTAAAATGGCTACAGTAAACATGGTATTTATAAAGAAGTGTTGGATAAAATAATAAAACATAGCATACAATATTAAATGCGAAGGTCGCCAACGGTGATTTGTTTGTTTAGTAAACAACAGTTATTCTTTAACGTTCTTCAACTTCAAAATATCCATTCATATAATGCTATTTAAAACATTTGGTTGTATTTCTTTCCATTTCTTTCAAAAACTATTAAAGAACGACAGAGACTGTATAAGGAATTTTTTTCTTTAACCATTATACCAGATGTCATCATAAATAGGACATTGAAACACTCGTATTCTGGTTCATTTCAATCTACTGTCTGTAACTCACGCCAGTTTTTTATTTATTCATCTTTTAGTTGTCTGAAGATCGATCGAGGCAGGCAGGCAAAACTACCAAAAAATTCTTCAAAACGGTGTGTAATGCTCAAAACTGGTTTAAGCTGTACAAACCAGAACTTTATCTGACACAACTACTTACTGGACACAATTATAGTAAAGAATACTTATACAGGTTTAAGATAAACAACAACCCCATATGACCATGTGGTCCAAAATTAGTGGAAACCATGGAACATTTAATTTACGATTGCGGTTACGAGTTAATTCAAATAAATAGAAGAGACTTGTTGCACATTTCTACAAATAATAATATCGAGACATATGATATGACTCAAAAACATAGCAAGCTTTTATAATTCAGTGCAAGGCCATAATAAAAATGATGCACAATATGACTGTAACAACATACGCAACACCAGAAACCAGATAGCAATACCCATTTCCCTTGCGGGTAGCATTATTAACATACATTGGAACAAGAATCAAGAAAAGGATAGGTACAAGAAGATCTACGTAAAAAAATCAATTATTAAATACATTACCTACACGGTTATACTAGAAGTTGAGATGTAAATACAATGGTAACAGTCTTCAAAACTACAGAAAAGGAGTTTTGATGATATTTAGAAAGAACACTCATTAGTTACGAATGGACAGTTTGATATTATATTTTGTTATAATGCAATATTTAATTGACCTGACCTAACCTCACTAGTTATAGTCGACCCAGCTCGCCAAGCTGCATCGAAAGGGTAGGGTGAGTCAGAAGTATGCCCCCCACTAAATGAAAAACCTTGATGTTCTTTTTATTGTTTTATTTCTTTATAAATTGTTAAAAATATTGTCTTAGAAAAATACCGAATATATACAGTCTAATAAATAAAATAAAAGCTTATTGAATATTATACATTTTATCAATTTCATACAATTATTATAATTTAACTTGTGAATATGATTTCACGTTTGCAATATCAAGTTTAACAACCTTTTTCCGCTCGCTCCCCTGCGCTGTGTGTCAGTAATGACAGTTTAGTCCAAATTCTTTAGACGTAATAAAATAGGATTGTTCAAATCTATGCATTGAACAATTAAGCCAAACAAATTACACAGGTATTTTATACTTAAGAAAACTTTATTTGTAATAAAAGCTCATAGAACAATACAACAATAAAATATAATACATAATTGTATATACAGGGTTTCAAAAATAACGAACAATACTTGAATACGAGATAGTTGATGAAGCTATTTAGAAAACGTTTTTTTAAAATGTTATTTAAATTGCAAGTTTTCAGTCCGGCCTGCACTGTGTTAGACATTCATTCCTCCTTATGTCGTATAATGCTGATAAGTTGAACTTGAAATAGTTTTGTCAATAAAGCACTATTTTGTCTATGCCGCAGAATGACCTAACGAAGATCGCTTTTGATCTTGAAATACATTCATAAATAAAACACATATTCTTTTTACTTATGTTGCAGTTTGTTTATCTTAAAATAAATTCAAGGTCTAATAGCAGCTTTAAAATTAAAATATCTGATTTTTAAAAAGACAGCATTTTCTAATAAGGCATTAATTAGATTAAAGGGCAATTTTTATTGGCGTGGATGGTTTTGAATTTAATTTCAAAAAACAAAAACCATTCGGTTTTATAAGCAAATTACATTAAGAGTTCTAATCTGCGATGTTAATAGATTGTTTACAACTTAAATAATTACTTGATTCCAGTATACCTTTCTAGTAAAATTGAAACCATTGTGGAATAAATGAACATTAAGTCCTAATCTTTCTTTTGTATTCTAGACTTATAAATAAAATAGTTCGTTTTGGCTTATGAGTTATGGTTATTATAAAGAACACCTAATTCTAATTAGTGTAAATAGTTTATTGTGATTATTACATTATTTATTATAATACGAGGGTAGCTCGATATGTATTGCGAAAAACTAACAAAAACAAATATTTAGTGTTGGAAACTTTTTTATTGTTTTTCAAAATATTCTCCCCGATGATCAATACACCTTTTGCATACGTTGAAACCAAATTTCGTAGCATTTTTTCCATAGAGAAGCAGGTATCTCCGACACATGGGGTTTGAATGCATCAACCGCCTCTTCGGCGTCGAAAATCGTTGTCCACGCAGTTTCTTTTTCACGTGTGGGAACAAAAAGAAATCGTTAGGTGCCAAATCGGGACTATACAGCGGATAATCCATCAATTCGACGTTTTGAGTGCTCAAAAACCCAGTTGTTTGCGTTGATGTGTGTGAGCTCGCATTGTCATGGTGTAGAATAATCAGGCGTCGCGCGTTGTTTTTTCTTATTTCTTCGAAGACTTCTGGTAAGCAAATTGTTGTGTACCATTCTGAATTGACTGTTCTACAATCCTCTAAAACCACGGTAGCGACATGTCCAGTTTTTCCAAAAGAAATAGGCGACCATTTGCTTCGAAGTGCTTCGAGCGCGAAGGACTATTGTTGGGTTTGGCTCATCTTGGAAGACCCATACAGTCGACTGCTGTTTACTTTCGGGCACATACGCATAAATCCAAGATTCGTCACCTGTGACGATGTTATAAACGGTCTATGAAGCACCGTGGTTGTATTTCTCGAGCATTTCTTTCGTCCAATCGACACGAGCCTTTTTTTGAGCGACTGTTAACTTATGTAGAATCCAACGTGCACACAGCTTTTTCACGGCTATGTTCATGCAATATCGAATGTATGCTAGTCATGCTAACGCCTAAGGATGCCTGAATTTCACGATAAGTCACATGACGATCTTGCTTTATCAGTTCGCGCACTGCATCGATGTTTGCTGGAACCACAACCGATTTTGGACGACCTTCTGTAGATTCATCTGCCAGCGAACTACGACCACGATTAAATTCATTGAACCAACGATATTTGTTGCTATATGTGGGGCTTCATCACCAAAAGTTAAAATAAGTTGATCGACGCACTGTTGTTGTGATAATCCACGTCGGAAGTCGTAGAAAATCATAAATCATAACACGAAAATGTTCACGAGTTAATTCCATTTTTTGGCCGAAAGGAAATTTTCAACTCAATGTAAATAAAACAAATAGCGTCCGTATGACAAAACGTTTTGAATACGTATGCCGTCAAAAATGTCAAACTTTATGTTGCAAATGTCAGATTGCACCTAGCAAAAGCAGGTGCCTCGTAAAATCAGACTGCACAAGACAGTTGTAAATACACAACATTTTTACGTTCTTCAATGACATTCGGAAATAAACAGAAGAATAAATCCTACTTGTAATCTTAAATTAAATTAATTAACTTAAATTAAAAAAAAGAAGAAACGGCAATGGGCGGCAATAATTTACTCTACATTATCATTGTAACTGTAATTATCTTAAATCTGATTTGCTTATTGTTATCATCATAACAGATTGCAAATAAAAGTGAAAAAAAAACGTTCGTGCTCGTCTTTTAATAAAAGTAATATGTTTACTGTTTTAACTACATAAAAATTATAAAAATAAATCAGTAAGCATAGTAACATAGAAAGATTGCTCTTTAGTTATCAAATTCTATTAAATTTTGTTTTAACTTTTCATTAGTTTTTAGTTCGTTTACGTTAGGCATTCGGAACAGTTGGAAAGAGTACTATAATTTTTGGTAAGTGTACTATAATTTTAAATGCCCCTGTACTATTTCCGTTTTCTTCCACTTTGGCAACGCTGAGTAATGCCAAGTGCAGAATAAAAAGTATAAGTGGCAACGCTGTACAAACCGTTGAAGTTTATTTTAACCTAACCTAAAATTACGTTACGTTTTCCGAACGCAACGTAAGTAATAAATTATTAGTTTACATTTTACGACAGCAATATTAAATAAGAAAAATAAAATTGATGCTTGTTTGAAAAACTATACAAACAGCATTTATTATATGAAAATGGATGAATTGGAACCGTATAATTTATATACTTTCAAACCATTTCGTTTTGAACATGTAAACATACATCCTACATTAACAGCAGCTACAATACCACCTCCAAGAAGCGGTCACAGAATTATTTGTACTGGCAAATATATGTATGTGTATGGTGGATATAATCCAAAACTTGTATCTGCGATATGTCAAGATGTGTGGAGATTCAATATTGCAACGAGAAAATGGCAACGATTTGCTGAAGCCGAAAACATACCAATTGAAGCAGCTTCTGTAGCTGCTATTAGAAGAAAAGAAGATATATTGGTGAGTACTTTTCCAATTTAAAGAATTAATTTTATTAGTAAATCGATTGACCTTTTAGATTTATGGCGGAACGGGAATACCGTTTGGATTTAAAGTTAGCAATAACTTACATAGTATTAGATTGATTGGTGGAAACATAACTACTTACGAGATATCAGGTGATCCACCTATACCCATGTATGGACAAGCAATGGTACTTCAAAAGAATTTATTATATGTTATTGGTGGGACTAATGGATTTGCATATACGTGCGAAATACACAGGTAAAATTAAAAATTTATTTAGAATTCAAGCAATTAGTTAATTAATTAATCTTTAGAGTAAATCTTAAAAAAGATCGAAAAGTATGGAAGCAAATTTATAAAGCAGCTCCAAAATTCCAAGAAAATAATGAAATACACCCTTATGAACCTGAAGGACGTTACAGGCATGAAGTAGCGTTTGATGGAAGGAATATATTCATAATTGGTGGGGGCACTGCAGGTTCTGCTTTTAGTTTAGCTGAGATTCCAGTATTTAATATTGCTACAAAAATGTGGCGTAAAATATTATCAACTGGAGATCCTAATGGTGAGTAACTTTTATAAATTAGTGAGTAATCTTTTAAATTAAAAAAAAAATTTTAGCTGATCCTCACTATCCTCAACCACGTAAATGCCATGGACTCGTACAATTAAGAAATGGAAACAACCAATACGTTTTTATAAGCTGTGGTTTGGCTGATGAATTTGTTCTTAACGATTTATGGATGTTAGATCTTTCAACATTGCAATGGACTCTTATCAATAATGCTGTCTTACCTGAGGGTTTATATTTTCATTCAACATCTTTAACCTATCACAACAAAATGTATTTATTTGGTGGTATTATACACGAGGAGAATCAGTTGTTGCGCACTAATGATACTTATTGTGCTTGGATGTGTATACCGAAACTGTCTGAAATTTGTTGGGAGGCAGTTGTACATTATATAGGTTATAAGAATGTTTCGAAGACTTTGTTAAAGCAATTAAGGGTTCCGAAATGTTTTATTCAAAGGGTAGACTAAGTAATTCTATTCTTTAATATTATATAAATTATTTAGAAGCAGGTGCGTCGTTTTTATTTATGTAACTTCTATATTGTTAACTATATATCAATAATAAAAGGTCATCCAGACTACAGAGGCAATGTAAGGATCTGACTGTGTAGGTCACTGAGAAAGCTGTTTTTTATATAAAATAATAAATCGAATAAACTTTTACCATACAGCATCAAAGCGGTTTTGCCAACTTTTTTCACCCAAGTAATTTTGTTAAACACACAACCAAAAACTGTCAGAAACTGGACCATGGGAATGTGGTAAAAAAATGCCAATTAAAAGTTAGGGGTGGGAGAGAAAAACATTACTTTTTACGAGTTCAAAGCAATTAAATTTGATTAAATTTTTGAAATCAAGTAAATGGACATTTAAATTGTAATGTATGAGAAGGAAAATCATTTCTAAAACACAATTGCTAGAAATGTGCAAATAGAAAATGTTTAAAAACATTTTTTATCTTGGTATCTTATAACACTCGGAAAAAATGCACTAGTTTGCAGCTTAAAGGCAATAGCATTTTTGATTATGTACTATTTTATTATTGTATTTATGTCCCCATGGACTGACTGACTTAGATGACTTAACACTTTGCTCCTGTGTGATCTGGATGCCCTTGAATTTAAAATTGTTGATATGCTGGTTATGTTGTCCAGAATGCAATTATTGGCATGAGGATGTAATAAATGTTAGGTTGTAAGATTCAGATTTTGTATCTATCACATTGCATTTATAACTGAAGAATTTAAGAGTGAAGAATGTTTAACTAGATACAGTTTATAATATACGGCTTATGTTTGCTGATAACAGCAGTATCAAAAGACTTGCTATTTTTTTGTGATTTAAAAAGTAACTGAAGTATTTTAATTTCTATGATTGTATTTCTAGTATTTTAAGTTTTTAAAAGTTTATACTTATAGCTCTGTAAGTAAATATTTTTATATTTTAAAATAAATATTTGTTCGAACTAATGTTTTCCAGTTATAGTCCAGTAAAGTTATGACAAATTAACATGGGCTACCCTTAGGGTGGTCCAAAAATAAAAAGTATTGATTTTCATTTCTCCAAAAGGCTAAATTTGTTCCATGTTATGTAATAAAGTAACATAAAAAATTTGAAGCAAATCGACCAATATTTAGGGCTCGCTATGAATTGCCATTTATTTCAAAATAGACCAAAAATCCGTTGCTTTGAAACATTTCACAAATATGACATAGAAACATTTAGATGAGCTGGACAAACCTATCTAAAATGACAATTGATGGTTCTACTTATCCAGTAAACAACACATTAAAAGACCAGACACAGTCTAAGGAATTCAAGGTAATCTTTTCTTGGCTGCTGACAAGTAATCGCATTAGTGTAGAATGTCACTATTTCCTTTCTCAACATTTCACCAACACCGTGAAAGAGTTCATCTTCAGCTGGCGTGTAATCTATTTGTTTGGGCTAATATTATAACTTCTAATAAAGCCTAACTTCTGGGCTTGATATTATGTTCTAGATTATGACTCATCGACAGATCTCCTCCTCATCTAAGTCAATTTACGCCTGCCATTGACTTCCTCACGAGCTCTTTTCCTGGCCTCCTTCTGTAACAGTTTGCATTCTACTCCTACAATGCTGCGATTGGTAATGTCCATCCTCTGTATGGTAACGAATTGCTTATTATCAGCATTAGTGATTATCTCCATCATGTTCTTAGGTGTAATATCAAATAATTTCTGAAGATCGTCTATGAATGAATGTTCTTTAACTCTGCAGCTTTCCAGTTTGGGATTTGTAGACAATCTTAGTTCACAATAGAATTTATTAATCATAAAGTTTAGGATTCATTAGGGTTCATTAGGATTCAGTCATATGAATCATAGCGACCCCCTAAACCTGCTTTGAATGGTCCATTCTTTTGCACGGTTACTCCAGTTGAATATAGTTAGGTTTGTGGAGAGAATCTAGGGACGCTTTAAACTTTTTCCATATAGCTGTGGACCACCCTAGCTACCCTGAACAAATTCGCTACTCACGCATTTTGATTGGGCTGTATAGAGCGTAATTTGCTGTATAAAATCCCAAAAGTCCCAGAAAACCACTCTACGTCTTTTCCTGGAAAAGCGAAAAAACTGCTGAAAACTGGTCATTTTTTAAAGACGCGTAACTTGCCAGCAGCTTATCGTAAACAGCTCATTCTTTTCATCCATAATCATAATCATTTTTTGGATATTTCAAATAGTTTTTTATTTATTTTCGAAAATTTCTTCTTCTTTGGCTCGTTCCCGGGGGAATATTTTGCCGCTTTACAGCTCGCCTAATCCATTTGATTGGGGTGGATTACTCCCCGTTCTCTTCACAACTTTAAAACTTTGGGTGCGTCTTCGTCTCTTCTACTATCCTCCTCCATTCTTTTCTGTTTTCTATTTTACTTTTCCAGTTCTTTAGTTTCATGCTGTTTAGATCATTATTCACTTCATTTTTCCATCTCTTCTTGGGCTTCCCTACACATCTTGTTACCATTGTTCTCTATTCTGTGATCTTTCTTGTTACACTTTCTCCACTTGTCATAATGTGCCCGAACCACTTTATTCTTTGTGCCTTTATCACTTTTACAATATCTTCCCCTCCCATTACCCTTGCTATTTCATTTAGCTTTCTTCTCCATTCATTTTCTCCTTCCATTTTTCTTAATATTTTTCTTTCAAAAACTTTTAATTTTTCCTCAGCTGTTTTTGTTAGACACATTGTTTCACTTGCATATATCACTACTGCCCTTATTATTGTTTTATATATTTGAATCTTCGTTTTTCTACTTAGTCTTCCACTTCCTAACGGTTTCTTATACATATAGTACACTTTATTTCCCATCTGTATTCGATTTCCTGACTTGTATCGTTATTTGCGTTAATAGTAGTTCCTAAGTATTGGAAGCTTTTTACTTCTTCAAAAGTGTATTTTCCTATCTTTATTCCTGCTCTTTATATTTCGTGTTTTCTCTCGCATTTCATGTATTTCGTTTTGGCTTCATTTATTTCTAGACCTCTTTGGTTAACTTTTTCTTCTATCCTCTTGAAAGTTTCTTTTAAAGCATCTTTGGTTCTTGCTATTATTGCTAGATCGTCTGCTTATGCTATTATTTGTGTTTCGTGCTTATTTATTGTGTTTGTGTAATTTATTCCTCTCAGTGCATAATCTAATGTTATATTGAATAGTGGTGCCGATAATGCATCTCACTCCTTTATTTACATTAAACTCGTCTGTGTCTCCTGCATTTGTTCTAACTATTGATTTTATTCCTACCATTGTCATTCTGATTAGTGCAATCATCTTATCATGGACTTTTAGGTCTATATTAGTTTCTCTCTCTTTATGCTGTCAAAGGCTTGTTTAAAGTCTATAAATAATATATGTATCTTTATATCGTATTCATAACTTCTTTCTATTATTTGGCTGAGTATGTGTATTGTGTCTATTGTCGTTTTTCCTTGTCTGAACACATACTGATATTCTCCTACCTCTTTGTCGGTGTATGCTCTTAATCTTTCATGTAATATTGTTGTTAATATTTTATAACTTATATTGAGCAGTGTTACTCCTCTGTAGTTTGCTGGTTTTCTTGTATCACCTTTCTTGAATAAGGGAACTATTATGCCAATCTTCCATTCCTCTGGTAGTTCTTCCTTTTTCCATACCTGCTTTATTACTTCATACAGTCTTTTACTTTTTGTCCATGTGGCTGCAATAGTTCTCTAATAATCACATCGCTTCCTGGTGCTTTTTTTCCATTTTGTTTAATGCTTTTCCATACTATTCCCATGTAGGTTCGGTTATTTCTTGTTCTTTCCTTTGTTTACCATCCAATTTCGTCCTTTCTTCTTCTGTAGCTAAAAATTTACTGAAATAGTTTTTCTATACTTTTTTTATTTCCTCTTCCTTGTATTTTGTTTCTCCGTGTTCATCACCAATCCCTCATGCCTTAATTCTATTCTTATTTTTGTTTTTATTTAAATGCTTGTACATATTCTTCATATCATTATTTCTTTTACATCTTACTATTTCTATTAGTTGCTCTTCCATCCATTCTTTCTTTTTCTTTTTACAAGTTTTATCTGCTTCTTTCCTGTGGTCTCTATATTCTTCTTTGTTGCGCTCATTACTTGTGTGTTCACTATTTCAGCCTTGCCTTCCTTTTTATTTTGATTTTTTGTTCACATTCTTCATCAAACCAGTGTTTCTGCTCTTCTGGTTTTGAGTAACTTATTGTTTTACTTACTACGTCATTTATTATTATTTCAAAGTTTTCCCATTCTGTATTAATATTGTTACTCTTTATCATTTCTTCTTCCTTCTCTTTAGCTACCTTTCTATATTATATTCCTCGTTTAATTTTTCTCTTGCCCATTTTCTTTGTATTTTCCTCTTATTTTTTCTCTTAAGGCGGAATGCCTGGTGTGGCCAACTTTGGGAATGAATTATGAGCTTAGTTCTTATCGGAGCGCAATGTATGTGGGCTCAAGATATTCATAAGAAAAATATCAAGCCGGGTACAGAAAGTTTTATAACTAAAAGTTAATAAATCCAAAACGAAAAGTTAAATATTAAAGATTATTTAAATTTGAGTCTGTACCGGGAATTTTACTGTCCTCTAGTTTTCATAACTGAAAAATTTATTTAAAAATATTAAAAAATAAATTTACAATCTCTTCCCAAAGTTGGTTATTTTTGATCAGTGTGGTGTGTGGCCCGAATTTTGCTAGTCTCCGCCTTTTCGAGCGGTGGTGGGATGAAGTAATACGACCCGATCGTGAATGCAATCTATGTACAATGTAAATATTTCATTATTGATGGGTCATCGTTAATTGATGGTAAAACTAAATAAAAAGATAAAACTTTACTAAAGCATACATACATACAGCAATAATTGACGTACTAAACGCAAATAGTTTACTTCTGTTTAAGTAGATTTTGTGAACCTTTACAAAATATTTTTCGTATGAGTAAGTAATTATTTTTCTAAATTATTTACCAAGAGTAAGATTCGTTCTTTTGTCAACTAAAACGCCTTACGTTAGGGTCGTCTCATTGTCGCGGTCCTTTTCCCTACTTTATAATGTCCCGACAGGATGTAAAAGATTACAGATTTTCTTCAAAAATTCAAAGGTTTTGTTGACTTGTGTTTGCATTTCATTGGGAAAGAATAGATGCGGCTTTACCTCTAATAAATTAATCTACCCGAAAGGGTAGTCAAAAGAGTGGTTTACAACTTATAAAGCGGTAAACAGCAAAGTATTCATGCCGCGAACAAAGACAGTCGCCGCGGACTCACTAGATTAGTGCCATAAAACGGCTACAAAAGAAAACCGCTTTTCTTTTTCGAATTTCACCGCGTGTTTGTTTAGAAAGCAATGCGCTCCACGTTGCCCTGATATCTGTCTGTCAAAATAGTTCGCGAATCAGAAAGGAACTAATAGGTCATAAATTTCAAGTAGGAGAAATCTCGTATTTAGCCTTACCCCTTCGGATTTGTGTTAGCTATATATCGAGCAACAAGCCTTAAAATTCTTTGTTTTATTTTGGCTATTACCATTATATGGTATATGTTGATACTAGTTCCTCTATATCTATATATCGAATAGTTTTTTTATTTTCGAAAATATGGACTATTTAAATTTTTTAATAATTGTTGGGGTTAAGTCAACGAGGTAATGAGTAATTAGAGATAAACTCGAGATGGCTCCCGTCCCTCCCTGAGGTCCTATTTAACAGAATAGTTTGTGCAGTCAAATCAAAATACCAATTAAAAGAATGCTTCAAGTTTGAACTGCACAATTATCCACCTTCATTATTTGACAAAGGACTTTTATGGAAGGGAACTAAATCAGCCCACCATGAAGTCTTGAATGCTAACGTTTGCCTCCTAATCCATTATGTATAGATGAAGGATAACTTCTACATAAAATAGTACGGCCTCGAAAGATTCAGTTCTACGAGTTGTATAAAACATATTTGACGTTTTTGCAGAAACATTTCCCACATACAAAAAGTGTGGTTCTGATAGTTACCAATTTGTCCAAAATACAAAAAATCCGAAGAGCAAAAGGCAAAATCAGTCCAACAATTAAATTTTCCAAAGACTACAATTTTGCCATGTCTCCAGGAATAATTCCTGGCAAACAAGAAAAACAAATGTCGGTTTGTTAAGATGCTAGCGTCATATCTAAAACGTAACACCATAGATGTCATTGAAGCGCGTGGTGACGCAAACGCATTAATAGTAGACACAGCTATAAGGTACAGCGACAAGAACCATTCCGTAGTCGTAGGGGAAGACACCAATCTTTTAATAATGTTGGTAGCTCGGGCTGATGATAAGTGTCTTTCATTTTACACTCCAAAAAGCTCACAGAAAGAGCTAACAACAATATTATGTTATATTCTAGTATACTCCGAGCAAGAAAGCAAATTGCAAGTATTTACCGAGAAAATTTGAGTAGTGCTAATTACACACCTAATATTTTACGGCTCTTTGATACAATATTGATAATATGTGGTTTAAAAGTCATTTTACTATCGAATGTAACATCAAGGTCTTTTATGGTATCTACTGATTTTAGATCTTTGTTTTTAATTTTGTAAGAGGCAGCTATTGGTGTACAAATTCTGAAAAATATAATTGGATAGCACTTGTCAATGCTCAATTTTATTAGATTATCATCGCACCACTTGGATAAACTATCTAATTCATTTTGCAACAGTTTAGCATCCTCTATAGAACTGATAGCTTTAAACAATTTCAAATCATCCGCAAACATGAGACTATTACTATTATTTATAATTTGTGTTATGTCATCAACAAATAAAGTAAACAACAGAGGTCCTATATGCGACCCCTGAGGTACTCCAGACGTTGTTGCAATTGATTTAGAAGTTGATCCAGCATATTGCACATATTGGATTCTGTTGGTTAAGTAGCTACGAATCCATTTAAGAACAGAACCGCTTAACTGGACTTCTTCTTGATGAAGTGTAGTTTCCCAATCCATTCTTGCTAAGCATTCAAACAAATATGATTACCATTTCTGAAGTCATAAAGATATTCTTCGTACTGGAGATAAGAGTTATATTTCAATTTTAATTCAAATGTGACTGCTGAGTGATGTGTACTGTTCTGAAAATTTTTGTCGATAGGATAGGTAACAGTGATATTGCTAAAATTTGAAAAGATAAGATCAAGATACACATTTCTGCTGTTTGGTATAGTATAGTATGGTATCGTATAGTATTGAACTTAAAATAAATTGTAAAAGCTAAAATTGTTTAATAATTCCAATGCAGGGTAATTCTCAAGACAGTTCACATTCAAGCCAAAATTATCATTATAATATGATGGTTTTGGTAAATTGTAATCACCCCAGATAACTAAATTACAACCAGTATAATTCTCATAATTGTAATCTATTATATTTACATGTTTTAGATGAGGGTGGAATATATACTCCTCCAATAATTAAATTCTGGTTACTAATATTTACATAAACAAATAGCTGTTCAATAGTATTGGGAGGAAGTTTCACTAATCTTGCTGTTATTTCATGCCTTACCGCTGTTAATACTCCTCCATCAAGTCTCTTCCCTGTTATTTCGTAATCCCTATCCTGCCTAAATATGTTATAACCTAGTAAACCTAATTCTTCATTGCTAAATTCAGAATTTAGCCATGATTCTACAATAATAATAATACTATAATTACAGCACAATAGAGCATGTTGAAAATCTAGAAGTTTTGTTCTAATACCTCGAGCATTATGGTAGTAAACTGATATACGGTCTGTATTTAGTTTTTGAAATTTGAAGTAATGTGAGGAACACGTTCAAAATAAACTCGGGTGCTATATCTTTCATTGTTTTCAGGGGTACCAATAATTCATTTTTCAACTTCCAACCCCACTGTTCAGAAGCAAAAATGGTTCAATGTACAAAAACCCAACCACTCTGCTACCCAGGGATGCCAGACGTCCCGGATTCAGCGGGATTGTCACGCGTTTAAGGCTCCCGTCCCGCGTCCCGCGATATAACCATATTGTCCCGCAAAGCAATGTTTCTTGTTATTAGATACTTTTACAGTCTGTTTTTTTGTAAACGATAATATAGGAAATTCAATGAAATTTTATCTTTTTTTTTTCGAAATTTGTACCCTTGCATGTAAGTAGAAATTCCGATATCAATCGTAAGAAGAATTCATTTTACGTCAAAAACATATTAAACTTTATGAAGAAAACCAAAACTATTTAGAAAAATACTTAAAAAGCTTATTGATTTTTTTTACTAGCCACAATGCAATTAGCAAATTGACATTGGTTAAAAATCTTGACATGGCTTCTATGCTACCCACGAGTGATGCAGCAAAACAACATTCACTCAGAGCATACCATCAGGTAGCAGCAGGGTTGCCAGATTTGACTTAGCACTTCGCGGGACACTTTTCGTTTTTTTGTCATCCCGCATTGTTTGCAATCACACTACAATGTACATTTAGTAAATGCAGAGGCGTAGCTGGAGTTTGTGACGCCCTTGTGCACGGCAACGCAAGGTCGTCCTTCATATGAAAAAAAAGATCGATTAAAAATATAAGCTACATTTTATTAGTAAATTTCATTCCAACTTTGCAGATATCGTATTTAATTTATATTATATCTTACTGTCAGGGGGCTGGCGTCCCCTAACTGCGGCGGCCCTGTGCCGCGCACAGGCGCTAGTTACGCCTCTGAGTAAATGGTATGGCAAATTAAAAACTTAATAATAAAATTCATAATTTTTCTATGAAAACCCGTTTATTTTTTTAATAACAAATCTTGTCAGATATTTTAAAATAAACACCTAAAAAATATTTTTATTTGATTTGATTTTTTTTTTCAAATATCAGCACCTTTCGTTTTTAAATAGTTTCGCATTTTTGGTATGTTATATTATAATTAAGTTTTAGGCCTCTACAGACTGACATTACCGACAAACAGCAATAATTACAAATTAAAATTACTTTTATATATGAATAACCAAAAAATGTAAATATTTTTAAAAATACATATAAATAGAATAAATATTTTTTAAATTTTTGATTACGGGATCGATAAGTTTAATATAAAATATTAATAATTTTAATGTAAAGATAAAAAGGAATTAAGTGTGTTCATTTAACAAAGATAACGACAATTTAAGAATGAATTTCCATCAAATTACGGAAAGGATGATGAACTGAAAATTAAAATTGTCGTATCTTTGTTAAAACTAAACGTAGACTTAGTTTTGTTTTTATTTTTTATAATAAACTCAAAACTTTTAATCTTGTTATTATGATATTAAAATGTTTGAGTCTATTTTAAAAAATAGATATTTTTTATTATGTTTAAATTGTAACTGTAAATTGTAAATGTAATTTAATTAATTTACATACATATTTAGTATTTTGTTTTGGTAAAATGTTGAAAATTGTAATAAATTTTAAAATTGTAATACTTTTAAGAGTTCAAGTTTAAGTTTAAGTTTTTTGTAAACGATAATATGGGAAATCCAATGAGATCTTATCATTTTTTTTCTAAATTTGTACCCTTGCAAATCTAAGTAGAAATTCTGATATCAATCGTAAGAAGAATTCATTTTACGTCAAAAACATATTAAACTTTATGAAGAAAACCAAAAACTATTTAGGAAAATACTTAAAAAGCTTATTGATTTATTGCTTTTGGTAATAAGCTATAAAGAAAAGTTGGAAGCTGTACGCCGATTGGTCTAGCGGTTAACGCATCAAATTCGTAATCAGAAATCGCGGGTTCAAGCCCCATCTTTGTATACTATTTTTTAATTATATTGCTTACTACATATAATTTTAAGTACATTATTAGATTATTACAATTATTATTAGTTTTTTTTATTATTAGATATTTTACCGTTACTTTTTGTACAATTTTAATTACATATCAGAAAAGCAAATTAAAAAAGGGCATAAAACTAATAATAGTTGTAATAAACTTCTAAAAATAATAATTAGTAAGAAATACAATTTAAAAAAGAAGTATAGAGGTATATCAAGAGGTTGGAGCTTGAACCGCGATTTCTGATTATGACTCTGATGCGTTAAGCTATAGGTGAATCAGCGTACAGCTTCTAGCGTTTCTTTATAGCTTATTATCACAAGCAATAAATCAATAAGCTTTTTAAGTATTTTTCTAAATAGTTTTTGGTTTTCTTCATAAAGTTTAATATGTTTTTGACGTAAAATGAATTCTTCTTACGATTGATATCAGAATTTCTACTTACATGCAAGGGTACAAATTTCGAAAAAAAAAATGATAAAATTTCATTGAATTTCCCCAAGCAGCATTTAAGTAGCAGTAACTGAGATCGGAACTTTGATTGAGTAGTTGTTACGTAACTACAATTAAATTTATGACTTTATAGGTTTAATTTCTTCAATTCGGAATATTTTAGTAATTGTGTAGTTGTTTCTACTATTTATTGGAACTATGTAGTTTCATTACTTCTGAGTAACTATTAAAGTATGTGGAACGGTATTGCCACTTAGTATACTTACTTTAAAGTCATTGCAACTTCAAAGTGGTATTATGATTGTAGCAGTAACTTGCCCGAAGCTACATTAAAGTTTTTAAAACCTTACAGTAGTATTGAATGTAAGACTTACGGTTTTGCTACCCAGGAGAATCACATTAAAGTAATTTTTCGTAAACTACTCCATCTCCATATTTACTTGTAAAATGTTGGATTAATCAATAATCATTGATCAATTTGCAATTTGTTATGATTGTTAATAGATGTTTTACTATATAACCTTCAATAAAAATAACAAATTGGTGCCAAATTGTGCCTTAGGGATTGTTATGTATGTAGCTTGAAGTTGGCAACATTTATTTGTAGTGATGTAACTAACCAACCCTGGCATCCTGGCCCGTTCCCTGGGCGAGCGTCAGTAACACTCGAGCCGGCTTGGAGGATACACGTCTTCTACAGTCTATGCATTGTGTATGTAATTCGCCCTGCTCAATCAATATTAATAAAGTTAATTAATGACAATAATTGAGTATCTTTTATTTAAACACATAAAAGAACATAACAGGAATAATATAAAAATGGTTTCTATCATGTGTATCAACTTATAAGTATTTCGTGTATATTTATCATGTTTTATTAAAGACATTTTTTTACTAAAAAATATATTTATAGAATATGTTGTTATTTTTCGAACTATCATCATCATATTTAACAGAAAAGTTGCAATGGTTTATAATTTTGGTGTACTGGAATGACAAAATAATCAAACATTTCATCGCTCTTTGTATTAAGTACGTATTACAAATAAACTGGTAATTCATTTTGTGACACGATCCAGCATTATATAGTATAGAAAATGATAGAATATTTGTTAAGTTGCAAGAGCAAGAGAGAGCAACCACGCGACATGATGTGTCAAAGAGAAAAGAAGTTCCACGAAAGTAGCAATTACTACGCCGCCACGTACCTGCTACCCAAAAATTGTTCCCCATTTTGGTTCCAGGCACGTAACAAAACCGTAGCAATTACGTGCTTGTGACTAGTGGCTAAAACTTAATAGTTCCACCGGTAGCTGCTGGTAAGTAGCGACGACTAAATATGCTGCTTGGGTCCTATATTATCGTTTACAAAAAACAGACTGTAAAAGTATCTAATAACAAGAAACATTGCTTTGCGGGACAATATGGTTATATCGCGGGACGCGGGACGGGAGCCTTAAACGCGGGACAATCCCGCTGAATCCGGGACGTCTGGCATCCCTGGGTAGCAGAGTGGTTGGGTTTTTGTCCACTGAACTATTTTTGCTTCTGAACAGTGAGGTTGGAAGTTGAAAAATGAATTATTGGTACCCATGAAAACAATGAAATATATAGTACCCGAGTTTATTTTGAACGTGTTCCTCACATTACTTCAAATTTCAAAAACTAAATACAGACCGTATATCAGTCTACTACCATAATGCTCGAGGTATTAGAACAAAACTTCTAAATTTTCAACATGCTCTATTGTGCTGGGGTTATCTGGGGTGATTACAATTTACCAAACGCATCATATTATAATGATAATTTTGTCTTGAATGTGAACTGTCTTGAGAATTACCCTGCATTGGAATTATTAAACAATTTTAGCTTTTACAATTTATTTTAAGTTCAATACTATACCATACCATACTATACTATACCAAACAGCAGAAATGTGTATCTTGATCTTATCTTTTCAAATTTTAGCAATATCACCGTTACCTATCCTATCGACAAAATTTTTCAGAACAGTACACATCACTCAGCAGTCACATTTGAATTAAAATTGAAATATAACTCTTATCTCCAGTACGAAGAATCTTAAATGGATTCGTAGCTACTTAAGCAACAGAATCCAATATGTGCAATATGCTGGATCAACTTCTGAATCAATTGCAACAACATCTGGAGTACCTCAGGGGTCGCATATAGGACCTCTGTTGTTTAATTTATTTGTTGATGACATAACACAAATTACAAATAATAGTAATAGTCTCATGTTTGCGGATGATTTGAAATTGTTTAAAGCTACCAGTTCTCTAGAGGATGCTAAACTGTTGCAAAATGAATTAGATAGTTTATGCAAGTGGTGCGATGATAATCTAATAAAATTGAGCATTGACAAGTGCTATCCAATTAGAGTAGGTATTGGGATACCTGGGTAGACCCCCTCTCCTTATTTTCTGGCCACGCCTGCTGCGCTCTGATTGGCTATCCCTACTCCTGTAGCTCCTCCCCTTGCTTCTGATTGGTCGACGCCATCTTGGATAACACGCCTGCTGTTCTCTGATTTGACAAGCGCCATTTTGGATGACACGCCTGCTGTTCTCTGATTGGACGAGCGCCATTTTGGAACTTTGGGCTCCATTTACCACACCCTATGAATCCATGATGGGAAACTGTATTACCGACAACCTGTGCATCGTCAATAGAAGGCGCCATGAATAAATCTGTATTACCGGCAAACTGTGTACTACTACTAGAGGGCGTCATGAAGAAATCTGTATTTCCCGTATGTAGAGGTCGCGTAAAAAGAGAACTGTATTAGAGAAGCCCCTTCAATTAGAGGCTGTGCAGCCATTTTATATCACAACATGTGGCGCTAAATTTGAAACTGTACTGAATCTGTCATACCGTCATCAGAGGTGGTGGTGGCGTCATGAAGAAATCTGTATTATCTGTATGTATGTACTGATGCTATTAGAGGCCGCATTAAAGAATCTCCTCTTTCGATGTCTCCTCTCTCACTCTCTCGCTCTCTCCTTCTCACACTCTCTCCTTCTCACATTCTTTCCTTCTCGATCTCTTACTCTCTCGCTCTCACGCTCTCTCACTCTCTCCATTCTTGCTCTCTCCTTCTCACACTCTCCTTCTTCAATAAAGAAATCTGTATTACCTGTATCTACTGATGCTATTAGAGGACGCATTAAAGAATCTCCTCTCTCTCTCTCTTTCTCTCTCTCTCTCTCTCTCTCTCTCTCTCTCTCTCTCTCTCTCTCTCTCTCTCTCTCTCTCTCTCTCTCCTTCTCACACTCTCTAATTCTTGCTCTTTCTCTCCCTTCATCCTAATGCTAGTAAATGAAACAACACTGGATAGAGGTAACCGTTACGTCTACTGTTCTAGGATTGGTTCGGACGGCCTTGTTATTTTATAAGTGAAAATAAAATCGATAAATGTTTTACTGTTTTTATTATTTTTCGTAAAGTTACACAATATTACTAATATTCTATTGTAAATCAGCTTAAACTAGGTGATTATAATTATATATAGTATAATACTTTATTACTCAATATAAACTAGATATGTTATTTGAGGATGTTACAAATTAATTTTCTAACAAAATAACTTAGATCAACTTATAAATATATATATATATATATACGTGTCAAGCTATCAGTGTGGCACCCAACACATATTCCGGCAAAGTAGCACCCACTTGATAGAGTTGAGATAATGGTGTATATTTTACACCAATTGACTCATCGCATGTAGTAAAGAAAAAGTAAGTTGAAAAACTGCAATATTCTTTTATACTGTCTAAAAGATATATAATGTTAAACTCGCACCCAACATACTAACTGGTTAACTGGCACCCATTTGTATAATAATTATATAAACTTCGACCAAGTGGCACCACTCCAATGATGCCATATTTATGGGTGCCTTTTTACCTTTTGCTGTATTATTTATATACAGTATGGAAGTTTATGCAAAATTTTTGAATAATTCATCTTACAGTTTTGGATGCCAGATTTTAACTTTTTATTGTTTACCTCGGATTGTTGCATTTGCCTTGCCTAAAGTCTAACTACAAATACTTTTAGATGTTATAATAAACCTTTCCAATCTTCGTGAATTATGGAATACTGACGGGGATTAAGGGAAAAGGTGTAAACTTTCTAGTCATTGCATGATATAATCAAACATCTAGTGCAATTGCCATTATTGCATGATTAATATAATTTATTTGATATTTTGGAGCTTACATTAATAAGACTTTATATTATTGACATATTAACAATAAAATAACTGAGATTAGAATATACTCCATAGTTGTGAACATCATAAGCAAACATTGTGCACTACTAATTAATAAAGGCAGCTTTAAAAATCATTTAATTTTACTCAAAACAACAAACTATTCTCAATTCAGTTAATTATAAATATAAATCAAAAACAAAGAATTCTTAACATTTGAAGATATTTTGCTTAGCTTTATTTTATGTCAATGACTATCCAACAAAAGCAAATTAACGGTTATTAAAATAAGTAGATGTTGAAGTTCTTAATATTTCTGTTTATGCATCCTCATGAAAGCAAAAATCTTTTTCGCAAAACCTAATAGTACCGATATTTACAGATTTGTTTACCGATCGGTAATAAAATTTTATTGTTTTATTGCTTTGTTACTTTTAGTTGCACATTTTGGCATTTCTTAATCTGTTTGCCCATGATTTTGTTTAAAGCTACTTCAATATATATTTTAAAACCAGCCAAGTTTTATTAAATGTCCATAACGTAATATTTGTATATATGTAGGTATAGTTATATTTCATCTATGTTTAATGAAGTTTCTTTGACTTCTGCAAATCAGGAATTAGGTAATTAGGAATGTTTTCATCTAGGGATAAAAATTTTAATAATTTAAAGTTTTAATTATTTTAATTGAAATAAAAGGCACATATTTTTTTAGAAAACTCAGAATCGAGTGTTATAAAAACAAAATAAATAATGTGTTTTTTGTAACAACAATATTCTTTTCTATTTTATTGAAATTAAAGTATATAACTGCTAACTAAAACCTGCTTTTGATTTAATGACTTAAAAACACATAACAAGTTACATGGTAACATTAAATATTTTGCATTAGTTTATAAAATAAAATTAGATGTTTTGTTGTTATCTTTATTTCCTGTTTAAATTCTTAAAACATAGGTGCACACGTATTATCGAAATTGAATCAATGTTATACACTGTTTCATTATTTGAACCTATAAATTGTCCGGTAGTAGTTTGCCTATAAACAAAAAATTCAAATACGTATACACTACTAACTATTAGAGGGTATAAATAGTGAGATAAAAGACTCAACGATTCAGCGTGAGTAGAAAGGACTATTGTGTATTTTAATCTTGCCTCAGATCTTAATCAATGGGATTCCTACAGGCAGCAGAGAACGAAAGTGCATGTTGGGTATTGAGTTTGAGTAACATTAATCATATTTTGAAAACATATTTTGAATTTTGTAAATAATCCAACATCAGTAATTACCACTAACAATCTGCAATATCAAAACTTATCTAATGAGCGCTAATGTACATTCTACGTGAAATAACGATATAAACAAAAATATCAATCAAAATAGATTCCAAGGAATGGTTCAAAACCTGCAAGAATAGGCATTAAAAAGAACATGTAAACTATAAACAAGTATAAATATTTTTATTTGTTCCTAACTTGTAAATATCGATTTATCAAGTCACTGTATTCCCCTTGAAAATGTCTAATAACTGGACCACGGGTGTAAAAAAAATAACTGGCTAGCATGTAATAGTTATTTATGTATTAAGGGCATAATGAAGATTTTATGGCCAGAAGCGTTATTACTAGCCCGAGGCGTCAGCCGAGGGCTAGGAAATGGCTGTAGGGCCCTAACAAGTTATGCCCGCTATACATACACTATTTCATGCACAGATTAAGTTTTTATGTCAAATCTATTATTGTGTAAAAATATAATTGAATCAGTACGTAGGTATATCAAGCAGCTGTGCGTATACTTATGAGATTATACGAAGTTCGTTACTATAGTTACTATTCCAAAATATTTAATTTCAGCTTATTTTCATTGGTAAGAAGTTTACAAATTATATTAAGAACCAATCAAGTTCTACAAAAAAACTTCTGACATTTAATTGACGTTTCATTATTGCCCGTCTTTACGAACTATAGTGGACGCACCATGGTATGTACCCAACGAACTTATACGTCGTGATCTAGGCATCCCTTCAGTAAACGAAGAAATCCAGCGTCACACTATACGTTACTGTGATAGGCTTCATGCCCACCCAAACGCCCTTGTCGAGGGCCTGCTCGATGTTGCCGAAGATGAGCCACGACTTAAACGGATTAAAACCCTGGATCTTCCAAACCGCTTCGAGTGAATGTTAGTGAATTCATAGTGCCATCTAGCTATAAGCCAAACTGATTTACTACTACTTTAGGAATTTGTTATTGAACTCTTTCCTTCACGATATGCATGCACATTATCACACAATTTACTAAATGTCAGACCCTGACAGATTGTAAAGTTTCTCAATAAATTAAAAAAAAAATTATTGCCCGTCTAACCATAAAGAGACTCTTGGGCCATAAAAAGACTTTTATGTTTAGATGAGTCTTGCAATAATAGTCTAATTATAATGCATCTGTGCATAAAAAATTTTACACGCGTCCTCATATTTTCTATTATTATATAATTTGAAATGAAAGCCAAACTCTTTAGCAGTAATTTAATTGTTACTAACATATGAGAATTATTGCATCTTATTACTATCGAATAATTAAAATCATAGTACAGCCGTTATTTCCACTAAAGCTGAAATTTCCGAACAATTTTAAGTCATTACTACTTGTATTTGCACTATATATATGCTCTGTAGAAGTAGATGGCGCAGATTCTTTAACTGGAAACAATCTTTTTGACATTTCGATCTTGTTATTGATTGAGTCATCCACGTAGCTCTCTGCAATTTTTGTTGATTTCCATCCACCTCCACGTTTCAAAGTTAAAGTATCACCACCTACATCAACAACCATCGTTGCTCCAGTCCGTCTAAATGACTGACCTGTATACAATGCAGGTTCTTGTAATCCTAAATATTCAGCAATTTTTTTAGGTATTGTACCAACAGTATGTTGACCTGCATTTAGGGCGACACATTTTCCATTACGGTACGTCAAGAACAACCGCAGGTCCTTACTTTTTTGAGGTCGTAGAGTCGCATATTTCCGATAAATAGCACAAGGTTTAAAAATACACCCATCGTCCGTTATTGTAAACCTCCTGGTTGTTAAATTTTTAGTATCGCGTAAGGTGACAACAATATATTTGGCCAAATCCTCCACTTCATTTAAAGTGAGCTATAGAAGCTCATCACCAGTTAATGATATTCCTATATCCGAACAAACAACTGAAGGATCTCGGCCAACGCGTGATTAACAGCTGTGAAATACATTAAGTTAATATAAGAGAGTAACCAGCATCTTGTGTTACTCTCGGCTGTTAAAGAAAGTAAGCAACGGTATGTTAGGATCGTACTTTTTAAAATTTCGAGCATGTGATAACCGCATCTCGCCTCATGATCGCCGCGTGTTTTGCGATATGTTAAGCATTTTCACCGTCGTGATTTCGGTGACCTGGATTCTTCATTTGTTTGTTTGGGTATAGTAATATTCCTAGATATGCTATGATACTAATCTTCCTAGATCTCGTATATTTGTCTTTTTTCAATTTACTGTTTACAATTAGGTAAGCCATACGTAGTGTGTTTCTCTTTCTGGAAAACGTTATAACAACGCATTTATTAATATTGAAATATAACTTTTGTTTACACTCCACCATATATTCTGTCCATCTTCAGGAGTGTCAATTGTATATCGTTAGAAAATGGAAAACATTTGGAGTTTGTTACTACCGAAGGAAGATCATTTATTAGCAATAAAAAAGCAGAGGTCTAAGATTTGATCCCTGGGGGAACACTAAAGTCATAATGCTGATATGTATCAAGATCAAACTGGAACGTCTCTGGCAGGGTTGGCAAAAAACATGTTTTAAAAAACAAAAACAGTTGTTTTTTTAAATAAAAATGTTTCTTATCGAAAATGAGTGTAAAACACCCCATATAAAAACATATTTAAAACATGATTTAAACTGTTTTAAATTAATAAACATTTTGAAATATTTTAATAAAAGCTTTCAAGAAAGATATTATTAAATTCAGATACAAATTATCATCATGAATCATGATTACGCGTGCCTGAAATAATAATAAAAGTTCTTATTCTTATCATCACTTTTTTAATTTTACAACTTCCTAGCAAGAGCAACTTAAATAAAAAATACACTAATAAAAATTCTACTTCAATTCTCACCAAACCAAAAGTGTTAAATATTATTAAGTCAACACTTTGTAATTTATAAATAAAATGATCATTATTCTTTTTAAATGCGTCTTCAGACCTCTAAAAAGAATGCAGAATTAGAAAATCAGTCAAATATTATATATTCATGATGACGGGTTAACGAAAGTGCCGTATATGACAACATTTTTTAACAATTTTATTAAAGATGCTATTGAACCTAATAAAATTCGTGCCAAATGTATCCATTGCAAAAAAGACTGTGTATTATTATACTTATGTAAAATAATACACTTTTCAGATGGAAACTGGTCATTTAAATTCGAAAATGCAGTACAATAATCTAATATTTTTTCTTTCAAATGTTTGAAAAGTCGTTTTAAAACAATTACAACAAAACATATTTTAAATATACGTTTAATACATGTTTAAAAAGTAATAGTTTAAAACTTTTAAACTAGTTTTAAACAAGAGTTTTAAACAAAATGTTTTAAACATACCAACCCTCGTCGCTGGTAAGCAGGTATTGTTATTATTAAAATAAATCGAGGAAACTTTATATGAAGCAGAGTAAACAGATTGAAAATATGTATTTACTAAAGCTTTCCGCTACATCAAATTCTTCAATTAGCTGATTATAGTAATTGAAATGTAATATATTCGATCGTTTTTTATTTTTAGTGTTTACATAATTCCAAAATTCTTTGACATTCTGCTCTATACCAGTTTCAACATTTGCGATATAAGTACCATAAGCCTGTTTTACCAGTGTATTTAATTTCTTTCGTTCTTTCTTCTTCTTTGAATAACTCTTGCCTTTTATGTTTTCTGTAATGGTTTTTAAGTTTTAAACAATTGAATTTCAGAATTAAACCATACTGCATATATATTTTTATGGTTACGATATTTTGGTTTAATTTAATTTTAAATTATTATAAAAAACAGCTACATTGTCCCAGCTTATGATATTTATTTCATTTTAGGTATATAGACGAACAAAGTTACATCTATTAAAATTAAATTTGCCAATAAGTAAGGATTTAGAAATGAATGCTTTTTGAGTATTGTTCTATTGTTTTTTATAGAAATACCTAATGATAGGTGATAGAGATCTTCCTTAAGTATTGGATGAAGGAATTTATCTACTTTATATTCTAAGTAAACGTATTCAGACATCGAGATTAAATAGTCCAGTAAGTGTTTTTCCATAAGCATTTAATATGTTATTAAAGTTTCTTACATTAAGGGCGTTACTGAATTCATTGTTGGGGCACATAGTCACTTCATATAAAACATAATTGATTTAGACTACAATTTCGACTTGCAAATGCAAAAAAACTGTTCGTAAAGTGTTAAAGAAGAATATATAGACGGATGTAAAGCTGTAAAAATCTGCGCATTGTAACACGTAATACTACCTATATCACATTTCAACATTTACAAAAAGAATCGTTCTTTGATGATTATAAGTGTTAATGTGGAAAAGTTGAAATGTCATATACAAGAGATTTTAAGTACCTATGTATTTTAAAAGTAAGTTTTAATGTATGGTTATGTAGAAAATAAAATAACAATTACAAAATTTGATTTGAAAAATCGTATGAATGAATATGTGCAACGTTATTTTTGAGCGTTTTACCGAAGCGTAGCGTTTGAATGTTATTATTTTTATTATTACGGCCAATAGAAGAAGAAATAAAATATACAACTACTTCTAGTTCTAGCAAAATTTCAGAATACAACTTTCAACGAGATATTCAACTTTTAAAATAGACCTAAACCAAAAATATTTGGAATCATAAACTAGGGTAGTATAGCATGCGTAGCAGGTACCTAAGACGTCCGAACACTTTTTGTAGTTCCACTGACCCGTGATTTCTAACAGTAAGTATCTGGACCACTAGATACCCATTCTTTAGTTCTTCAACATGAATTTGCGGAAGGAAATCTTTTTAATTTAAGAACATAAAATAGTACAGCTAGTTCAAGTTCAATACCTGTACCTCCCCGAACATTTTATGAAAGTGATATATTTCGCGCCTAAAAGTTGATTCTCACTATACGGCAAGCTACCAACAGCCACCGGACCGACAAAACATGATACTCATTCACACTATACTGCTAGCCGGCGGCAGGTGACCAACAGGCAACGGACCAACAGTTTATTCCAAAACTAATAACTATGCGTTTGTTGCATCCATTATCTTAATAACTATTTTTATTATGTATAGTTTTGTCATTAAAAAGGTAATTTTGATAAAATACCATTCTGTTCCTTTTATAAAGTTTATTTAAAAAGGGATTAACAAGAATTCAAACGCTTAATAACTATCCTGCGTTAATTAACAGCGTTTCGTAAGCCAAAGACCCACAGATTATTTAGGTTGTTTTTATCGTTCATTGTAGAATGTAAAGGTTTATTATGCTGTTTTCTTTTAAAATGTGTATGCAGTTTAAGAAATGTGAAATATTCCTCAAGACAGTAATCAAAGTTTATTAATACGCCCCACATAGGAAGAAAAAGGAATTCAATCAGTAATAATATTAATTATTATTATCAATAATAATAGTATTTTTAAAAATAAGGGTAATTTAACATTAACACTGTGGGTAATCAATATAGGTAATCAAATTCCATATAATTCAAAGTCCCCAGTCGACCAACTTTTTATGAAATTCGTATGAGAGGACTCGTAATAAATCAATTTAAAACTAAATATGAATTGTTCCCAATCTATTATACCTTCATGGTTTTATAGAGGGGTAAATTGAGTTTAATAGTCTTTCCTAACGAAATGCTTTATAATTAATCTTTTTACTTTAACTTAGTGTTAAGATTATTCTGATCAGCCTGACCTCCTCGTATTATAACGTCGGCCAGTAGCCAGCCGTCGAAACCGGCGGCCAGAGAATAAACCGAAAAGCAAATCAGAAGCAAAATGCGTAGTAATGCGATGTTGCCGGTAAAACGTGTGCTATGGGTGCCAGTAGAACAATAATTATGATGGGTGCCAGTACTGCGAGGCGGCATATACTTCTGTATATACAGAAATCGACTGCAGCGCCAGTCGTGGTGATACGCTGAACTTTTTTGTATATCACTCGGTATATAACGTCCTTAAGGCACCCACACAAAAATTCGTTTCTAGGCGTTTCACAACTTGTACATGCCGAAACCGTGGAAAAAGGTATAAAACACTATGGCACCCAAAACGGGTGCAGCATTGAAAAATCCGGGTGCCGCTTTGTATATTTCATATGTCGTTTGGGTGCGTATAAGTCATTTTATAAATCTATATATATATATATATATATATATATATATATATATATATATATATATATATATATATATATATATATATATATATATATATATATATATATATATACATATATATATATATATATATATTGATGCCTGTTAAGCTGTCACCTCCGTCATACAGAGGAGACGGCCTGACTTCCGGGTATTCCCGTGGATATATTGCTAAAAATTTATTATATTTGTGATGAGGGGAACCTCTAGAATCCGAATCTCAAGAAAGGGGAAATTATTTCCCTTGTTTTATTTTGTCATATATAGAGTATACAGAAGATACGAACCGACCTCCAAAATTTATATATAAGAAGATACTTATAGTTCGCTGTTACCTCCAGCAGCGCTGCCAAGTGTTCGGAGGTCAGAAGATACCACCGTTATGTGCAGTTATATATACAGAGCGTTGACTCCACATTCCATAGATGCACATTTCATAAAACGGTTCTCTTGTGGGTCTCCAGATGTTGAAATCGGGTGGTTTAAATTGCTCGCCGAGGGCATTTTAGTGGCCAGATAACAAAAGAAAACAAGCGAGCATTCTCGATTTACTTATTTTTTATTTTTTGAGTTATAGGAAATTGTCGTTTTTGTATTTCTTATGAATTGTTATTAAAGATATTAAAAAGCCGTTTCGACACTATTAAAGCGTCTTTATGAGTAGCACTGACTAGTTGAATAAGGCTTTTCTAATTATAATCATTGATTTCTGGTTTACTTCATAAAGTTGTATTTTTTAAATGAAAACTTTAGTAATTTGATTAGAAATACTTAGATCGGTTATATATTAGAAAGAAATTTCTTTCTATAATGAATTAAAAATATAACAACCAGAAAAAGGGAATTCTTTTGTTATTGTCAATAAAAGTCAATAAGAACGCAACCAGTACCAATATTGCGTATAATTAGTATAGCACATTTTTGAAATTTATATGTATTAGACATAAATCAGTTATGTAACGTAGTATTTGTATAAATATGATATTCTACAAAGTTTCTTTTAATCTCGGGAATAACGGTTAAATTGAATATGCTTTTATCCAGATTCCATTTCGATTGAAATAAAGGCAGATACTCTTTTAATTTTTACTAAACTCGATAAGAGTTTAATATAAACAAATTAAATATTGTGTTTTTTACAACAAATGCTTGTTGTTTCCGAAGTCACGCACGTATCATGTAGGACCATTGAATTTCCCGTGATTTGATTAACAAAAAGAGTTACCAACTTTATTAAGATTAAAACAAATCGAAACACAACAAATTAATCAACATTTTTATAGAATTTTTGCTTAAACATTTTTTCCAGCATTTGTTGATCTAACGAAATACAGAATACGTATGTTACACTGTTATACATGTACCTAGCTCTTGTAAATTTATGTTTTAAATAAAGCACTTACTAACGACAAAACATGTACGTTTTATGGAACGTGTACTTTAAGTCCACATTAAAGACAGGTTTAACTGTATGTAGTCTTTTTTGATAACATTGTATAAACCATAGATAAATAGTAGGTATATTGCGTTATCAGAATTAAAAGTGGCAGTTTATTTGACACTTAATTATGTTAGCAATCGCGGCTCTCCATTTAAAACAAAATACCACTATAAGCTTTTGTTTGAAACAATGTTTATCAACCTTGGCACAACCTTAATATCCGAAAATGGCCCACTGCTAGACTAAAGTAGGGATGATAATTTGATACCAAGCTTGGTCTCAGACATGGAAAGATCAGAGTTACCCAATATTGGTTGTTATTGGCTAAAACCAATACGTTATGCAATGTTTTGGACAATAAATGACACCGATATCGCAATAAAACTAAAGTTAGTCTTGGACCGATCTTGAATGTTAATGTAGTACCAAGGCTGGTAATTGAGAAACAAAGCAACTATTACACAATCCTTTTCCTTTAATGAATGCTAGTGCAAACAAGCAACGAAGTCTACCATTACTGTTTCGCCGTAACTGAATGCAAACTCAATTTTTGTGTTGGATATAAAATGTTCATTAACAAAATAAATACGAAGAAATCGAAAATTCGTATAAATGATTAATGTCTTAGACTCTCAACACATATTGAGACCGTACAAACCTAACACTTTCATAGTGTACGTCTTCTTGTGCAAATACATATGTACAGTCGGTAAGTCAATATAGTTTACACTTTAGTCTTGCCAGTGTAAGTTTAAGTTCATAAAAATTCAGTAGGTTAGCAACCACTAATCCATCTTTACAATAAACCACATTTACAGAAATTTAGCAAAATATAATATGAATATTGACCCAACCTTAGCCGAAGGGTAAGAAACCAAGATTTTGAATTTTGAAGATTGCTAAAACTGGAGTTAGTTTAGCGAACCTAAGATTCAAAGTTGGCTAAGGTTTTGGGTGATAAGTATGTAACCGGCACTTGATATGTAGAGATTGACTAAAGGTAAGTACTCACAGCAGCGGATCCACAGGCGGATGTCATACGATTGGTCGGTTTGAGTCAGATCGACTCAATCCGACCAATCGTATGACATCCGCCTGCGGATCCGCTGCTGTGAGTACTTAGCTTTAGACTAGCTAAAGCAAATTAGCGAAATAGTATCTGATATTTGACTTAAGTATATTCTATGGGTAACTGGCATTGACCTAACGGGTGAAAATTGGCTGAAGCTTGGGCAAGTTGTAAGGAACCCTGAAACGGTTTCTGAACATTGGCTTCGACTTGTACAACGTTTAGTGAACCGAAAATTAGTATCAGGTTGTTGATTAACCCTCGAGTGACAATTAAACAACCGAGACTCAGAATCTGAAAATTGCTTGAAACGTGGGTGAAAATCGGTGCGTCCAACACACCGCTGGAAATATAGCGCTGCAGCAGTTTTCACAGCCGTCTTAGATTTAACAATCACCCAAGCAATAATATTGTTTGAAGTACATCATCATTTTATACATATAAAACGCTTAAAAATAAATACATATTAAACATGAGTTAGAGAACCAAGATTCGATATCTGAAAATCCGCCTACACTTGGATCAATGTCGAGAAAACGACATTTGACTGTCCAGTATTCAGCCACGCTGGGGTTTATTCAAAGACCTTTGTTTTAATTTTTTTTCTTCTAATAAAAAATTGTTGGTATTGCTAGACTAAACTTCTAATCATAGAGAGGAGGCACTTTTACCCTAGTGGAAAAAAATAGTATGTTTTATTTGGATTTAAAGTGACTTTGTTTGTTGCTATTTACGAGCGATAAATAACTCCGCCTAAATAATAAATAAATAATAATCTTATCATGTGAACAACTCCGCTATAGGGTAAATACAAGTATTTTACTTAATTGGGCTCGATTCCTATAAGGAATCTAAATAGAATGACTTTAGGAGAGTAAATACAAGTATTTTACTTAATTGGTCTCGATTCCTATAAGGAATCTAAATAGAATGACTTCAGGAGAGTTCACGCATCCTAGCTGCGATGTGCAAACGGGTTTTCCAAATCAACTATGTGGATTGTTTGACAATTACTTTAATTGTAATCATAATGCATCAATCCTAAATCCAAATATAAAATGCAGGGAAACAAGATTGGGCGATGAAAATTTTTCACCTATCTCTGCAAATGAGACTTGTCTCCAACTCTTCTTATTTCATTATGTCGAGCTGTTAACAAGTGTCCAGTCCTCATACTAAGGTCTTCCTTGATCAGTGGCGACATAGATCTGGAGCTCATGTCCATTTCCTTCGCCAACAAACGAATAGGATAGGATGTTAGTATAGGATTTTTTTTTACGAATAGAATGTTATAAAAAGAAACATTTTTGATTTATAGTTATTTATGTTATAAATCCGGCAATGAAACTTTACAGAACGAGTTTGATCTCTGAAGGAAGACAGAAGTCGCGTCTGAAATCTTGAAACGATAACTAAGGAGAATCATTTACAGGACCTATAACGTTTTTTTTCATGTGTTGCAATTTTTTCTCTTTGAACGAAAGTTCATTCACCCCCTGCTTTATAATAATCTAGTCATTCTATATAGTAGAGTAAATTTTTGCAAAAAACATGCCTAAGTTCTTATTTTTTACTATCTAAAGATAGAGACTTGAAATCTTCTGTAATGCCTTCAGTACTGGACCAGTATAAAATGTACTATGTTTAAAATGGGGGCACGCCCCCCCTAGTGGTTGAGACCCCCATTTTGTACCCTTAATTTAATAACGCAAACAAATTGAGCGAAATTTATGTTGGGAGGGTTCTTGGAGTCACTGATTATGAATCCAATGAGAAAATTGAAAAATTCAAAATGGCGGTCCTAAAATAACGGCCTTTGAGATTCAGAATGCGATTTACGCCGTTTCTATTGATTTTAGAGAAAAATTCATGTGATTTTGCAAAGGAATACACTATTTAGATTACCTTATTATGTAACCTCTTTGCTCTGCCCTAGTAGTAAAGTCATTTTTTGCATAAGTTCCTATTTTTTACTATCTAAAGATAGAGACTTGAGATCTTTTCTAATGCCTTCAGTACTGAACCAATATAAAATGTAATATGTTTAAAATGGAGGTTTTACCCCTCGGGGGGTTGAAACCCCCATTTTACACTCCCAATTTAATAACTCGGGAAGTTTTCCATTAACTTGAGTGAAATTCATGTTGGGGGGGTTTTGGTGTTCCTGATTATGAGTTCAATGAGAAAATTAGGAAATACAAAATGGCGAACTCAAAATGGCGGTATTTGAGATTGAAAATGCGATTTACGCCCGTTTCTATTGATTTTAGAGAAAAATCCAAAGAGTCAAAAAGTGTTTAGAATGTAATCTTGCATAGGAATACACTATCTTGGTTACCTTATTATGTAACCCCCTTCAATCAACCCTAGTGGGCTTCTCAGTAGGGGAGAGTGAAGGGGTTACATAATAAGGTAACCGGAATTATGTATTCCTATGCAGAATCACATTCTAAACACTTTCTGGCTTTTCTCATTTTTCTCTAAAATCAATAGGACCGGCGTAAATCGCATTTTCAATGTAAAATACCGCCATTTTGTGTCCGCCATTTTGAATTTTGTGATTTTCTTATTTGATTCATAATCAACGACCTCACAGCTCCCACCAACATAGTTTTTGCTCAACTTGGTTGAAAACTTCCCGAGTTGTTAAATTGGGAGTTTAAAATGGGGATTTCAACCCCCCGAGGGGGCGTGTCCCTATCTTAAACATATTACATTTGATATTGGTCTAGTACTGAAGGCATTACAAAAGATTTCAAGTCTTTATCTTTAGATAGTAAAAAATAAGAACTTAATGCAGAAATTGACTCTACTACTAGGGCAGAGCGAAGGGGTTACATAATAAGGTAACCAAAATAGCGTAGTCCTTTGCAAAATCACATTATAAACACTTTTTGATTCTTTGAATTTCTCTCTAGAATCAATAGAAATGGCGTAAATCGCATTCTCAATATAAAAGGCCGTTATTTTAGAGCCGCCATTTTGGGTCTGCTATTTGAATTTTTTAATTTTCTCATTGGATTCATAATCAGCGACCCCAAGAACACTCCCAACACAACTTTGCTCAATTTGGTTGCGTTATTAAATCAGGGGTACAAAATGGGGGTCTCAACCACCAGGGGGGCGTGCCCCCATATTAAACATATTACATTTTATATTGGTCCAGTACTAAAGGCATTAGAAAAGATCTCAAGTCTCTATCTTTAGATAGTAAAAAATAAGAACTTAATGCAAAAATTGACTATACTAATAATAAAAATACGACACTTTATGTTAAACTGACGTTTGTTTAAGCCTTTCAGTACGTAAAGCTTCATGTCAAGATTATGACGTAAGGTTTTATTTTCCGCTACAATATGGAATTTAATAAAAAATATGTTTTAGTCGTAATTATGTAAAAATATAAACAGTTAATATTTTTTATTTCAAACAATTCTTTATATACCACAATTAGTAATATAAAGTATATCTTGATCTCCGTTGTCAATGATACCGGAGTTCAAGACGTTCTTGATCTCCGTTGTTGTTGGCAACGTAAATAATTTGATGTTGCATTATAGCCACATGCATGCATGCATGCTGCTTTTTATCTCCTTAGTTACGCGTATGATGACACAGACAAGGCAACTTGCTTCTTTATACAATAAATTCGGATGGATTTTAAAAGGGAGAAATTAGGATTGAAATACGAAATAAAATAAAACAACTTATGCAATACGGAGATCAAGCTTCTTTAAATCCTCAAAGATGTTATAACGCCTCGGCTGGCGCCTCGGCGTTAAACATCTTCTTGGATTTAAAATATCGCTTGATCTCCTAATTACATAATATATATTACAAAATGAGTATTTCAGACTTATTCTTTCCTTCATCAAATGTAAACATAGTTAGAATGTCAATGAAAACTTTATTAACCGGGTAATTTGGTGAAATTTGCAAACTACATACCAAATGTTACATTATTTTGCTTAGTAAAATTATTTTTATTTGAAAATTATATTAATTATTATATTAATTGTAATACTAAAAATATTGAAGATTTTAAAGATTTTAAATCTTTCTTTGTGGATGCGAGAATAAATATATCATGTCATATGACAATTCCTAAAATAATAATCAAATAATAATAATCCAGTAAATCCGAAATGATCATTTTGTAAAAAGATGAATTTTTTATTTATACATAATTACGACTAAAACGTATTTCCTATTTAATTTTTTTTCATATCTCAAAGAAAGTCGTTTTCAATTCAAAACTTTTTAAATAAAATAGAAATTATTATTTTATTGTTCTTAAGTATCATTAACTATTTAAAAATGACGTACAATTCAAGAGATCCCTTAAATTTTCTGAGTAGTTTACAAATATTTATTTAAATGCTGCTACTATACCCAAAAAGTGTCTGCAAAAATTCAGGTAGCGTGAAATGGCCGAAACTACGCCAGGGGTACTGGTTTCGATGGAATTCTATATACCTGAGTGGTTTAGGTCTTGTACACAACGTTGCCAATGTGTGGAGCCTGCAACGTACCGTACATGATACAAAAAACAACATATACAGGCGGAGGTGACATCGTATTGGCAATTATACAACTAACAGCGACGGCAACGCCAGCGATCTACAGCTGAACTAAAAATTAATTTTGTGAGTATAAGTATGACGTTATCACCTCCAGACAAAAATTTGAATTTAGGCTTCTAACACCATCTATATGCTTATACAGTCGAAAACAGGGCAAAACGTTGTGACCTCCGAAAACGGAGGTCACAACGTTATATATGAGGTGACAACGTATGCTGGGTATCTACTTTGGAGGTGACAAGGTACCCTTTATCAATATATATATATATATATATATATATATATATATATATATATATATATATATATATATATATATATATATATATATATATATATTCTAACACTTAACATTTACTTAATAGAATATTAACTATATATTAAACTTAAACCTCAACAACAATATACTTTATTTAATCTAGTAATATAAACTTCATATAGGTAAGAACTGTCATGGGAGAACATCTTCAGCCTTTATCCAGGACTTTTCGTTTAAGCCAAGCCATTTGACGTAAATGTCACCATTGCTGCGGCGTTTAAGTACTTTTTCAACTAAGTAAACGTCTGGTTGTTTGGTTTTCTACAGCTCGAACTCGTAGAAAGCTCCTCGAACAGCAACCCCATGAAGATCTTCCAGCAGATATGTGACAGGTTTTGTAAACTGAACTTTAACTATTTTGAATAATTCAGTTGACCAGCTGGGCGTGTATCCCTTAGAAAAGACCCCCTTGAACTTACTAATACGTACGAGGTCATTGAAGTCTAGTTTACGTTTACTTCCTGCAGCGACATCGGCTTTTACATTAGTGTCATAAACGGTTAGTTGGGTCGTAGGTGTAACAGTAGCAGGAGCTCGACCTATCGTTTTATGTCTGGTGTTGTTATAGCTGTCAACTACCCTCTGTAATATATCTATCCGTTTAAATGATCCTCGGTAGCTAAACTCTTTATACAGCTTTTGCTTAATTGTACGGATAACGCGTTCAGCTATTGAAGCCTTAATTACGGAATATGTAGAGTAATGATTTATACTGTGCTCTTTCATTAATCGTTTAAAATGTTTATTGTAAAACTCTTTCTCGAGATCCGTCTGAAGATTCTTAGGTATGACTGCATTAGCACTCTTAAAGATACTGCGGACCTGCTTTGTCACCTCTTCTCCGGATTTAGTTTTCAACGGTCGTGCATACAGATATTTCGAATAACAGTTTATCATCAGCAGTATGTAACGATACCCCTTATTTACTTTAGCATAGGTTATAAACTCGGCTAAGTCAGCCTGGAACAAGTCCTGGAAATTTTTTATTATAGTGCTGCGTCTTTGAAAGTTTTTTCTAACAGCCCTGTGTATTTCATCAACAACGGTTTGTTTAGCACTCATCATCATACAATTAATCTCAACGACGCTGAGAGAGCAACGTCTCAAATAATTATATTGGCAGCAGCCGTGTTTGATGAATACTGAATAATGTTAAAAGCAATATATCATTATATACCCCCGAAATATTCTATTCTATGATGCCTTCCTCCTTAAGTTCACTTATAATTGATATTATTTCGTTTTCATTCTGTGGACTACTGTTGCCGGCACTCTTTACAGCATATAACAAACGCAGCCTGTCGACTAGCTCGTTAGCCTTATTCCAGTAGACGTATTCGACTTTGCAATCACTTAATTTTTTAAAATTTGACGATGATGATGATGATAGTCTAATGCCTAAACCTTTGATTCTGGGTAAGTTCGGTTTAATTATATAATCATACTTCCAATGTTTAACAGCTGTTAGTTTACCCTGTGGTCTATATGATTTCTTATGCGCATTAGTAAGGGCTATTATCTGCATATAATTATTGATATCAGTTTGCGATGGTATAGACTCTAATTCTCTAAACGTGAGTAAGTCAAACAGACCGGGTGTTGCTTCGAAAACGTTGTTTTTAATTATGATGTTTGTATCACGCATAGTCACAGGGGAAGATGCAAATGTCCACGCGTATCGATCAATTTTATATCTAATACCGAATCTAGATCTATCCATATTTTTGTTTCCGACAGCGTTAGGTATTAGCATACCGTAATGAGTAGGGAGATCAAGAGTTTTATTAGATTCTTCTTCTTCTTCATCTGCTTCCTATGATGATGATGATGCTGATGCAGCAGGCTGTTTTTTAACTTTCAACGGGGGAATGTAACTAGTAGTAGTAGTAGTAGTAGTAGTAGTAGCAGCAGATGGTTGTGTTTTTACTTTCAATAGGGGTACGTTAGAGATGTTTACTGATTTAGCAATGGTTTCCAGCGGCGATATAAGTGGATTGTGCGTGACGCGATACATACGTTCTGCTTCTGCTCTATCACGACGAAAGTATGCAAATTTCTTACGTATAGCATTACGAGCGTGTATTATTTTACGCTTTAAACTCAGATCATACGTGTTGGACATGTCGGCTATGCAGCGACTAGTAAACGAATCGACTCTAATTATAAACTTATATATGAATCAAAACCCTTCCGATATCTGCCCCGATCTAGAGAACAGTCTTTATTAATTACCAGGAAATCATGTGGCTCCTTCCAACACAGAGAGCAAATGTTTTTGAACTGATCATAGCTAATACCGTCTCCTACAACATGATCGCTAAACACGTGTTTTTTCGTTGAACTCGTCTTGTCTAAAGAGAATAATTAGGTTTGCATTGTCCCTAATCAGATGTTTCGGTATCTTGGCGTACGTTTGACCTAGATAAAAACAGTCGACGCCCTTATGCCTACCCATGCTAAACTATTATCTAATCTTTTCCTGCTTGCTGCAAATTATATCATCAAAAATGAACACAGAATTAGGTTTAACATCACCGGGGCTGATTACGTCATCGTTTTCGCTAAATTCATGATATCCCATACCTGTAAGTGGTTTCATAACACGTCTTAAGAATTCATATTTAGGTTTAAATAAAGACTTGGCGTATAGGTAGATATTTTCAAATTTTAATCCGTTTTCGCTAATAAGTAAACCTAACATAGCATTAGTTTTACCGCAAGAAGATGGACCGCTCAATATTGCTCTACATGATACAGGTAACAGGTCGCCATGTTTCCTAACATCCTCGCCTGATCGTTGTAAAGATGTATCATCGCAGTCGTCTAGGTTACATATGTTTAGTGACTTATTTTGTTTAACAACCTTCATTGTGGTATGCGTACGTGTCTAGTCACGGTCTCGTTAAACGGATTATACTCGATTAATGCGTCGTGAAGGATCAAACAATACGCCTTAGTTGTTTTCGTAAATGCGACAGACGACTCGAGCTCTAGTCTAATGTCGACAGTGGAATCCTTAAAACTCTCTACCTGTCTTGAACAGTCAATAACAAAAACTGGATACGTTTCAAACGAATTGTAGCTGAATAAACAGCTCTCAGCCGCACCTCTACCTATCCCGTCATAGTAGTTCTCACGAAAACGAATATAATTCAGATACGCAGGAATGTAGTCCTTACGCTCGAAATCGAGATTTAAACGCTGATGTGGGAACACTTGCGAATTTAAATACAACTTAACGTCGACTAAGTTCGAATGAGTAAATGTAGTCGGGTTACCCGTTCTTATACCCAGCTGACGCTCATCTTGTAAAACTACAAAGACCCAGCGCGGTTTCTCTAGATCATTGGAGTTCTTTACGCGCCAAACCTGATTTTTAGTAGTTCCCAACGAGGGTAACTCGTGTAATTCCCAACGTCTAAACGGAGCGATAATAAAAGAATTATCTCTTAAACTCTCCACCAGGTTCACTTTGCTTTCATCTGATAACAGTATATGCGGAACTTCCTACGAGAGCTTATCAATCTTGATATCTACATCGGTACCTGCATCACCCGCGTCGCTTTTATGGCAATTAAAATCGTTCTTGGCGCGAATTAAAACTAACTGACAACTCATATGAGGTATTACTTTTTTATAATCGTCTGCAAATCCAAAGATATCTTTTAATAGTATTCTACACGTGAAATGAAAGACCTTATTCCCCTGGTTATGTAACAAATCATTATCGTTAGTAATCCATAAGTTCCATACATTGCAGGTTAAAGCTCTATCCTCCGCACCATGTGAAACGAGACGTTTTATAGTACTTGTAATGCCAGGCTGTTTACATACATCTATGAGTTGGTTTGCGCCTAATATTAGTTGAATTTCATCAAACAGAAAGTGGGCGAAATTGTTTACCAGAAGGAATTGCTTGTTTGTATCACGCGTTATGCTACCTTTAACAAGTACATAGCTGTCATACAAAGCTAAAACGTTATCGGAATTTTGTATGCTGATTCTAATGGTGTCGGAATGATTGGCGTTTAACGTAAACGGCAGATAGGTATAAAAATCCTCTTTTATTATATCTGTATCGACTCGCGGCTTCCCAAATATGTTTAATTTATCAATGGTAAAGGTGTCGGTGTTAATATGCATTTTACTTCGTTTTGACATGCTGCTGCTGCTGCTGCTGTTATCGTACTTTAAAGCCTAAAGATTCAAGAAAAAGGCGACGAGCTATAGTTAGTTTTAATCGAAGGTCTGCACTGGCCGACGTTCGACGGTGAATGACCTTTGATGGACATATGCTGATGTTTTTATAACTAAAGTTTATTCCCATTTTTCACGTTTAGGTTCTAGTCTGATGCTCGTGAAAGTGTCTTCAGTCAGATTTATCAACTCTCCTCTCGCGTCTACCAGTCTAATGGTAATGTTGTCGATCTCGGTGACAGTGATGGGAAAGTAAATCACATGCGATGGCTCCTTTTCAATCAGATAACCTGGTGGTACGCAAACACCGAATTGGAAGATTGTTTGACCCGATTGATTGTTTCTATATGAACCGCCTGTAATATTCGTGTCTACAAAGATGTTTGGAGTTGAAAGTATATCGACAATTCGATCTGATACGTGTCTACTACCTGGTTCTAGCACGCGCTTCTTAAATCCTAGTAGGGATCCTATGTTATCGGGTTTGGTAAAATCGATCAACTCGGTAGCTGATTCAATCTCACACTTTCCCGTATTGGTGTTAGCTTTGATTTGTATTAACAGATCTCCCTCTTCCGGATCACCACTAATTTGATTCTTTATATAGTTAACGATTTCAGCCAACTCGTAGTTACTCGGTTCAATAGTTATTACCTTTTCTCCGTAATAAAATTTATTTTTGCCTGGGTATATATTCCGTATCGTGTAACTTGTATATAAGCCGACTAAACCTAGTGAGTATTCGTAACGCACGTGATCTAGTGTTATAATAATTGCTACAACCCGTAGCCTGGAAACCAGGCCCCAGAAGCTATAAGCTTGTGCGGGAGGGAGGGGGCGATTTCCACATTTGTGTCACAGCTAAGGGAAACTGCAGAAAACCTTAACCAGATCTGCCGGCACCGCGAATCGACCGCGGGCCGCTTGGGTGAAAGTCCAACACTCTAGACATTACACTACCAAGGCTGTATAAATATAAATTATAGGTGGATAAATACGATCCGTAGAAAGCCTGTTCCCTGTACCGTACACAGTGATGGTCCTAGCCATACTTAACCGATTTACACTTTCACCTCTCTTTTATACAAAAATCGTAGACACAGATGTCCGCAGTTGTATGTATTGAACTTTTGTTCTTGGGCTACGTTGTAGTATACGGCGCAGCGAGGCCCTAAATATTTCACAAGTTCAGCTGGTGGTCTTAGGTCTCCGAAGGGGTCATAGTACAAAACCACGTTTCGATCCTTTCTATAGGCAACTCAATGAGTACCCGGTCCTCCAGCGTCGTCAAGATTAACAATAGCTCTTTCGAATTGCAAAGGTTTCGTTGAAGGTAGACGTGTTCTCATATAGACACCTTTAAAGTAGGGAATGTCTTTAGCATGTTTTATTATATCTAGGTCTGTAAGTGGTCTCCGAGGCAAGTTATTCAGTTTTTTGACCGCCTGACATATGGTTTTAAGTACAATGCAGCTCCGCCAGCTCTATACGGCTTCAGGTAAAGGGCGTTACCGTTCTTACCGCCTAAAGCGATAGCTTCCATACTTTTATTATGCCGTGTAGTTTCTTCTAGCTGTCTCGTATTACTATTAGCAGTGTTAACAGCTTTTGCTACGCCCGAAGCGCCTCCTATAATTGCTCAGAGAGCCGAGAGGCCAGCAAAAATTGGTATGAGTGGTAAAATACCCCCTGTAACTGTAGGCACTGGAATAATTCGGGGTACTTTAACGTTTTTTCGAGCGCCCGACCGCGTTTTGAATGATTCTTCTGGCAGCGCTCAGGGCATGATGTATTAAGTCTTTACCCGTGAGTATTTTGCTTGCATGATACTCTATACCAACAAGCTTCTTTAAAACGCCACCTTTGAAAGTGATAGTTTTCTTCTACATCTTTCTAGCGAGAGACTTTTTCGCTGACGGTTTCTTTGTCTTTACGCCCATTCCCAACTTTCTTTTAGCCTTCATTATACCGGTTACAAACAGAGCTGATGCTTTTCCCCCTAATCTAGAGTCTTTAGCCTTAACACGCTTCCAAGCAGCTTCTTCTAATACATGATCTGCCTGGTGTCTACTGTTCAAATCGGAGCTTTGAGCGTACGAGATGTCGTGCTGCATACTCGCCTGGTCCAAAGGATTTATACCTTTATCGCCTCGTTGTAATCTTTTAGATAATTTAGTACCAGGTTCACAGTACTGATAGGAAGGAAGCTGTAGTTCAATAGGTAGCTTGTCTATGAGCTTGTTAACAAAGCCGTTACCCTCGTGAACTAACATCTGGTACTGAGAGAAGAGACTGCTTGTACCTGTATTTATACTCGGTCGCCGCCGGACTAATCTGCGTTCTGAAATCTCTATGATCAGCTTGTAGAATTTTACACAGATGCTTTTCAACATTATGTATTCTTCTTTGAAAACGGTATCTGTCCAGAGCTAATGTTTGCCAGTCTCCCTTTCTCGTCTGTCTGTATGCATACTCCCATACTATCATATGATGTATATTATTCATGCGTGCGTCGGCGAAACTTAGTTTCTTTACCATATCGATGTGTTGCTGCTGCTACTACATATCGCTATGTTTGGAGAGTTATTGATATTAGTAAAACTAAAACTTTGTTTAAATACATTTTTATTTCTTCAACGATACATTTAGGCTAAGATAGAAAAAAATAACTGATTAGCGTAGATATAAGCAAACTAAGCATTTGCGCAGCATTCCCGTAAGGCTCACCACATTTCCTATCTGCGCTAATCAGGCATTTGATATAATACACTTAAAACTAGAATAAAAATGGTGTCCATATCAATATGATTAGGTCAACCGATAGTAGTAGTAAATTCCGTTATTAGTCGGCATTGTACACTCTCTTTATGTTGTAAGAGTTCGTACGTGTTGCAGATTCGGCTATTAGGGCATCAAACGATGATCGCATAACTTTTTGAGTATCCTCGAGCGCTTGTACTTTATCTAATAATTTCTTATAATTACTATCTAGGGTATTATTCGTTTCTTCTATCTTTGTCAACACACTCGAATGATTAGTTTCCATTTCATCATTTGCTATTAGGAGATTTCTCTTTGTTTCTTTTTCCAACGTTGTTAACAAACTGTTAAGTTTACTAGTTTCAATGTCAACCTTTGTTACCTTTGGCTTTAGATCTTTAATAGTGTTCTGAGTGTCGGTAGTCATTGTAATGAAGGTTTGTACAGCAGAGTCGAATTGAGCATCTACATAGGCTTTAGAAATGACATCCGTACCATCTATAGGGTAACTTACTGAAACAATACGTTTACCATCTGCATTAAACTGCATTTGATCGTTTGTATGCATAGCTCGCTTGTTAAAATAATGCCTAGAGATTACATCTTTATCCTCTAGAGGCTCCCCTATATTACAAATTCTTCCATCTTTAGCACCATAGTACGACCCCTGTCCTTTATTTTCTCGTCTCAAACATTTAGAGAGTAATTTTCTTTCAATATCGTCCACCAACTCGTTGGTATACTTTTTCGTGCAAACATCGTGGTCGTCAAGCGGTCCTTTAACATGTACTAGTCTTCTCTTCTTAACATCAATTACACCTTCATCGCTATCTGATAACATTAGTACAGAACACTTCGTGACAAGATCGTTATCGTTGATAGGAGCGCCTACATTAGTTATACGTCGGTTCTCAACATCGAAATTGCCCTCTGGTGTTAATTTGAAACCATAACCTCTCGGTCCACGTTTTGTTGCAGCCGTTGCTTCATCTGTCATGCTCATCATAGCTCTGCCAAAGAGATCTATTGTGTTCATGATGACGTATGACAAATAACTGTCACGCACGAACAGAATACACCGTATGTATAGCTGAGATCTTCATAGCGTAATGATGTACATATTTCAATACGTCATGAGATTTATACTGCGGTGATCTGTATGAATGAAATAAAATATAATATCCACCGTTCCAAATGTATAAACATATAAGTTATATACGGTGAATTAAATTTAGAAAACACCACAGATATTCTTTATTTCTCTCAGCTAGCTCAGGTTTGCTCAGTAAAGCATAAATTATATTAATTGCGAGACTCTTATGTACTTTTATGCCTGGAAAGAAGAAAAACTTATATCGTAAGCTCTAAAACTCCTGCAACCTGGACAACTGCTACTCAACTCTGAATTTGAAAGACAAGAATGCCGGATGTTTGTATTAACATCAATTAAACACATATATGAAATTTAAAACACAATACGTACAAAGGGAAATAGAAAATTAGTAATTACCATTTCACTTTATTCAATAAAAACTTAACGTTGTCATGCTATAATAACATTAGAATTTCATGTACATGAGATAGAAGGTTCAAATTTATAAAAAGAAATTTAAAAATTTATTCAGTAAAAACTTAACGTTGTCGTGCTATAATAACATTAGAATTTTACGTACATGAGATAAAAGGTTCGAATTTATAATAAGAAACTTTCATTTCATATTTTGAAACTATTTTTTCAATTATCTGTAAAGAGAGAGAGAGAGAGATTGGATTTTTTATCACCGTTATAGTTTTTTATGAGAAAATGGTTTTACTCCTTTTTAAAAATAGTGATACATTTTGTAATTTTCAAGATGAATTTAAATATTTGGTGATGGTACATACAAAAGGGATGTTTTAATTTATGGCGTAATACATTTTAAGACGAGAGCTCTAGATCTGTTTAATCAATAACAAAAAAGGATATGTTAATTATAATAAGCTTTTTTTTGTTCAGGCATAAAATCTCCTAACAACCCATAATTTTGATCGGATAACCAGATAACTGAGATATCGATATGCGAGAATTTTGACTTGTCAGAACTTGCATAGGGTCTCGTATAAAAGGGGTGGTTATATTACTGAAGCCTCATTATTAGCTGGCATCAGAGAGGTGTGTTTACATTGAGTGGTTATTTTGTTCGGGTCGTGGTTTATTGTTTTTAATTATGCTATTTGTATGTTTTGGTGTTAATTGAATTGATAATATTTACTGCGTGCGGGTGCTTAGCGTATAGAGTTTTTTGTTTAAAATTGCGCGTAGTGCATATTTACAGCGGTGTAACACATTAGGTAAGTTTCTTATTATAAATTTGAACCTTTTATCTCATGTACGTAAAATTCTAATGTTATTATAGCACGACAACGTTAAGTTTTTACTAAATAAATTTTTAAGTCTCTTTTTATAAATTTGAACCTTCTAGCTCATGTACATGAAATTCTAATGTTATTATAGCATGACACCGTTAAGTTTTTTATTGAATAAAGTGAAATGGTAATTACTAATTTTCTATTTCCCGTACGTATTGTACGTGTCTAAAACTAATACATCAATAGCGTTTACTGTCTCCAGCCTTACTTTGTGGAACTCCATAATCATAAAAATTTGCATTTATTTAAATATTTTGTTACTCTTATAATCTCTAGATTTACTGGGAATTGACCACATTTTATAACTAATTATTGTTATGATGACGAGACCTGTGTGATTGACTTATTGGCCCTGGAAATAGGTAAGTTGTTTATTAGATTCCTGTAATATTAAAATTAAGGGAAAAAAGAGGAAAGTATCGGAACAAATTTTTGTTTATTAAAAAAGAAAAGTGACAGACCGCCCTAAAGATTTTATGTGAAAATCTAAGTATTTTGATTCGGAAAGGAAATAAGTTAAAACCTAACCATCAACCATACTCTTTTGTTTTTACTGTACAAGGATTTTAAATGTTCAAGGATTAGTACCTGCTATCGTTCCTCAGGTAGTCAGTCCGACCTTTTTGGGGTATGGTGATGCATTTTAATCTGATAATTATCTCGATTTCAAGTTTACAAAAAAAGCTGTTTTTAAGGAAGTTTGAAAAGATTATATATTGATGAAAAAAAGGGAGAGAATTTTTACAGAAAAGAACCATTCAAACTTACCTGTTTTGAGTTTGAAGCAGGTATAAAAAACCGCAAATTTCTAGTGATTTGGATTCGCGAATTAAATGCGCGAATTAAATTAATTCACGATATCATTTGCATATCTCACATCTCATTTACATATATCATCTCTCACATGCATATGCGAATTAAATTAATACACGATATCATTTGCATATCTCATCTCTCATTTGCCTAGCTCATTTTTTATATCTCATATGCATGCGCGAATTAAATTAATTCACGGTATCGTTTGCATATCTCATCTCTCATTTACATAATTCATCTCTCATTTACATAATTCATCTCTCATTTGTACATCTCATTTTTATATATCATTTGCATTTGTCATCTCTCTCATAAATCTATTTTAAAATAAATCTTATGTTGTCATTCCTAATTGATATTTAAATATAGATTTATACGTCATATGATAAGTAAAACTTTTAAAATACTGTATAGCATTATTTTAAAATTCAAAAACATTTTCTGTAGCTATTTATAATTGTTTAAGAAGTTACTTCAAACTAATGTTATTGCATGAAAATACGTACAAGGTAATTAGTCGCATTGTTTTTCAACATTCCTTAAAACTGTTTTCAACTATAAATAAACAAAACGTTCTTACAGATGAATTCAAGTTCAAAGATTTTAACCTGTTAATTGGTTTTACATCTCTTAACATAGTCACCCTTGTGTTAATCTGTATAAGTTAGAAGTGTAGAAATTTGAATACAGAAATAATTTAAAAGAGACATAACATTATAACGTACTATGTGTGATTAGTTTTATTGTTTCAGAGCTCTGAATCATACAGATTTGATGTACGCTTTATTAACTTTTTAACCGAGAAACATGTTTATTATTATTCTTTACTTAAGATTAATACGAGTTCTTTCTATAATAACTAACAGCTTTCAAGAAAAGTTGTTTTATTTTAAAACTATTGTTCATCATAATTACGCAAACGCCGACAACTAGTATAAAAACTGAACGCTTTTTAAAAATAAACCATTCCGAAAGTGTTCTCGAATCATCAAGATAGTTACATCAAGTGAATATTAAAATCAGGTATGTTTTATTTTTGCTTATATTTTAAAAACTATATATAAATGATTTACGAATGTTTTATCCTTATTCGAAATTCATCGAGTAAGTTGCTTTTATTTTTAACGATGTTGTGTAAACTATTTTGAAATTTGTTATAGACTGACTGCAGTTTCTACCTGCGTGAAATCCACATAGTTTTTATTCCAACAGGTTACTGTATCAAGGAAGTCGAAGACGCGAAATTATCAACGTTTGATAATTCTGTATCCTGCAAATTTATTTGAAATATATCAAGCAGGTATGTTTGATCTTCAGTTGCTTATATTTTAAAACTGCCTGATATGTAAATGTTTTACGATTACTTACAGTAAGAAATGGAATTTTAAAACGAATTGAACCAATCAGCCGGAACAGCAAAACCCGTCAAGAAATTGCATGAATACAACGTGAAGGAAGTAGCAGAGATATCAGAGGTCAAAATTATCACCTGCAGGGACGGACGCAGAGCGGTGTTCATTGTCGCTGAAAAACATATAACATATCTACCCAAAAGATTCGCCGACAAACTTACTGAAGATAAAGTGGCCGATCTCAACCAGAAGATAGCGAATAAAACTCCGTCTATAGGATTGGTTTACCTTGGTAAAGTAAAGACAGAAAGATATCAACCGTATGCTGACTGTATGTTTATCGAAACGAATAAGGTATGAAATGTAACAGGTAGGCTATTCAATGAACATTGCCTAATACTTTTTTTCTGATTCTTCTTCTAGCCTATGGATCCGCAGTTAGAAACACGGGCCTGCTAAATGCCTGCAATTCACCTACCCTATCAATATGTCGTACAATGCATACATTTAATATTATTATTAAAATTTTATAAATAAAAACGATAAAAGAAGTTTATAGTTTTTTATTTATTTTTATGTTAAACATATACGGTAGCAAAATTTAGAATGCTCCTACCCCTCAGAAGTGAAGGTCTTCAGCAGCTTCAGATCAGCAAATTAAAAACTTGATAGAGTTAACATCTAACTCCGAATGTCATACAGAGCTATCAACTAAATCATATACAGCTTTTGCTTAATTGTACGAATAACTCGTTCGATTATTGAAGTCTTAATCACGGAACACGTAGAGTAATGATTTATGTTGTATTCATTCATTAACTTTAACTCGATATATACAAATTCATATCTGAGAGAAATGTTATGTATCTCAATACATACCTAAAACGTATTCTTCGTATATTCAGTAAGAGCTACCCATTTTTTTCTAGACATTCGAATTTTGAACAGATTGTTAACATGTTTTCTCATTTAATCATAATTAGGGTCAAGTTGAATAGCAAAATAAAGTACATAAAAGTTAACAGGTTAAAATAGAAATTCATTTTGCTACTTTAAATGTGCTAAGTAAAATAATAAACAGATATTTCGGAAATTTTATGCATTCTTGAGAGAACGGGGTATAATATTTAAAACACACCGTAGAAAACATATCAGCAGAGAAAGGGAATACATAAATACAGTATATTTTGTATGATGAGGTGTCGTCAGTTTAAAAGAAATGAGTTTAATGTTGCACGTATTACATCAATTGTATCTGTACATAACAAAGGTATATATCCCTCTTATTAGATTGTCACGAACGTATGTAGTATACTTCTAAATTCATGAATACCCTATACAAGTATTCTAACTAGACAATAAAGGTTTACTGAGATTATATACCTTATAATATAGCAATAGAATTTTTCTAAATTTTATTCTTTAAGTTTTATTTAAATAAATTTTAGGATTCAAAAGCATTTTCCTATTATTATTAATGTACATAGACTTCTTAACCCTTCACCCTCAACCCTACGATGTAAGATTACGAGAGGGTACATGAAGAAAAGTGTATGTTGTAAGAAAAACTAATAATAATCCTTCTCTAGGAACTGGGTAGTCGTATCAACAGTAACATAGACGAATCCAAGCATGAAATAAACAAGATAGAAAAAATACATAAAAATACATATCTACTACCTTGTAAACTGTTTCTACATATGTGTTCTTATTGTTTATGCATCATATAGATATTCGTCGCCATATTTAAACGTTATTTTACAATATATCATACATTTTTAATAGCTTCGAAATACGCAGATATGTAATAATATACTATATACTCTTGTAGGATATTCATCGTATCTATAGTAAACTTATGTATCTATAGTATGATTAATAATAATCTGTAACCATTTTCGATACCTTCGAAATATAAGTCTATAACATATGTTTGTAATACGTCTTTATAACTTTGAAACACAGGGTGGTTACATCTTGCAATATCTACAGTTATGAGAACCCTGAAGACTTAACATGGAGAAATAAATCAGACAAATATTTTATTTTTTATTTAAACGATAACTTTGCATACTAATATATGAAAATAATATAATGTATATCGCCTGATAAATAAAATTGAAATTATTCTTATTCTTTAGAGAGTAACGGTCCCTGGTCTAGGTATATATGGAATATCCTGAGGTTCTGCTTTTTCATCGTGAAAGTACGCTAATTTCTTACGTATAGAATTACGGGCGTTTAGTATTTTATTATTATTTTCTTCTTTATTGACTTCTGTAGTTGTCGTTGCGGTTTCATGAACGGTGGTGTCACTGTGTCGACGTTTCAGATTCACGTTTTTAAATATTACATTATTGCTAGGTGAAGTCTTATTATCATCATCTAGGGTACTATGAACAATTTTCAAATGATTTCTGTAGTAATCGAGACGTGTAAAATACTTAAAAAAAATAGAACACTGAACTTTATAACCCTAGTGTATCTTCAAATGACGTGCAAACCCTGATCGTAAAACGCTCGTACGACACACATCACACTCACGTCGCCGTTCCATCTTGACTACTGATTGAACATGAACTCCTATTTAATATCACGTTTCGTTTAACTTAATTAACCCTGGCTAGTCACCCTACACCCCTCACCCTTCTCACTTCACCATTCTCCCTTCACCCTTCACCCTTCACCCTTCACCATTCGCAATTCACCATTCACCCTTCACCCTTCACCCTTCACCATTCACCCTACATCCTTCATCCTTCATCCTTCACCCTTCTCCCTTCACCCTTCACCCTTCACCCTTCACCCTTAACCCTTCACCCTTCTCCCTTCACCCTTAACCCTTAATCCTTCATGCTTCAACCTTAACCCTTAACCTTAACCCATAACCCTTCGGTCAGGGATCGTTAATCTCTCGCACTAACCTTATATTAGGGTATGAACCCTCTAGGGGCCGAATACAGGCGCATATATTCTGTATATTACCTCTTAGTTAACATAGTATTTTATAAAATAATTAGATATAGTTATATTTACTATCTATTCTTTTAAACTGCTGTTATACTTAGCAGTTACCATGTTTACTTTATAGTCGGGTATGTAGTACCATTATTAGTGTATACAAATTGTACTATTTTAATAGATATTATATATAAGTTATGTATTATGTTTTAAGTAGCGTCGAAACTACTCGTATCAATAAACGTTCTTGTAAGAAAGTACGTTGCTTTGTACTTACTCTGCTCCCTACGTTCTGTCCTAAAAACGTATTCGTAGGCTCTAACTTAATCTAACCTAAATTATATTCGTATGCTCTAACCTGTGATGTAATAAAAAAGCAATAAGTTTTAAAGACATTTATTATATTATATTTATTATACATTATATCCAGATGTAATAAATTTAAGTCTATCATCTAAATCAAGGTCGTTCTGCAAATCTACAATAGGTTTCTTAGTAAACTTATAAACTAATTCATTCAAAATAAATCACCCTTATATCTACAAGAAGAATTTAACACACTTAATAAAATATTTTTGTCTACAAGCGTTGTTCTAACTTTTATAGCCGCGTCTAGGATTTCTTCGGCGAAACATTCGTAATTGCGATGCATAGTTTTAATACTATCAATCTTTTTCCATAAAAAGGTTTTCATCGTGTATAATCTCCCTAGACTTAATTCGGAAATGTAAAGTTCAAAACTTTGATTATTTTTTGAAACAAATTTAAGACACTTGTTTCCTACACTATGAAGCGTATAATCGGTCAATACGTATCCATCAAGTTCGTTGTGTTTCAGACATCCTAATATGTACGAAGCATCCTCTATAAAATCTTTAGAGTCTTCGTTAAACTGCACACCTAGATCCGTGCCTTTCTTCAAGATTCTTATACACACATCAAAATTCTTGAAAGGATCCAGTCCAAGATGTAAATATTTCGACCCGCTGTTGTTTAACGGCAGCTGTATTTCACAAAGAATTCTTGATTTTTCGTAGTTTAGAATTTTTTGTATATAGAACTTGTATATCGTATGTTTCTTTTGCAAACTTTTTAAAAGTTTTGATATCATCGCTATTCGGTTGAAATTGAGGTGAATCACACTTCCTAGGCACACTATACGGTTCACATCTACTATTATGTTGAATGCGCTCATCTTTGTAGAATGACATTTTAACTATGAATAAACAGCAACACCGATAAATCGTGACTAAATAAGTAGCTCTGCTGCTTCTGTTATTTATTACCGTCTAAAGAGGAAGGGAGGAATCACTAAAACGTTTACATTTCCCCTATACCTAAACATTTAATACAACGATTCTTTTAAGCTATTTCTGCTTGTCTCAACTCGTTGGATCCTGTTTGATACGGTCTGTAGGTTCTTATATCCCTCACTGATGCTGTTTTCCTCATACTCTATTCGAAATATGCATAGTATTCGTCAGCGCTTAAGAGAATCTTCGCACTTCTAGCTATTGCCGATTTGAAGGAGGTGTGTCTTGTTTTCAAATTGTGCTAACGTCGAGGCTAACGCACTCTGTTTAAAAATGAAGATGGAGATAAATAGGCACGTTTATGATAAGCAATACCCAATGAACTTAAATATCATTGGTTGTCCAACACTGAAAATTATAACCCACGTGGACTGAAGCTTCGACTGTCAAACTCGATTTGGCAAAAGATAAATATGAGGTGTCAATGAATGAAACCCAAGGAAATATGCTGGTTTGCATTCGGGACTAGATAGATAGTAATAAAAGTATGTAGTGTATTTTACACTATTTCCTTAGAAAATATATAGTCATTCATACACAAATAAAATTAGAACATTTTTTATTTTAATTAGAAAATTAGAAATCTAAATTAATTAAAAACTGGTGTACAGTATATTTACTTACAGTTGCTGTTTATTTGCGTGAATATTACAATATTTGTGTACAGAAAACAAAAGAATTGTTAAAAAAATAAGAATTACATTAATAATACAAAAAAAACATTATTTTGTACTAAACAAAATTTCTCGCGATAATACATCTAAATAAAATTTTTTCAATTTTGGCACCATTTCTTCCCATTTGGAAATATCTTTTTCAATCTAAAAACATAAAATAATTACAACATTACGTTTTTTAAAGAAATGTTGCCGTCTTTATCTAATTTAAGATAGGGTATTTTTTTAATTTTGTCGTCTATTTTGATACCACATACAGCTTCTTTCACTGTAAATTCCCTAAATGTATGAGGACATTTTATCTCCACAATAGTATTTGCATCAATAACACCGTCAGGACTAGCTCCAAGGTAATTATTGCATTTGTCTATGTATAGTCCACATTCTCTAATTATTAAATCTGGATATATTGTTTTTAGTTGCTGTAGTAGTTCCACTTTTGCTTTTGCCTCATTTTCGGTACCCCATTGCATCGCTTTACACATTTTTTTTAAATTCAGACGCTACAAGTCTTTGAGCTAGTTTTTGTGGATTTGTAGTTTCTTTCATCTTAAAAACTTCTCCAAAATTTGAAGCTGTAAGACGATAACGCCTTTTTTGTTTCCATTTCATATTACTAGATTGACCGCGAGTTTCAATTTCAGTTTGGACAATCTCTTCTTGATTTTTTTTAAAAACTCGAGTAATTCATCACGTTGTCTGATTAAATCAGCTTCATCAACGCTGGCTTCAACTGCTCCATAATTTTTATCAGCCGGTGCTTTTTCTTTTTTCTGTTTTTTGTAGAAAACAGTTCTCTGCGCGCTTTGTTGTATTCGCGCTTTTTACCGCGTTCTTGAATATATTTCTTTGTGTGCTGTCCAGGACTACTTCCAGTCATAGTTTTGTGGAGCTTGTTGTAGTAATCTTCATTGACATTATACGAGATAGCTGCAGCTCTACACCTAGTCTCATAGCTTTTCCCGGCTGCAAAGAACACTCTCTTATTTCCAACTTTTTTACAAACTCTGGAATTGTAATGCTCAGCTGGATTAGTCTGTTTATTTAAAATTAAACTTGATATATTTTGACGTAGCCTATTGCCGCATGCATGAATGTCATCAAGTAATCCACTTTCAATCATTTCTGGCACCAAGTTGTTTTCACCATCATTGGTACCTTTGCAAAAATAACAAGCACAACGTCTATGTTCTCCAAATATATGGAATGGACAGTTTTTTATGTCATTTAATAATCCGTGTATTTTTTGTTGGATAGCAACGTCCTCTGCTTTTCTGTAAATGATAGCTTTTTATATGCCAGATCTTATTCTTGAAATATTGTTTTCTAAAGCTTTGCGCAAATGCGGAGACACATAACTACCTTTTGAACTTTTTGTTTTCTTTGTCAGATCTTTAAGTTTCGTACAATAGTTGCGAAGAATATGATTAGTACACTCAATTTTAACTAATGCTACTTTGTGTCCGTATGGTTTACTTAAACATTACTATGCTTTTTATAAACATTACTATCGCCGTCTCCCACTAAACTAACGTATTTTAGACCATGCATAGTAATACTTTGTTTGAATCCCTCAAGTATAATATCAGCTTCCATACTGGTAGAAAATCCTGTCCAATTTTTAGAACATTTATGTTGCAAAGGTGTACTATAATTTTTGCAAGATCTATCACATATTGCACAGTATTTATTGCGAACTCCCATGAATAATCGGTGCGTGCACCAATTATGCAATCCTATAAAAGTCTTATTTAGAGTGTTTCGCTACTAATAATAATTTTGAATAGTAAAGTTTATTATCGCCACTTACCACACCAGATGACGCGTCATAGTTTACTTTGTATGATCGTTTAGACCATGCCCCGTCGACTATAACACTTATTGTAGGAACACCATCATCATCAACTTCACCAATTTTATGAGTAAGACGTGCCTCTTCTTTGCCTGCTTCTTCCATAACAGACCAGGATGTTTGGAATATAACATCAGATACAACTTCATGATGCTTATAATATTGTCGGTACGACAACTTTGGTAGATTTAAAATAGCAAAAGTTTTACTTAGAGCAGAATGGCCCACTCCTGTACTAACCGCCGCCAGTACAGCAGCAGAATTTACATTCATTTGCTCCGAGTTATCAGGATTTTCTGTATAAGGTCTTCTTTCGATGTTGTACATAGAGCACTTTAACCTAAATTTACTGAGCAGACTATCTAGCTTTTCGGAAACTATTCTCATGCGACTAAAGTTGCAATCAAAAGGTTTATGGTCATTTAATTCAACAATACTTTAAAAAAAGTAGTTGATGTCGACAAGTCTTCTCCCTACAATTTCTTCATCCAATTTCTGCTTGCTGCAGCTCTCTGCACACAAAGTTTCTTCATCCGTGCTTAAAATATAAAAATTTCGTAACAATTTTTGCACATCTATTTACTATAGTAACTATTTGCTTATTATATCAGATATCTATACAAAGTAATTCCGATGCTATTATGCGTAGTGGTTGATAGGTGACACTTACTCATATGATTCAATATTATCTAAAAGAGATGATGTTTGTGATGATGATGTATCTGTAATTGGTAACACTTCATTTTCAATATAAATTTTCGTGTTTGTTTCGTCACTACAAAAAAGTTATTTTAAAAAGATATGAATTAAATACCTAATAACATTTTTAATCGTACTCAGTGTTCCTTGGTTCGATATTACTGCAACTTGGTACGTCATGAGACAAATTGCAACTATTCAACGACTGCCTGTAGCTTCTAATGCTGTGTTGTTCAATAAATACTTTGGTTACTTTTAGTTATTTATAGAATGCATCGACATTACATACATAAATAATAAGAAAGCTATACTCATTAGCTATTACTTACCGCCGCATTTTCTGTTTTGCACTTTTGACTTTATAGCACGAATGATCTTTTCGGTAACCTGGCATGGTTTATATTAATTAATTTTTTTACATACACTCAATGTTTTATAGTAGTGCAAGCACTTGCAACGATATACCATACGAGAATATTTCACTAAGCATTTACTAAGCAAATGCGCACTGATTGAGCGTATCTCAATTACTTCCTCTTAGAAGGAACGTGGATATTAAGTCTTACGACAGGTGCTCCACATAAAACACTCTTAGAATCTGGGTTGGAGGTTGTCTACCCAATCCCAGGTTGGTTTGGAAATAAATGTGTGGTAGAGTTACACGAAAGTGCTTCTTGACGATGGCTCATAAATGTTGTAGAAGAAACTTGTCTAATTCTGCTAACATGAGAGCTCGGTGTGGATGGATTTAAGTCTCACCTGACGTCAGTTATGGTGCTAGTTACCTGCTGACTGACCTAGACGAATGGAGGAGAATTAAACTGAGGTTTATTCCGGTCAGGGAATGCTCTCGCTGACCTAGGGGAAACTGCCTGTCACCAGGTAGTGTCTTGGAAATGACAGTACGGAGGTTAGGCTTTGACTGTGTAGTTCCAGTCGTCCGATCCTGAGAAATCATCTAGAGCACTAGGCTTAAAGGGCGTGATGCGAATACATTAGCCGTTCACGTTCAAGACAATTTCACCTTAGTAGGTACATACCGGAATTCTACTTACGTAGGTAGACTCGAAATGAAAGTCTGTCAGTGGCACAACAGGCCTATATCTAGGAGATCGAGGTGGCAAAACCATTCAAAACCAAGTCCCGCCACATCTGAGGTTCGATTCGATCGTGCAGTGATGTCCGACGTAGTGGGAGTAGTCCTAATGCTGGACTAGGAGTTTGTTCCTTGGGATAGACCCCGACAGGTGATAGTAATAATAATAATTGCTACTACCCATTACCTGGCGAACCAGACACCAGAAGCTATGAAGCTTGTGCGGGAGGGAGGGGTGATTGTTACTATTACGCAGGCCCAATGTGCGGCTGCAGCCGACTTAACAGATGGTATAAGCACAAATTCCACATTTGCGTTACAGCTAAGGAAAACTGCAGAAAACCTTAACCAGATCTGCCGGAACCGGGAATCGAACCAACCCGCTTGAGTGCAGGACGTGCACGCAAGTTCCTACACTACCAAGGCTTGATGGGTGAGCACGTTTATAGCTCCGGTACTAGCCCGGAGTGCTAGTAGAGGATGTATAGGGAATCTAGCTCCAATCAGGGGTTATTGGTAGCATTTGTTTTACAAATGCACGCTAAGTGAGCGTATCTCAATTACTTCCGCTTGGAAGGAATATGGAAATTAAGTCTCACGACAGGCGGTCCACGTAAAATACTCTTGGATTCATGGATTGGTAGTGAATTCTCCAGATTTGGCTAAATTTTAGTAGGGTCGACCAAATGATCGTAGCAATCGGTGACATTAGGTTCGAGAAGTACTCAGTCAGTCCGATTACTTGTCAACGATTACTCGGCTGACGCCTCGGGCTAGAAATAACGCTTCTGGCCATAAAAGCTTCATTATGCCCTTAACACATAAATAACTATTACAGTCATACTAGACTATAAAATTTTTTACAATCATACTAGACCGTAAAATCGCATGTTCTGGACTAAAAAGTTTGACGTAAAACTGACAAATGTGACACAGTATGAAATAAAATTTGTTACTTCTTAATATTTATTAGTAAAGTTTACACAGTGTAATTTTGGTATTATCCGTTGGTATTTACTAATGCTTCAACAACAAATACAGGTTATGTACTGCGATTTAATAAGGATTCGGAACACACAACACTATTACACTGTAACTACACTGGACTAAAACGATAAAAAATACAATTACCATGTACCAGTCTAGAGATGAATTATTTTAAAGATTATTTTCGATCTAATTATTTAAGTTACAGACTTTTTTTAATTTCTGACCCATTTATTGATCAACATTTCAAGTGTTTATTGACTCGACTCAAGTTAAGCTTATATTCAATAATGATTAAATACAAGAATAATATAGAACAGTTGTTAAGAAGTGTTTGAAGTTTTAATAAGTAATTTTTTTATTATTTTATTATTCGCTTCAAATTATTTTAAATAAGGGATTAAACTGTAGTTTGTATGTTAGATTAAGACCTTTTTTATTATAAAGAAAGTATATTTTACTTAATTTATTCGCATACTCAACAAATTGCCAGATAAAAGTCTCGTCCTGGCGGACTCGTTGTTTTATCGGGGCAACTTGTTTCGTCCAGTTATCTAGCAACTAGATTTCCGTAAAATTGGAAACTAATCCGGATGAAAAGAAAGCTCTCGTGTAATTACTAGTGACAATATTTACGTCAAATAAATGCCAAAAAATTATGAATTTAATTTTACATTAAAATGGCTTCCGAAGGCAACTATTGCTCTGAGCTTTGCTTTAATGTTTGTCATCCATTCATTCATTACTCGTAGCTGCTGTTTTTGGAAAATAATCTCTTGCGTTCCACACGTAATTATTTTCGTCATAGCAACAACTTGTATTCAGAATGACAAATACTGTTGGCAAAACTCGGAGCACATGTATTGTATGTATATGATAATTCTATTTCAATTGTGATAATAATAATAATAATTGCTACAACCCACAACCTGGAAAACAGGACCCAGAAGCTAAATAAATATGATAAGATAAAATAAATACGATAAAATATTTACACAATAATATTAATAATTTTAATAAAATGTAACGTTACGTTTTTTGAAACTAATAAATACTAAAGGAATCCCAGTACGGTCCTGGCAGTTTAGTAAAATACAATTATGTCGGAACTGCAAATTTTACATTAAGCTAAATTAATGTTTCCTCCAACTACAAAAGAGTCACCTCGAAACATATTCGTAAGTAATATCTTATATGTTAGCAGAATTTTTATTGATGCGAGTGTTTATTTTAAGGCGTTCCCACATTAACCAAATGCTTATTTTCCGAGAAATAGAAGTTCCAGATTAGAATTGTTTTAAATTCCGAGCTTTTAAGGGCTAAACTCTAATATTGACTTTAACAAAAATTCCTTATGGTTAAAACGCATGAAAGTTCGAATTTACAGCTTTAAAAGATACTGGGTTGAAATCTCTTCTAGTAAACAAAATGCCGTCAAACGAGACCTTCTAGAATAAAATTGTCTAGACAGCCACCTGCAAGTATAATGTACAGACTCAGAAGAAATCCCCTTAAGTTCTTGTTGGAAACTTATTCTAGAACAAAATGACGTAAACACTCTTTATTGGCTAATGAAAATCCCGCTATATTTCTATTGAATTGGAGCGAAGTGGCGTTTGCCACTGGGGAAACCTCGCGCCTTCTCCGTGAAGAGAGTTGTAGCTTTTACCGGAATCTAGTAATTAATTCCGTATGAGTTTATAAGACTATAGACAAAGTGCAGTTAATATTTGGCGGCTACATTTCAGTTTGTTGAATGATTTTGTTTGATCGTAATACAGTTATTGTAATGAGCAATTATATTTATCGAATTTGACTTATCGTGAAGCAAGCTTTTGCAGGATTCCGCTTTAAAATAATTTAAAATAGGAAGTTTTAAAACTAAATAATTCTTCAATGATACATTTAAGTGCGGCGTTACCTATATTAAAGAAGAACAATTTTTAATAAGTAATTAATAATTGAACTCATATGGCTATTCCGGCTATTTTTTATAAGAAAAGGAGAACTTTATTAAACATTAATTCTAATGAGAGACAGTTATTGGAAACTTTAATTCCTTGGTTCAAATTCAATAGCGGCGTCAGTAAAAGGTGCTTTCCAGATTCCTTCAATTTCATCAAGCGGTCGAGTTTGGTGATAAGTGTTTGTTCTGATAGAAAAGGCAATATTGTTTCAATTGCTTTGTAAGATGAAGTTGTATTGAACTATTTGAATAAGGTATTGTGACTTAATGGATTTTATTTTTGGGTAATGTTAATGTAACTTATTTTTTGTATCGAATATTTTTGACCACTATTTGTATGTGTATTATTTCTGTCGTTAAGAATTCTTACGTTGGGTATCATTTTTTTATATTTAAATTTGTAATAATGTTTTAATTGGAAACTTCCTATTTTTTTTATTTTCATTTTATCAATAAATCTATAATTAAAATTAACTAAACCGAATATTATAGGACCATATATTTATGTCTAAGTCTTTAAATATTTTTTATCCAACCTAACTTTGACATAACAGATTATTACTAATATTTGAATTAAATTTAATAGATCTGATGCCGATTTCTGTTTGCGAGTATCAGCTCATTATCTTTATAAAATTCCTGGACTTTTCTAAACAGATGGCGCTCAACAATATGCATTTTCTTGTGTCTTTAAACCTATAAACCATTTCTTTTATAATTTGTGAGCTGTGGAAACAATACCTGCTACCTGAACTTAAATTTGTAGTGTAGATATCTCAAGACGAGGCAATCTTGAGTTGTACAGTAATTATTAAATATTTTGTGTTGTACAGTTTGTTTAAGATTTTTTGAAGTTAAAGTAACCTGTTTATTTTGTTCTGGAAAAATAACTGCCATGTTCCACTGCCGTTCCACTGTCGCCCAAACGCGGAACTTTGTCTTTTGTGATAAAATAACAATCGTTTCAAAAAGTATATGTGCTTGTAAAACTAAAGACAGAATATGCTCGTGGTAGATTAGAGTCACGTAACCACAGCAGCGGCTAAATGGCCGTTAGCATGTTTTTAAGAACGTACGAGTGCTGCTGACTACGCGACTTGTATCCTTACGATACACCGTTATCATTTGCAGCCTTTCTTCGTAACCATTGGTATGTTTGCCAAAATTTATTGTAAAAATCTGCATTAACATAACTTTTACAACAAGCACTTTTTTGTTTTTGCTATAAAAGTAAGCATTTTATCAAAACATTGCTTGAAACAAAAGTTGTATTTTAGGCTCTTACACCTCTTATGATTTTTGAGTTTTGATAAAAAAATTCTTTGAAGAAAAATTTTTATAATCAGAGAGTGTTAAGTGACATTTATTTGATTTTGGAGGTTTTTGCGTTACGATATTAATTAAGGTCAGCTACACCTTCATAACTTACCGTTTTGTCGGAAAACTATTTATTTTAGAATGGAATGTCATCCTACTTCATTTCATCTAATGTATATTTATAAATCTTTCAAGCGTCCTCTTGCAAAATTCTAAATTGTTATTAGAACCCAACGGTTCACACGTTACGATTTACGCACATAATTTGTTGACATTCCGAGCACATGTTTAGAATAATTTTTTTATCACAGTAACAAACAATTTTATTTTGACAAGTCAAAACCATATCTATTCAGCTTTTTTTTTGGCAGGTGCAAACATTCTACATTTTACAGTAAATAATACTGTTTTCCTCAAGCACCTACATATGAAATTCTCAGCTGTGAGCAAATATTTACCTTTATGTTATGTATGTTATTCTATATTATTATTAAAATCGCGAAACACTGCATTAAAATAATATTTGAAAATTGTTATTTTTATTAGCGTAGGTAATTATCATTCATACAAATTAGATATTTTTGTTCTGAATGAGCTACTTTGTGATAGTTTTAATTTAAAATTATTAAAAAAAATAATCTTTATTTCCAGGGCACGAAGTGCTATTGGAATATAGCAGAGCACTGGGTGCTATTACTTATAGCCGTGCGGTGTAAGCGGGTGTTATTGAACCGCTTTTATTACCCTAAGGAAATTATACCCAGGCACTCGTCTTCAGAGGCTGAATCAATGTGAGAGCTTTACATATATTCCAAAAATGTCATGACAAATTTGGGGATCAAACCCAAAGTCTCGGGACTGATGTTGAAGCCTTCATACCCGCCGAGCGAGTCAATTGTGTTAAAAAGGGTTCAAGAATTGAAATCTTGTAGGAGAATATGCATCTTAAATACAGGATGCATACAGACCTTTTAAATCGGGATTGTAGCCGCCGACATGCGTTGTTGCTATTTCTAGAAATTGTAATTTTATATTTCAGTGGTTACAATATTCAAAAAAGTATAAAAAACTAAAATAAGCAAAATAGTTATTTCTTTATTAAGACACTAAAGTTTGATTTTTATATCAAGAATGTGGATATAATTTAAAATAACAATAAAATTACCACATCAATAATCAGAGGAGATCAGTTTTTTTTTCTGAATTCTAAATAATAATCATTTAACTTCATGTAAATAACTATAAAAACTAAAATAAACGTATGTATGTATATAAAATCCAATTTACAATAGGTACCATTTATTGTAATTAAACATTTTTGGTTTGAAAAAATAGTTTCAACTTTTATAAAAACGTACAGCAATGGATTATTTTAGTAATTTAAAAAAATATTTTTTTATTAATTTAAAGTGTTTTAAATACTGATAGACCTTTTCAAATCATCGCAAAATGGTTATATCCAGTTGTAAAGCAATTATTTTATTACTTTGAAAATAGTTTATTTTAAAATAAAACTTGCTTTTCAACTGCTTTGCTGAATCTGTGACTGCTCTTAACATTTAGGGAAAATATTAATTTAAAATAAACAAGGAAAAAATCATTTAATTATGGTAATTAAACAATTTTAGCTTGAAATAATTAAGAAACACCTCTGACTTACCCACACATTTTTAAAGTTACCCAACCCCGACTTAACCCCCTCTCCGACTTGTAAACGTCTAGCCGATTTATCAGCGATGTACGATAAGGCTAACAACGTTACAAGTTTTTAAAGACTTTCTACCCACGTAACTGATAGCGTTTAACTGATATCTCATATAACGTTATTTACGTAACTAAGTTTTTGTAATTTCAAGTGAACCATTTTACCCCAATTTTTTTGCTTCAACAGGCTATCACACTTACCCTATAGCTACTTATTAGCAAAGGCATTACCTGTTGCAAATTTATATTTATGAAATAAAGGAATATTAATTCCTTATTATTATTTAAAATTTTCAATACTTCTCAATATTGTATTGCGTTTGACATTCAAGGTTTTGTTTACGATAACCACGTATTGGCGTTATCAAACCATGCCGGCCTCAGCGATAGGTACTTATCGCTCATCTATTTATAGAACTTCAATATTTGAATTATTTTATTCTTTAACATATATGTATATACAGGCTCTACTCCGCAAATTATTGTTATTGCTGTTTGTTTATATAAATATTACTGATGATTAAATTTGTTACATACATTTGCACGTTATATGTTGTATGTAACGTATACGAAATAATCTTGGGGTACACTAAAACTACTAAATCTGTTTAAAAACATCACCTTGTAATTATTCATACTCATATCATTTAGTTGCTATATTATATTCTGAGAATTTGTTTAGACTTTTTTTGAATAACAATAATCAACAAATTTGTTGTGATAAGACGAATCCATATCTGCTGATTTTTTTTACAAACGCAAACCTTTTACATTTTACCTTGAATAATAGTGTTTTCAAAATATCTACATATGAAATTCTCAGCTGTGGGTAAATTATTTAATTAGGCTATTTATTTTTTAGAAAATCACATAAAGCTTTATTATAAATGTAGTGAATATATTATGAAAATGTTATTTTGATTGGTGTAGGTAATTATCATTCATTGAAATTAGAGAATATGTTTGATATGATTGAGCTACTTTTTGATCCATTTTCCTAAATAAAAAATCTTATCTAATAACCTTGATCTTAAAATAATTTTTGTTATTATCGGTTAGTGACTACTTAAGGTTTCAGCAAATTTAGGTTAGTCACTGAGATTTGATTAAAATTGGGAAAATAAGAGATACAATAGCATGCACCAGTCTAGACAAAAAACGTCTTCAGGATTATTGTAGATTCAACTAGCTAATAATTGTAGATTATAAGCGTTAACCCCGTTAACCTGACCGTTAACATTAGATGATTGATATCAAAACTCATTTAAGTTATTAAAATTTGTAATATGTCTTACATTTAACTAATAAAATTTTTAAATTTCCGGGAACCCCCAACCGGTATTCTTGGGCCGCTACCAGTTAACCATGTTTTAACATGTCTTTGTTTTTTCTATATTGTTACGTTTTCGAATATTTGGATTGTGGTTGTGGCACAGCATAAGAATATACAGAATATTCATTCGAATGTCGGCACATACCTCGATCAGTTAGCCGAGGCTGGCTGAGCGTGAATTAAATGCATTAGTTAGCTGCCATACAATTTCTTCGTTTTTATCCGTACCTTTAATTAACAGTTGGTACTCCTGGGCTCTGAACTGTCGGAAAAAACATGTGTAACAGGAAAAATGTTCAACCGTTCACTCACAAGGTGATTATTATACAAACTCATTGGAGTTATTAAAATTTGTTATAAGTCTAACAATTCGTTCCAAAACTGCAAATAATTTTACCTAGATAAGAGTTTTCAGATCCCCGGGAAACCCCGACCGATTTTCGGGTCGATAACAGTTGCCATCGCGTTGTGTCCTATATTAAATCAACGTAACGTTTTCGAATATTCGGATTGTGGTTGTGCTGGTTTTTAGATCGACTGTTCGACTTGTTTTGTCCTATTGCACTTTCCATTTAATGGGATTTTGACGATTAGAGTAGCAGTAGTTTTGAACTAGAGTAGAGTAGTCTTTGTCCTCAACCAGGGGTGTTTGGATGAGGGTATCATCTCTTTTAAATTGTTATTAATTATTAGAAATAAACGTGCAGCTGGTGGAACTGCAGTAAAGGCTACACGTAGTAGGAGGAAACCTTCTGTTGTGAAGGTAATCATCTTTGAAACAACCGAGGACAGAGCACTTTTGCCTGCAGCTTGTGTGAAAACGAATATTTTGTTTACGATATCTTCGTGCCTCAAATTATAAGTGATTGTTTAAGCTTGATTACTGATTACAATTAAGAAGCTGACTATCTACTTCATTTTGCGCACTTTGCATATAACCTCTATCAATAGCAATCAACAAAGCTTAAATGTAATCCTTTTATTAGTGACTTTGTTAACTAATGGTAAAATTATTTGAACTCTTTTGGGAACAAACAAAATATAATATATTCAGTAATCGTTTATTGATTTACGTGTTGTAAAGCGCTAATGTGGGAATTTATGTGACTATAATATTTTGAATTAATTAATCTATAATACGTTATCTGAGATCTCATACAACGTTATTTTTCTAATTTCTGGTAATTTCAAATAAATCATTTTTCCTGAAGTTCTTTACTTAAACAGGTGTATCATACTTATCAATTAGCAAAGTCATTGCCTGTTGCGAATATGAAATTATGAAAATTATGAATTATGAAATAAAGCAATAATTTCTAAATATTTTTTTACGGTATTATTTAAAATTTTTAATATTGCTAAATGTTGCATTGCATCTTGCATCCAATGTTTTGTTTACTATAACCACGTATTGGCGATATCAGACTTTGCCGGCCTTAGCGATAGGTTCTTATCACCCATTTATTTATAGAACTTCGATATTTAAAATATTCTATGGAATATTTTAATAACATGTTTTAACTTTTAGACAAATAACCACAGAACCTACTAGTAATAATTCTTTATTAAATCTTTATAACTTCTCTGCCTTTACTTGATTCATAACTTAAGTATTTTAAATTGTCATTTTTAGATCACGACTTAGTAACCTGCGAAATCTCGTGTAAAAAAATTATATATCATCAATTCATCATGTTGCTCGTAAATAATTTTTTAACCGTGATCAATTCTATGCTGAATTGTAAATGGTATCTTTGGATGAAATATTTTACGAAAATAACAATAATGAAAAGGACGAAATTTTAAATAATCGTATATTATGCCTTTTTAATAAACAGCCGCTGTGGAATACTATTATGGTAACGAAAAACATTCTCCGTGGTTAGCTGATATCAGATTACTAATGAGATTGCGAGATATGACAAAAATAAGTTCAAACGCGTGAAAACCGCAGCTACATGGAAATATTACAGGATGTTGCGCAATTATACAAATACCGCAATAAAGAACGAGAAAAAAAAGCTTACTTACAATTTAATAAACTTGCTTGCACTAACAACTCTAACGTATAATGGAAAGAATTCAGAAAACTGACTGTTCTACCTTTTAAAATCGATGAAAACGCCTCTTTTAATGGTAATGTCAATCAAATTAAGAACTGTTTTCTTAACAGTATTCCACATATATCCATTCCTCAACGTGTACTTGTCTTTTGCAAAAATAATAAATTAGATAAGGCTGGGATATTGAATTTTAATCTTGTAGATGATAGTACCACATCAAGAATTGTTGATTCATTAAACGGTAAACATAATAAATAACGATTTACAGGCTATATCTGTATTTTCAACAAACACGCATTAATTTTAAATCGGTCTAAATCTTACACCTCACTGTTGGGTAAGCCGATCGGCAATTATCAACCATTGCGCATTAAAATTGGAAATATCAATATTCTCGTAGTAGAAAGTGCTAAAAGTTTAAGATTAATTATCGGTAAAAGGTTTAGGTGCAAAAAACAATTATTATTAAATATATACAAGTCCACACAAAAATTACCTAAGCAAAAAGCAAAAATATTTTTCTGAGAATCTCTTATTTTATCGCAGTTTAATTATTGTATACCCGTATACAGTGTGTTTTTTGTAAACGATAATATAGGAAACCCAATGGAATTTTATCATTTTCCTCGTAAGTTTGTACCCTTGCAAATGTAATTAGAAATCTTGGTATCAATCGAAAGAAGAATTCATTTTACGTCAAAAAAATATTAAACTTTATGAAGAAAACCAAAATCGATTTAAAAAAAGACTTAAAAAGCTCATGGATTTACTGCTTTTAGTAATAAGCTATTAGAAAAAGCTGGAAGCAGAACGTCGATTGGTGTAGCGGTTAACGCTTCAGATTCCTAATCAAAAATCGCGAGTTCAAACCCCATCGTATACTTTTTTTTAATTGTATTGCTTACTAATTATTATTTTTAGAACTTTATTACAACGATTATTAATTTTTTTTTATTGTTCGATATTTTTGCTACGGGGGTTTACCGTTACTTTTTGTACAATTTTAACTACCTATCAGAAAGGCAAATGAAAAAAGGGCATAAAACTAATAATCCTTGTAATAAAGTTTTAAAAATAATAATTAGTAAGCAATACAATTAAAAAAAAAGTATACGATGACGGGGTTTGAACTCGCGATTTTTGATTAGGAATCTGAAGCGTTAACCGCTACACCAATCGGCGTTCAGCTTCCAGCTTTTTTTAATAGCTTATTACCAAAAGCAGTAAATCAATAAGCTTTTTAAGTCTTTTTCTAAATCGATTTTGGTTTTCTTCATAAAGTTTAATATTTTTTTGACGTAAAATGAATTCTTTTTTCGATTGATACCAAGATTTCTAATTGCATTTGCAAGGGTACAAACATACGAGGAAAATGATAAAATTCCATTGGATTTCCTATATTATCATTTACAAAAAACACACTGTATGTTCCCTGCGTTGATTTTGAAACGTCTCAGCGTATGCAGCGTGTACAAAACTCTTGTTTACATTTGATTCACGGTATTCCTAAATTTGCGCATATATCAGCAAAATTAACAGCATTTTTTCTCTTATTCAAGATAACCTCGACTGATAATAACTAGTGTATTTAAACAAATTTATTTGCAACAGGGCTGATAGGAGGGCTATCAGTTGTTACCTATTGATCTATTTTAATGGGGCAGAACTACCGGCTACCAAATTTGTAGTCGGCAATAGTAAAAACAAAAATAAATATTTTGGACAATACGACGTGGCGTCACATGACTGTAATATTTTTCAGCTAACCTTTCAAAAAATGTGGTAAATAGACGTCGTTAATAAAAACAAATTGAGATGCAACTATCCGTTACCAGGTAACCAGACGAAAGATTCAAAACTTGAAAATTTCATTTGTAACTTTATTTTGAAAAATATCTGCTGACTATTAAGATCTTTTTTCACATTTAATCAATTATGATAAACTTACCTGATATATACGTACCAAATCTATTATTAAAATAAATCGTTTATATTAAACCACACTTCACTGAACCACCAACCGGTACGTTAGTTAGTAACTAATAAACAAATTTCTGATGGACAGTACCTAATGCTCTGAAATTATTTTACCGGCTATAAGTTCGGTTGCCGGTAGTTCGGCCGTATGTAGATAAACGTATAGGGAGCAAGTACTGGCTACTAAAATAATGACGGCAACGTAAACACTTCGTTGTTAATTATTTTAAGCACTAATGTTATACAGATTCTGTGTCTGTAATTCAACATACACGAAATAATCATGGGGTACACGGGCGTTCATAAAACTGCGAATTCTGTTTGAAAAACATCACCTTGTCATTGATGACATATTATACATATTGTTTAGTTGCTATATTATGTTCTGAGAATTTGTTTAGATTTTTTTTATAACAATGACAAACAAATTTGTTGTGACAAGACGATTCCATATCTGCCGATTTTTTTTGACAAACGCAAACCTTTTACATTTTACCATAAATAATAGTGTTTTCAAAATATCTACATATGAAATTCTCAGCTGTGGATAAATTATTCATTTATAGGTTACTTGATTTCATAGAAAATCACATAAAGCTTCATTATGTAATGAATATTTTGAAAATATTATTTTGATTGGTGTAGGTAATTATCATTCATTGAAATTAGATAATATTTTTGATATGATTGAGTTACGCTTTGATCCAATTTCTTAAACTAAAAAATTATATCTAATAACCTTGGGCTTAAAATAATTTTTGGTATTATCGATTAGTGGCTGCTTATGGTTTCTAGAGAGTCATCGTATCAAATTATTATTTTGAATTACTTAGTATGGGATCAAATTGTATTTAAAATTGTTAGATTATCACCTTTTTTAGTATAGTCTACGGTTGACTTATTTACGAAATAAGTCTTGGTTCTAATGTGATAATTTAATTGCAATTGTGTTAGTGGTGATATAACAAATACGACAAAATACTTGCTGGATGTTGGATTGGCACAGTGGTAAAAAAATCATTTGTAAATAGAAAAAAATGTTCAACCGTTAACTCCGTTAATACAAGATGATTGGATATTCAAACTCATTTAAGTTTTTAAAATTTGTAATTTGTCTCATAAATAACTAATAAAACAGCAAATAATTTTAAGTTTCGACAAGAATTTCCAAATCTCCGGAAAATCGTTACGTTTTCCAATATTTGAATTGTGTTTGTGGAACGGCCTAAACATATACAGCATATTCACTCGATTGTCGGCACTTCGGTCAGGCACGATCAGTTCGCCGATGCTTGCCGATAGTCATCGTCATTGCATGATGGTAATAACGAATAGTGAATATCACTGCATATTTAACTGTTGCTAGGTAGCCCGCCAACAGCTCGAGAGTACAATTAGGTAGCACGCGGCGGCTGAAAATATTTGCGAGAGTGCACCTACTGGTTGTTATTATACTGTGGTTGTGGATTAAATGCAGCAGTTCGCTGACATACAAATGCATCTCTTTTTGTCCATACCCTTAGTTATGTATGTGTTTATGTAAGTGTTTATGTATGAGAAATTTGCTGCCGTTTTACAATTATATTATTTAGTGGTGTAGTTGCAAATGAGTCTCCCGTCAAAATTTTGTTTGGGCCCCTTCATTGTTAAGAATTAAGCATTTTGTTATTATTATACGGAGAGTTTTCAGATACAGATGACTGAACACGTTAATTTCTTTTGGAGTCTGATCACGTTCATGTGAATTTTTATGATTTTTTTTATTTACAGATATTAAAGATAATTTTTTTCGAAAAAAAAGTTAATTAATTTTGCATTGTTTATAATGCCAGTATTTATTTACAATGTAAATATTTCTGCTATATTAAAATCCTGCTATTTTTTCTTCAAGAATTAAGCAGGTAGAACAATTTCAATGCGAGCATTTTAGCAAGTCCTTTATGGAAATCTCAACCGCCTTAGATTTGCTTGCAGTAAATAAAATAATTAATAATGATTAAATCTGTTAGTTAAAATTAATGAAAGAAGTTGAATTTTTTACAAAAGTAAATTCAATATAATCTGCAACCAATAATAATTTATATTACTGCTTTTATATTCGTAGTTAGTTATTGAAGTATATTTGATTTTGATTTATTAAAAAAATTGGTTATTTTTATTTTATATACACAATTTGCAGTTATTTGCGACTTTGTCCGGGCCTAGGTCTATATAGTTAAGTTACTTATCGTGATATAGCCTATGGCACTTCCAGGATACCACGGAATGCATTAACCCCGTACAGACGAATAGTCGGAAGAACGGATGCGCATTCACATGTATGTATATTAGAGAGCAGAAATTAGTAATCGATATCAGAATATGCTATATTTTCTTTAAGATACATGCAAAGACAAAATTAATGCAAGCACATATGTATAATGATATTATATTGTTGCCTTGAATTAAACTAAATACAAAACAAACGTCGCACGATGGACGACAACTATAGCATCAATAATAATTCACTGAAGAAGAACGATGATACTTACTGAAATACAACACACGATACTTACTGTACTGTACGCACCGGCTGAGATCTCTAATTCTGCAGATTCAAATACAGGTTGGGTATTAGCCCCAAAAGCTTCAGATTAATTAATAGAGTCAGGAGCAAATAAAAGTATAGTTTTTTTTATAGAAAACGAGAAGTCGTCAGTTTAGGAATAACTTCCCATTTAAAATTGACGTTAAATTAATCAAACACATTAGTCATTAATAAAAAAATCTTATCAAAAAATCAGCAGTTCGTTGAGCCTAACTACATAAAACGATAAATAAGTCTGTAAATTGAAACATAAAAAAGGTTGAAAACATTACACAGGAACCATTTTAGATAAAAAATTATCTTAACTATTATTTAATTTCGGGGTCCCAAATAAATTTCACATAAACAACTTGATTAAACTATCAATACCTTGAAACAGTTATCCTTAATCCAACAAAATGTTCATAAATTCCTTGCGCAAATGGAAGGCACCAAATACATTACACAATAAAACACAATATTGACCATAGGCATAATTTTCACTACAAAACTGCTGACCTGGAAAACCAATACGGGAAACAAATTTTCTGAACTATTTTTGATTTTATTCTAACGGCGAACTTCAACATAACTATTTGCAATAATCGTCATTAACTAATAAATTCTTTATTATTACTAGACCAGTATTTAAATTAACTCGAATGTTGCTTGAAAAATGCTTGTTGTAAAATTCTGGCACATCAGGAAAGGTGCTTCGATTACTAATTTACTATTAATAAAAAGAGTCAATGTGTTAATATGAAGATTCACTGTTGATTTAGCTTTAAACAAAAAATTCTTTTAAGCTAATACAACGTTCAAATACCGAAATAACACTGAGCTGTAATAGCAAATACGCAGCGGCATTGAAATACTGATCACTATTCTTACGTGAATGAAAATTCACCAAACTAAAATTTCTAGATAATCTGCTTTACTGGATTATTTCACTAACAACAAAATCAATACGGTATATCACTAAAATTGCTTCATTCTAAACTGTACTGTAAATAAGTGACAGTAATATCACTAAACGTTAGGGCACTCCCTAACTTTGGGCTTCGAGAGCTGCTATTCGACTGACTCGGGAATTCGAAAACTATCCTAACTTTGAAATAAAATGAAGAGAGGGCTATTTTGAAACCACCACTCATATAAAACTGACGATAATTTAATACAATAAGAAAATACAGAATTTTTAGTATTAATTCTACATTTAAGACCTGCTTTATGAACGGTTACCGGAGATGGCACGTAATAGATTTGAAGCCTAGACACATCAACTATTTTATTTAGTTGCAAAAATACAAAATTCTGGAAACAAAATGCCTAACAAGAACCAAATATCATTTGTCACAAAGGAAAATACCAATATTAAACTGCAGCCTATCCAGAATTTATCTTTGATTTATTTAGTACGTGGTTTTAACTGAAGGAACTTGATAAACTAAATATTTTTTAAATTTTTATTACCAAGGTACGAAACTGTACACTGCTTTTTCAACCTAAAACTGCACCCAAAATGATTTCTAACCTTGGGAATTTCATTTGCTTATTTAAAGATGCAAAGAGAAAACATTTAATATCTAGACGCGACGAAATATTTTCCTAATATACAGGGTAATACTAAGATTATTTCTATATATTCGCATTTAACTGAAATTGAATCTTGAGATTTTGAACCGTTAAGGATGGTATTGACGTTTACAACGCTAACCCTGGACCATTTGGACGGATTTAGGAACATCGATATAAAAAGACTAGTAACAGAAAAGAAAATATCCTAGAAAAGATGTATTCAATCAAAAACAAATATAGAAAAACAAATAGAATGATAGAGACAAATACAGTAGAAAGATAAATACAGTGAATAAGCCATCAAAAAACGAATAAGGAAACCTGGAAGAAATCTGGAGAAGAGATAACAGAATTACATAAAATAGACTCAGAAAGTGCAACTTGTCCCCGCACTTTTCTCAAATTTTCTCGGTTTAAGCAGATTCTTATAAGATTCTTCCGAAAAGAAATAAAAAGGAAAAAGATCCATTATGATCCTATATTCATTAATAGCGGCACGTTCAAGTAATATAGACAAATAGAAAATCCCAACCCTAAGAATTATAAATAACAATAGGCAGAACTAAAAAAGTAAGCACAATAAGTAAAAAGTTTTGTAATTATAAATTTTTTTGGTTAATAATGCAAAAACTCGACGAAGATAGAATTTAATGATTGCACTAAACACAAAGATTAATACTAGAGAAGGGACATGGTGTTCAAACTTTAATTCATATAAGCGGCTATTCAAATAACCAGTGATTCAAATAACCGGAACCTACTGTATCTACCATTAAAATGAAACATATGAGGAAAATTACAGGGGAAACGGAACAGGATAAAAAAACGACAACATTAGAGAAATAACAAAACAAGAACCAATAATGGAACAAATAAAAAACAATTAAAATGGTATGGACATGTGGCAAGAATGGTATCTGACATAATCATAAAAAATAGTGGAAATTGAGAAAACCAACCAAAAAAACAAAGAGGGAGACCAAAAAAAATGGGTGCATTAAATTTAGAAAATAGGTGTAGAAAAGGGAAAGACATCAAAGGAAATGAAATCCCTAGCAAGAGACAGAAAATTCTAAAAGAAATCGGTGCAGGAACCCACATCCGAGGCCTGAAAAATCAGAAAGGATTAGCGAAGAAGAAGAAGTTAAAATGCCTACTTTTTCAGATAAAGCCCGTTAATACATAAACGTAGCACGGTTCTGTAGTTCAGGGAGCAAGGGATGGATTCACTCACTCAACTCGTTTTATCTTGAAAGGTAAGCCTTTTATCAAAATATTGCTTTATACAAAAATTGTAGCGTTAGGCTCTTATACCTACAAACCTACATATTGTTGTGATATAGGCATCACGCATAACATGTATGCACAATGTGTTGCCTATCTTAAAGGCGAAAGATAAATTTCACTATTTTTTTATTTTAAAACAATAAAATTTTGCATTAAATATGTTTAGAATAAACATTACAACACTATGAAATGGAAAGGGATAATTCTTAAACAGATTTTTCACTTGAATTTCACAAACTCAATTTTAAGATGAACGATTTTCTGTCGTTGCTTGATATTTTCACATTTAGATATTTTGAAGCCATTTTATAGAATGCTTTCATCTGGGAATTATTAAACGCATAAGTGAGAAGTATTTATTACTTTACTTACAGTTTTTATAATTGAATTTCAAGAAAGTGTTCTATTTCTTTGACGAATCTTAATTTTCCATAGTAAATGGATATTTTTCAATGCTATTTGAATTTCTAATTAAAATATTTTATTGCAATATTGTTAACCAGGTTCTAGGGTGAATTTGACATTAGAATGTTAAAGTGAGGAACTTTGTATAGAGAAGGTTTAGCCCTTTAAAATCCCAAAATTGTAACGTTTCAGCAGGGTCTGCTAGAATGTTAAAATTTAGTTTATATTCATAATTTCGGTGTCAAAATTTATGTAATTTTTGTTTGATAAGATCTTAGGATTAATTCTGTGATAAGAAAAGGATGTGTAGCAAGATGCTAAAATGTTTTTATTTGATTTTTTTGTGAATTAATGTTTGTCAAAAAATCCAAGATGGTTGCCAATAAATCCTAACTCTAAATTTGCATTTTAACAGCCGTATTAGGTACCAAAATGAAAGAAAAATTATCCTCTATCATTTTATAACATTTATTTAAACAATTAATTTAGTTTTTTATCAACAATTTGGTTAGAAAGGTTTTTGTTGGAAAAGATGTTGTTTTGTTTCTAATTCCAACTAGGAAAATCACTAGCGATTCGCAATTGTTTACCAATTATTATAAAAACAGCACGAAAATTTGGTTACTCTCTCTTGACTTTTCATACAGAGCAGAAGTCATGTCAGTTTGTACGTTATTTTGATAAAATCTCGAGGTTATGTTGGTGAATTTTACGTCACTCAAATGTCAACAAAGTGAGGTTATGACAAATGTCATCTTGTTTTATTTTTAAATCATTTTATAACTTCTTAATTATTTAAATGAACAATCAAAGTGAACTAAAAATGTAATAAAACGGAAGTGCAGTTTTAAAATTTAGTGATCAGACTGTTTTGTTGTTTGGAGAAATATTTGGAATTTTTATCTTGTATAGAACGAATATATAATTATAATTATCTGCAACAATCACAAATAAAATCCATTTGAAGGATGACATGAAATGTAAACATATTAACAACAAATAAGCAGGTAATTTTACCAACTATAACAGAAATCAGCTAACTTTCAAGTTAGGGTGATTAACTTTTTTGTGCGGATCCAAATAATTTTAAAATTTAAAATAATTTTCAAATTTTAATTTTCTTATTAATAGTAATTTAAGATTGTTGGATTGATCAGATAAGAATTAAAAAGGAAAAGAGAATTAGAATGTCTCTTAATTCTATTTTGTTAAATCTATTTGATACCGAGATTTAATTTGATTTTCTTTAATTTTAATTTTTAATAGTTGCTTTCTTTTCTCTTCATGGAATTTTAAATTTCTATTTCTTTTCTGTGTTAATAAATAAAATTATCCATTTAAATGTTTAGAAAGAAATTTATTTGTGTATTTATTTGTGTCTGGTCCATTAACAACGTTTTACAGATATAATTTAAATAGCTTCCTAATTATTTAGCGATGCATTTATGGAACTTGTTTTCCAGTTTAGAAATTATAGCCGGAGATTTTTTTAAAAGGTAAGCGATATTTAGTTGTGTATATTTTCAGACTGTTTGAATTGTGTTTGTGAATTTCAACAATAACAGGTTTGGTTTGTAATTTTTAACCTTTCATTTTTCATCAAGTGTTGGAGGGTTTATTAATCACAACAATATGGCGCCCGAACGTGGTGCTTTATTTTTTCTTATGACCCCACATTATCATAACAATATTATATAGTTTTGTTTTGAATTTTGAGGACCAATGTGGTGGTTATGAAGAAAAACGGAATATAATAATGGTGTATCGCATGCATTGAAAATAATAATTGAATTGAATTATAATAAATTGAATTGAACTAAGTAAGTATCAATACATAATTTACCAAAAATGTAATTTAGATTAATTCTAGACTAGAAGTCGCCTTTCATCTTAAGAATTGAAGAAAACAACACAGAGAAAAAAATCCATTGCAATCCAATGCCTTAAAGTTTATGAATTCTATCCATGGAAATTTTAAGCTTAAGAAAAACTGAGTTATACATCCAGTGATATTGTTACGTCAATGCTTGAATATAGAAAAATCAAAAGTCACAAAGTCAGTTTTTTAGTTATTCTTAATATTAAACCTTGTATTCTATAGTACGTATATGTAATTTGAAGCTGTATGAAATACAGACGAATACAAGTATTAATACAATTAATTGATACATCACCTTGTGATTGTTGCTATATTGCAAACATCTTTTAGTTGCTATATTATGTTTTGAGCACATGTTTAGAACCTTTTGTTTTGACAAAGCAAATTCATATACCTGTTGAGCTTTTTGACAGATGCAAACATTCTACATTTTACAATAAATAATAGTGTTCTCAAGCGCCTACATACAAAATTCTCAGCTGTGGGCAAACTATTTATTTACGTTATTCTATATTATTATTGAAAATCGCATAACATTTCATGATTATAATATTTTGAAAATGTTATTTTTATATGCGTAGGTAATTATCGTAAATTGATATTAGATAATATTTCAATTTAAGTGAGCTTCTTTTAGATACATTGAGACTAAAAATGTTATCGAATAGTCCCGTACTTAAAATAATTATAGTGTCCCTTTTCAGTGGGGTTCAAATGACCTAAAGCTGTAATATACATGCGGGTGGTATAATTGTTTGATATTTTAATATATAATTCGCAAAGTTTGTATAGCCCATCAGTGTATTTTGGTATTATCGCTTAGGTTTAATATAAATTTTAGTTTATATACTAGCAGCTTGTCTAAATTCAGAATGATTGTAGGTTACGAAAAACATTATATTTACCTATGATTTCATCAAAAGGTTATTCACTGAGATCTGAGTAAGTTTCGGACTACACAAGCATACACTGTAAGTACCACTAAAAAGTTAAGGAATGCTATAGCTCGTACCTGTAGTACAGACGGCAGTCGTTTTCATGACTATTATATATCTAATTAGCTAATGTATCTTAGCTAGCTAATCTAGCTAATAATTGTAGATTATATAAAGTTAGCATATAAGGTTTTATAGGTATAAAGTTATTAATTGTTAATTGTTATATATTTAAGAAGTTACATACTTTTTCTAAATTTTGACCCGTTTATTGATAAATATTTCAAGTGTTTACTGGACTCGATTTAATAATATAGAACGCTTATTAAAAAGTTGTGTAATCCGTTGTTTTTTTTAGTATCCTCTTATTTAGTATAACTACTTCAAATTATTATCTTAGCTAACTTAATATGAAATTAAAAGGTAGTTTAATTGTTAGACTAACATCTTATTTTATAATACCGAAGCTGTTGTCTGTACGATTTACATCTAGAAGAATAAGGATTTTATCAAAAAATTGCTTTATACAAAAGTTGTGGTTTAAGCTCTTACACCTCAATGATGATTTTTAAAGTATGATGAACAACGCAGTGCTTATGGGGGAAAACAAAAGATAATAACAGTGAATCGTAATAAATAGAACCGCGTTTCCAGCAGCACTCTTATGTTTAGGTTATTGTCCTCGAGTCAAAGTAAACTATTAGTTTTTCTCTTCGCCCTTATTTTTGCAGCACAGATCTCCACTAATGAAAGAAAACCAAGCTAAAGAGATGTTTTCCCAAGTACACTGAACCTAATTCCCAAAATTCTGTTGTTTTTTCTCTTTCTCTCTCTCTCTCACGCACACACACACACATATTATCTGAAAACATATATAGATAACTCGATTCATACAGCGTATCTTGCATCAACGAATGCATCTGGAGTAGACGCTAAACGTAAAACTACACAAATAGTTAGGATTACTCAAGAACACTGATGATAAATTCAGTCAACATCATCAACATCCCTCAATGTTGGGTCTCGGCATCTGTCTGTGGACTAACGCACCACCAAGAAGAAGAACTTTTTGTGGTCAGCCACGATAGACAAGGAATCACTCAACTCAGCAGCCCCGTTAACGTAAACTTTAGCAGTGAGAAAGAGATTTTTTCTAAGCATTGTGAAGACAACTAGATATGTCTTAACCTAAATATAATATGATATATCTACGTAACCTAAATCGTGTAAGTTTAATAAAGTGTAATCAAAGGCAGGGCCCCACCCTAACATAACCAAAATGTGTTTAAAACCTTATCTTCTTAAAAGCCTATAGAGTGCAGGAGCATTCGTCGTTTTAGACACAACCTTGAAATAATCTTCTGTAATGTGGGTGGATTCGTTTGCAAAAATGACACCCCCATATTGCATCTCTTTTCTACTCATTTTCCATCTTTGATATAGAATTTCAACGGAATTTTAATTTTGAAAGCAATTTTACATGCGAAGATGAATTAATATTAATTGTTGATTAGTTAATATTAATCAATTGATAAGTTAATGTACTGCAATTAGTAACAATTTAAAAAAGAATTAAAAAGTAATTAACAATAAAAAGAAACAATCAAAACAGGATGATAAATGGACATTCATTCAAGAAGAAATGTATGACTACTACACTACGATACTCGAATGCAGCACGTGCTAGATTTCGAATTCAAAACCCGAGTTCTAATCTCAGTTTGGGTAGATTCTTTTTTTTAAATATTTAATATATTTTCTAAGTAAACAATTTGTTTTATAAATATAATATTTATAAAAAGAAATAGTTACATAAAATTATTCCTTTATCTTAAAGGCAGTGTTACAAAATGCATAGAAATGTATGAAAGTGTAGTAAAATAATTTCAAAATAAAAATTCACGTTTTTAATTTTGACATTAACAGGTAAAATTTTGTGAAAATCGATTTTAAAAATTCAATTTTTGAGATATTTAACATAGGCTCGTATGGAAGTGTTGAAATAATGTAAAAACCTGAGAAATATTGTACTTTATTTAAAATCTTGTACAAAGATGACTTAAATAACAATAAATCTAATTTCGTTAGAAAATTCGACATTATTAGGTAATTTTTCTTTATTAGTATAAACTAATACGATTGGCATACTTGAAAACAGTGCTTATAATACCTGTATAACAGCTGTATAGGCATATATTTAGTGATGTATCACAATTGTATTAAAAGGAGCACGCGAATATAACATTTTTTTAAAATGTAAGTACGTGGTAAATAATAATAGTTTTTAAATTTTTTTACTAAATAAACAAATAATTACCACATATAGAAATAGAAACAGATATTCAACAGAAACAAATATGAAATATAGAATGACGTATAATAAAATAATAACTTTTTACTTATATCAATTTTTTGCTTGCAATTCAATGCTTGTTTGAAGTGCTATAATAAATAAAAACAACGTATAACAAACATATTTATTGTTTGTAAATTATGTTTATTAAAATAACAAGATAAAGTTTCTATATTTTTTATATTAAATCCATATGAATATTATGTTGCAAGCTTTTTATTTTATAACATTTTTTAGCAAAATATATTTTATTTATTTTTTATTCAAAAACACACACTACTGATGCATACTATTAACGATCTGGAATTTAAATTTAACTTTGTATAAATTTCTCTTTGCATTTATATTTATTTACAGCCCAAATTTCTATTAAGGTTATAAAAACAATTGGTTTAAAAACACGTATTTTCTGCTATAATACGTTATGATCGACAACAGACGCATACTAATATATTTTTTGTATCTGTGTGTTCACGCAGTTATCAAATTTTTCTTTTTCTCCTCACTGCTTCCTCACCTTTAGATCTTACCACCGTCCTTAAACTATGTATATTTAAATATGTTAATTAAAAATAAAATATATATAATTATTATAAAATGGATAAAAATATATAATTATTATAAATTAATTAATATTAATGATTATAAAGAAATGGTTTATTTATAAAACATTAAATATTTATACAAGAAATTTACCCAAACTGAGATTAGAACATGGTGATACATTATGATTTGTACTTTTATTGTAGATTATATTTGGTGAAGTCATTTGTATACAAGTCATCTCCACAGAAAAATGTTTTAAAATTAAATTGTTGAATTGGAAAAAATGTTTATTTATAAAATATATTAAATATTTCATAATTTTATTTAAAAAGAATTATCGGAATCGCGTGCGAAATAATATCGTGCGCATGCCTTTCGAGTAGGCAGAACCAAGTTTTACATTTGGCATATGTAGTGGCATCTTTTGACACCAGTAATAACTAAAAATCCAAAGAAAATTGATTTTCAACTATTTGTATTCTGATTTTATTATTTCATCTATTAAAATGATTTTTGATAAAATTTATTATACTATTTTTTAGAATACTTCATACAAAACTTACCACTAATATATTCTTTTTTCTATTTATTTCTTTATGTTTTACTTTTGATGATTATGTCTTTGTTGTTGACTTTCTAATTGTAGTTTTCCTTTCCGTATTTGGAGGATCTGTAATAATAGTTTAAATTTATAATAATCTAGTTAAATACTCATTCATTAAACTTCGATTATTGATTATAAACATGGTACTCGGCAAATAAGATATTTTGATCATAGTCGTATGTAGATTTATATTTTGTATCCTTTAAAATAGTTTTATTAAATACATAGACAGGGTGTAACTATATCTAATTAGAAACCTCGTAATGGGGGGGTAGCTGTAATGATTTAGAACATATGCCCCATATCAGCATGTAGTCATTGTGGTCGCTTCACGCTAGTTTTCGAGAAAATCGCATTTTAAATTTTAAGTACGCCCATTGTACTCACATTAAATTCAAAATATGAACATATTAAATTAAAAACAATTTTCAAAATTAGCAGCAAGCGACCACATGTTGATAAGGAAAATATGTACCCCCCATTACGAGGTTCCTAGGTATATTAGTTACACCCTGTATTTATTTTTAAATAATTCTTCAATTCGTATTGGGATTGGCTTAAAAATTGATATATCTAAAAATGAAACTGATTTTATGCTCTTAAAAATATGTAATAATTACTAATTAACTATATATAGGTACTGGTATTAGAGTTTTTAAATGCACAAACAAAACGAAACTAACAAAAATTCTGTAAAGCTTTCAGGAATATAAAAACCTGAATAGGGATAATCCTGTTTACTTTTACGGCTCTCAATAACCGCTGGGTGTAACTATTAGAGTTAGGGTCAGATTTACGATAAAAAAGCACCTAAACTAAAAACTTTTTGAGGACCCTCTAAGAGCTAGGCACGTGTATGGGTAACGCAAATAAAATTCTACTAATTTGATAAAGATCGATTCTTGATTACTGAAATAATTATTACAGTAATTAAAAAACATTGTATTTTGTCAACAAAGGATTTATTTAATTATTACATTTTAAAAACTAGATAACTTCAACAATCGTTTTCTTTGTTTAATTCGAAAATTTGACATGCCATCTACAGATAAGCTTCGAAGCTTATCGTTTTCTATACAGGTTGATTCTAAACCAAGGGCTAGTTGAATTGCTTGTTTATGATGAGAGATCGAAAAAACACGAAAAATACTATAAAGAAAAGCTTTATGGTTTCGTGTGGCAAATACTTTAACAGTGGTGGGAAACTTTTAAGGTCGGGTCATTTGAAAGGGTTTATTTTATTTTTAAGTAATTTAAATAATGTAATAAAAAATTCATTTTTAAATATAGGGAAATCACCAAAAAATAACCAAAAGTTTGAAGTTAATTTGTGTCTAGATCATGTGTCCGATTTCAATGATTCTTTTTTTGTATGATACGTTTTTTATTCGAAAATGTGAATGTACTATTGTTTTGTCAAAGAAATTAATTTTTTATGAATACAGTGTGTAACAATTGCGACGTGTTTTTTTTTATAAAATTTGCAACGCCCTGTAACGTTTAACAGTTACACCAGGAAGTTAGAATTCATATCGTACTCTAGCCTTATCGTTTCTTAACATTCTCGTTTTTGATTCACTTTATTATCTCTATTAGTACCGAAAAAACACAAGTTTATAGCATTACATGATTTACGTAAAGTTAATATCAAAACAACAATTAAATGAACATAAACAAAATGCCAAAACAAAAGAGCGTCAATAGCGAGTATTTCCGCCTCTAGCACGAATAACGTCTGGCAAAGCTGATTCATACTTAAAAGCGACCATATTTCATTTTGGTTCAATTCTTCCCAAATTTGAACAAGTCTCCGCGCAACGTCTGCTAAGATGTTTAATTGATTACGTTCCTCTTGTAATCTTCTACCAAGTTTATCCCAGAGATTTTAAATTGGATTGCCATGCCATAGTATCAATTCCGTCTTCTTCCATATAATCTTGCACAACTCGAGCAACATGAGGTGTGGCATTATGCCACATATGGAACCAGTGGTTATTTAAAACCTGTCGTATGTATCGTTCAGCTGTAAAGCTTCCATTATCTATGACGACAAGTTCCGTGCAACTGGTCAAAGAAATACCTACCCAGAACATCATAGATCCGCCCCTCAAATAATGTTGTATTGGAGAAATTGCACTGAGAATATCATTCATTGGGACGTCTATATACGGGTCATTCTCACAAAGAGATAGAATATCTAAACGGTTAATGTAACAAAATAAATAATCTAAGAAAAATTAGAAGGCCATTTATTTATAAGCAGAATATTATGACGAATAAGAAAATATACGCAGCAGAGCTGAATTTATTTTTCTTCTATTTTTTTTTTCTTATTTCTTATGACCACAGGTAAAGAAAAACGTCAATTAGGTCACGCTAGTTAAAATGACAAAAAGTCATTAAAAAAGCAATTTAAAATGGATAAAAGTTGTAACTGTGATTCAGTATTGTTAAATCATTTATTTATGAAAATAACAAAAAAGATCGTTGCTTTTTTTTCACAGTAATAATAAAATACAGTGCATTTTTAGCATCAATTTCGATTTCCGATCTAAAAGTATCGAATAAATACAAAATCAAAATGATAATTAACATTTCTGTTAAGAAATATTAAAAAAGGCTTTAAAATAAACTTCGATTATTTTAACATATAATTTGAACATCATATATTTAAGGTAATTTTACTTGTTTTTGTCACGAAACGAAATTGCCGCGACCGCGACCGAATTGACGAGACCGCGGCCGAATTGACGAGACCGCGACCGAATCGACCTAATCATGCTGAAAAGACCATTTATATGGCCAAAACTACTTAATTTATTTGCCTTCAAAGTGTATCATTAGAATAATAAAAGATAATGCTTTAAAACAGCTAAATATGACTTGGGATCTAAAGCATTGCACATCACACTGTGTTTAAAATCAAAATGATTTGTTTTTATGTATAAGAACTTATGTTGTAGAAAACTTAAATGTTACAGAAAGACTAATTTTTATTGTAAAATCAGAGAAATACATCATTAAAGATAATAAATAGGCATTCAAACTAAAAAAATAAATCTGATTTAAGAAAACGAACTCATAATTGAAACCCAAAAAAACAATGTGCAATTATTAACATAAATAATACTAATAGTAAGTACTACACTCAAACAGAGTAAACGTGACACAAAAAGACATTAAAAATAAAAAATGTATAGAATTTCAGAAAAAAATATGACAAGAAATAATATACAATATACATATATGCTCTTAGTCTCGGAAAACAATGTGCAGCTATAAAACAGTTTAACTTCGCACAGAGAGCGACTCTCGCCATAGAAGAAATATCTCAAACCTAATAAATATTAACAAATTTTCAGCTAATAATTTTTTTTTAAGAAATACAAACTAAAAAGCAGGCGTGAACGAAAAATCGTTAGTTCGGTTACGGAGATCATATCCGATTACGTGACCGAATTGACCGTGACCGAATTGATCGTGACCGAATTTACCGTGATCGGATTGACGATTTTAACTTTAAAACTGATTTTCTAAACGTTTAAGATCTTAATGTAGCGATTACAGTTGTAGGTTAGGTTTAGATCTGAAAACTTGTTTCAGTGATATACAAATATTCGTTAATTTTCAAAGTTTTCCATTTATAATTCGCGTGACCGGATTTACCTAGAATTGAGGTACTGTAGTTTTCTTACCAAGTTATTGAGTTTTTTTCGAATATTTGATGAAACTAAGCAATATTACAACTTTTATCAGGCACTTCTGACAATACTCGTTGCAAATTGTAGTTACCAAAAATCGAGGATATTGCTGGACATTTTATGGTGGGAGTTTTAAAAGTTCATTCGCTACCGCTGGTTACTGCAAGGACCGATCGAGTTCACTTAAAAAAATATTTAAAACGTATCTGAAATTTAATAACTGTTGTTCAATGGTTTAAATGAGGTTTTATGTCAATGTTGCCACGAATACAATAAAATTGAATATTGATTTAGTATTTTTATATGGTTGGACAACTTTAGATTTCTGGGTGAGGACAGTGACCGAATTGACGAAATGGGTAGAAAACAATATTTTATAATGTCATTAAACAATTTTACACAAAAAGAACTGAGTGTTTTAAATAAATAAAAACACATTGGATTAGATAATTTATTTTAACAAAAAAATATATATTTTGCCTTTTTAACCTCGAGGACTTGTCGTTGTCTAATGGTTTCCCCACTAATTTATAAACCACATACTTGTAGTAGCCGAATTTGTAAACTTCGCGCTGTTACAAAACGTTGTCGTAAAGCTGAAAGTCTCAAATATCAGTCATTAATTGGGGTTGTTTTTCGATTCCTTCTTTGTCCCGGTCTGCGAACATGATCTCCAGTCTCTGTATCTTTGTATCACTTGTGCAATAGTTGTATGAGCCACATTAAATCACTGTCCAATTCTTCGATAACTCCAACCTTCTTCAGACAACATTAATGCTTGCGCACATTCTTCACAAGTAAGATTTCGTGTTTCATTTTCCATATTGACAAAAAGATTGGAAAAACACAGCTATCAACACATTAAACACACTCCTGTCAACTGCCTTTTCACATTTACCTGTTTTTCATACCATGCTACAAACTTGTGTTTTTCCGGTACTAATAGAGATAATAAAGTGAATCAAACGAGTAGTGTTAGTGCATCACTCGTGTTCCAAGGGTCGTGGGTGCGAATCCCACTTGGGACGACGGGATTTTTCTAACTGGAAAATTCCGCCACCTCAACTATGGGTGCGTGTATTCGTGTTGCATTTTAGATGACCTTAGCTGCTGGTTCCCCCGTAGTGTAGATGTGAAATAAAAAAAAGTGAATAAAAAACGAGAATGTTAAGAAGCGATAAGGCTAGAGTACGATATGAATTTTAACTTGCTGGTGTAACTGTTAAACGTTGCAGGGTGTTACAAATTTTATAAAAAAACACGTCGCAATTGTTACACTGTATGTATGACACATTTTCGAACAAAAAAACGTATCATACAAAAAAAGAATCAATGAAATCGGACACATGGTCTAGACACAAATTAACTTCAAACTTTTGGTTATTTTTTGGTGGTGCGTTAATTTCTTGGATAAGTGTATATAAGTACTATTAAATATAAATAATAAGAAATTACCTGTACTTTGATATTGAAAAAAATTAATAAAATTAATATTTTAATTTTACTCTACTATTAGTAGGTACAATTGTGCAGGTACAGAATTTCTAATAATGCGATTTTTTCATTTTTGTTTTTTTTTTAATTTTTGTCACAGACATTTCTGTTACTTATATATTAGTATCGTGAGAGATCTGATTTACGCGTTTTTTAAGCGACTTTAGTACAAAAAGTCGTCAACGTCAAAACTGATGTTCGCCACTGTGGCATAATTGGTATGAAAGTCACTTGTAATTTTTCAGTTGTACCTGTTTCTACGATGGATTTTGAAGAAATTCGCCCGTCTTCGTTTTATGGAAAAAGATTTGAAACATTGGCAGCTGCAATAGATGTCATTGGAGATGCGAAGCCTGTCAATTCAGAAATTGATTTAGTTATAATTCCGCCATAGGTCGATTACCAGACTGATGAGGAGGAGTTTGATGATGATGACTTGGTTTCTACTGAACTGCCAAAGGACGTTCCTGGGGAATTAGAAATTGAAATCAATGATGATGAGTCGGAAGATGATATTCCGTTGTCGAATTTGAAAAAAAAAAGCAACCAAAAGACAAAAAAAAGCGGAACCTCAGTGGACGCGTACGCCTGTGAATATGGATATACAGACAACCCATGGAGCTGATGCCCGTTTGGAAATTTTGCTAGCAGAACTGTCAGGACTGAATGTGGTACAAGTGTTTGAAAAGCTGTTTGATGAAGAAGTTTTAGAGCACATCGTATCTCAAACTAATATCTACGCAAGTGCCTCAAATAACCACAATTTCACCGTTACAAATGAAGATATCAAAATTTTTATAGGATTTCTTCTTTTCACCGGCTATCATAGACTGCCTCGTGAACGTCTTTATTGGGGTTTGGATGAAGATCTCGGTATTCCATTTGTTTCAAATGCCATTAGTCGAAATAGATTCACCGAAATCAAAAAGTATCTACACTTGGCTGACAATTCGACTCTTGACAAAAATGATAAAATGTACAAGATTCGGCCATTTATGAAACTGATCAATGGCAAATTTCAGCAGTGGGGTATTTTTCACCAACGCTTGTCAATCGATGAGGCAATGGTGAAGTACTTTGGCCATCATTCTGCTAAGCAGTTCATCCGAGGTAAGCCAGTACGCTTCGGTTACAAAGATTGGATGATGTGCAGTTCAACTGGTTATTGTTATGCATTTGACACATATTGTGGTGCCAAACCGTCAGCTGTACAAGATCAACAAATAAAAAAAGCTTCCCTTCCACTAGGATCTCAAATAGTATTAGACTTTCTAAAAGTTATTGATGTTCCAACCGACCACACCTTATTTTTTGACAATTATTTCTCAAGTTACGAACTTTTGAATTCTCTTAGACAACAAAATATGCGGGCTACTGGCACAGTGCGTGATAATCGTACAAAAAAGTGTCCACTTGTAGCTTCCAAAGACGTGACAAAAAAAGAAAGAGGATATTATGATTATCAGTATGATAAGGAAAATTCTCTTTTATTTGTAAGATGGAACGATAACAGTGCAGTTACCATGACAACGAATTATGATACATTGGAACCAATGGCACAAGTCAAACGATGGTCTGCAAAAAAAAAGAAAATATATCTGTACCACAACCCCAGCTGATCAAGACTTACAATGCCTCAATGGGTGGCGTTGATCTATTGGATCAAGGTCAATAATTATAGAATAAGCATTCATGGCAAAAAATGGTGGTGGGTCCTTTTTACCCACATGATAAATATGGTTGTTGTGAATGCATGGAGACTTTACACGATAACTAATGAAGATGATAAAATCGATTTGTTACTGTTCCAACGAAACATAACACGGCATTATCTTCGATCGTACGGCAAGGCCATTCAAAGAAGGCCAACTACAAACAGACCATCAGGCTCACTACCAAGAAGCATTTTAGAAGATCCTGTAGGTCACTATCCTCAAAAAATTCAAGATCCTCTTAGATGTCGCCAATGCCACATGAGAGTTAGGTGGAGGTGTAAAAAATGTAAAATCACGCTTTGCACTGAGAAAAGGGAATGTTTTAAAATATTCCATTCCCAGAATCGAATAAACTAATATAAACTAATCAAATTCAATAAAAAAATATTTTAACTAACCATTAAAAATAAATTTATTTTTATTCCAATCCACCCGCAAACTCCAAGTACACCGATTTTTTTTTAAATAAAAAAAAAGAAGTTAACTTTGGCGTTTCAGTAGTATTGTTAATATGTCATAATATCATTTTTGTATGTTTTACATCTTTGACATTTCTATAAAATCGGTGGGCATTAATGGGTTAATAAAAATCTAAGACAAAGGGTTTAAAACTTTCTAATGTGATATTGTTTTATAGTTGCAACCGCAAATGTACAGAGTATGAGGTGCACAAGCACATGGACTTGAAATGTTGGTTTAAATGTGAAGGTTTTATTACATTAGTATGTTCCGACAACTAATAAACACGGCAAGCTGATATGGAAAACAGTCTTGTTTTCATTCAAAATGTTTCATTATATATAATACGAGGACTGATAAAAATAATCAAAATGGTTTTATAACTTTGTAATGACTGTACACAGAAGTCTGTTCACATCTGCCTTTTGTTGATGCTTAGTGGCGTATTTAGGAATTTTATAATATAAAAATTCCGAATCAAAATACTAAGATTGCCACATAACATAGATTTTGACTCTATTAAAAACTTCGGGAGGGCATCAGCCCGATAGCCCTCCCCTAAATACGCCATTGTACTTAGTATGTAGCTGTTTGTCGCATTCATCATATCGGAATAAAGAATCAACGAATTTGCACCAGATGTTGTCAAAAACTTGTAAAGATACGTATTTAAAGTTTTACGGTGAATATTGTATGAATAGTGCTCAAGTTTATGAGTGGAATAAAAAAATTAAAAAAAAACGGTCGTGAAGGTGTTGAGAGTGATCGGCGTTCTGGAAAACCTACAACCAGCAGAAATGCACAAAATGTCGAAGTTGTGCACAAAGCTGTGCAGCAATATAGCCGAATCACTAATCGTGAGCTAGCCACAGATCTAAACATTACTTATGGTTCGGTTCAATCCATTTTTACGGAGGATTTGCCGAAACTTCTCACAGCTGAACAAACACATACCCGTGTTTCAGCTGTTAGTGATCTGCACAAGTGCGTTAAAAACAACGAAAACTTTTTAAAAACGATCGTTACTAGCGATGAAACGGGTTTATGGGTATGATCCCGAAAGGTCCAATCTTCATAGTGAAAGACTCTAAATTCTCTTAGGCTCAAACAAGCACGACAAAGCCGCAGATTTTAAGACAATGCTGAACTGCAATGCAACACTCCACCTGGCCAGACAATTAACAAGGAGTATTACTGCTAAGTTCTGTGACAATTAAGGGACGCAACTCGTCTGGCTATTTTAGAAGATGAATTTAAAAAATGTTTCAAACAATGGCAGCAACGTTGGATTAAGTGTGTGACTTTGGAAGAAGATTACCTTGAAGGCGATTAAATGTCAATTCCATAAATTCTGCATTATTTTAAATAAAGCTATTATAGATTTTTTGTTACCAGCCCTCGAATACTGGTATGTAGAATTTATTATAAATTATCACTCAACTAAATATAGATTTTGAAATAAAAAAATGATTATTATCTATGTGAACTATAATGACTTGCTAGTAGGTATATAAACCAGTATATAAAATATAGTATATAAAACATATAGATTAATATAGACCCACTTACAAGATCACTGTGCAAAACGAATCTTGTAGTAAAAAACTGACCTTTGTATTTTTAAAACGCCAGGAAGAATAAAGCATAACACGTACTATTAATAGAATGTTTTTGATATTTAGAAAATTGAATGACATGGAAATAATTAACAAAAATTTTACAATAATTATTAAATCATCGATCATTGGTATCAAATTGATCTTTGTTTTAGCTACATCCTGATTTCATTTAGTATGGAGCTAATGACTAGCGGCAATGCCTATCTTTCCAAAAACCACTATACCATATGACTAATTCTATAGACTCATATTAAAATGGTATTGGAAAACATTTACTAGAATTGACGATAGGTTTTCAAAAGACTTAGACCTAGACAATAGATTTAGACAACGTAATACATTTTTAATAACAATTGGCAAAATCAACTTGGTACCAAGCAACCACAATAATTACACTTACATGTGACAAAATCTGCAATATAAATAAAAATTTAGTCCACTAGTGGAAAAACAGTCTTGTTGTAAAAGCTACTTTTAGTTGGAGTGCGGTTTTCACAGAATACTCAGACACATACCATAGAACAGTTTACTAAATCTTATTAACAACACAAATAACTGCTTATCTATAATCCTACCTGAGTAATCGACGACAAATTGTTCAAATCGATCCAGAGCAGGGTATAAATAAAGATACTGTCACATATCACAAGGTAACATTCTGGAGTCACTATTTTCTATTCTGTTTGGTAACAACATCCCCGAGCAAATTGTAGATATCAAATTAATAAATTGGTGTGAACTGGAGAAATTTTATTTCAATCTGACCAGTATATCCTTATAAATTTCTCACACAGAACAATTATCTATTAGTTTTGGTTACCACATAGACAATCACCTATTGAGTAGAGCCAAAAAAACGCAAATATTTGAGAATACTCTTCTAAGATAATCTTAAATTTAATGCACAATATAATGAAAATAATAAAAAAAATTTTTTTTGTTAAATTAAATTACAAACTTTAGGCTTTATTGTTAAACACGCCAACGGCTTTAACAACCCACATATGTAATTTGCATAAATTATACAATAACATAGTCATGCTAATGCCGATTAATTATATGGATTTCGTCTACTGATACAATAATATCAGAACGTAATTTTGGGTCCTAAAGATTCTGCCTCACCATAAGACGGACATGAGTTCAAATCTCAATTGCGATTAAATTTCAAAAATCTAGTATAATCGCATTTGAGCTAATTTCTTGGAATCATGTGATAAAACGATCAGATTTTTCAATTTTTATTAATATTTAATTGTTTATTAAATGTTGCGATGCACACTGGAACAAAACAAGAATTTAAGTTGATAAGAATAATCAATTAAAATCTCAGATAAAATATCTTATTTAATTCTTAATTTTCAATGAGCAGTCTTGACATTTATAAATAAAATGAACTGTTTTTAATATAAAAATTTTGTATGCAGGGTGTTTGAAGCCACCCAGAACACACTAAAAAACTAAAATGGGAAAAATTTAATACGATTAGAATTTGGCCTCCTTAACTTGAAATGTTGATATACGAGGGAAACTAGATAAATTATCTACCTAAGCATGAAACAAAAGACGCATGATTTTTTAAACAATTTTATTTTTCAATATAATCTCCCCCAACTTCAACGCACTTTCGCCATTTGTCTTGCAATGAATTCATACCATTAAAAAAATGATTCTTCCTGATTGCCAAAATAGTCATTGATGGTTCGTTTCAAATGGTCATCACTTTCAAAATGGCGGCCTCTCAAATGTTTTTTCAGATTTCGGAATAAGTAGAAGTCCGAGGGTGCCAGATCTGGGCTGTAAGGTGGGTGGTCTAACTCTACAAAGTTACATTCGTTCAGAATTGGACGAACTTTGGCGGCTTTATGAACCGTCGCATTGTCATGAAGAAGGAGCACATTTTTATGCCTCAAGTGGGGACGTTTTTTGGTAATTTCCGAATGTAACTTTTTGAGCGTATTACCGTAAACCTCTGCATTTATTGTAGTGCCCTTAGGCATATATTCGATCAGAAGAACTCCATGCAAATCCCAGAAAATTGTTGCCATAAGTTTTCCGGCTGAGGGCTGTGTGCGAGCTTTCTTTGGGGGTGGAGAACCCTTATGAATCCATTGCATAGATTCCAGCTTTGTCTCAGGGTCCCAGTGATGTACCCAGGTCTCGTCTCCAGTCACTATCCTCGTTAGGAATTCAGCATCAGCTTCCAAAAGATCTAAATTGTTTTGACAAATTTGCTGTCTTCGCGTCTTTTGCTCTGGAGTCAACAACCTGGGAACCCACCTCGCTGAGACTTTATTCATGCCTAACTTTTCGTGCAATATGGTCAAAACGCTAGGTTCTGATATTCCCAGAGCAGTAGCAATGGTGGAGACCTTCATGCGGCGATCCTCAAGAACCATAGCTTCCACTTTGTCACACATTTCACTGTTGGTTGCCTCAAGTGACCTTCCACTTCTAGGGCCATCCTCTATGGATTCACGTCCCCAACGAAACTGTTTTGACCAAAACTTAATCGTAAAATATGATGGGGCATCATCTCCATATACGGCAATCATACGTTCTCCTATAAATTTTGGACCATTGCCTTCTTTTGTGAGAAACTTAATCACACTCCTATGCTCCAATTTCAAAACACTCATTTTTTGTCAACTAATCGCGCACAAAACAAAAGGTAACAGGTCAATTTCACTGAAACTTCAGATACAATTATAAAAGACTTGCCACTATTTGACATTAAACGCTGAAGATTGTCAGTTGTTTCAGTCATGGCTAGGTAGATAATTATTCTAGTTCCCCTCGTATATATGTTATTCTCAAAAATACCAATTCTCACTGCTGCAATAAATTAGTTTACAAATGACAATTATCTTTTCAAATTGTACCAACATAAATTAAATAATACCGAAGCAAGAAAAGATTAAACTAATATGTGTTACCATAATCATTTTTTTTTATTTTAAAATGATTGTTAAATTAATTTATTACATTAAACAATGTTAGAAGAAGCCGATGTCATTGTTTGATTAAAAATGGAAATTTATTTGAAAATATAATTTAAACAAAATGCAATTTGATTAAATTGTGTACATTTTTTAAACAGTTTCAACTAAATTGTTTAATTATCGATTTTACTTGCAGTATGTGTTGATTATGATCAATCTGATTAATTCATCTTGTCGATTTTATAATGTTAGTAAAATATTAAATAATTTATTGAAGCAGTGAATAACATTTATATCAATATTTTAAATTAAGTACACAGCAAACTCTGATTTTATTAAATGTTTCCCATTTTAATTTCTATATGTTCTGAGTGACTTCAGACACCCTCATTAAATCTCGACAAATACAATGCTCGTCCGATTAAATCGGAATAAAATGAATATATTGTAAGGATCGTTAATAATCCCTAGATAAATCTAAGTAAATTAGTAATTGTTTGTTTAACTTTACGTTCGGGGTTTTGGAGAGTTTAAGTTTGCAATTAAATTTTTAGTATTTAATAATATTTAATGTTAACGTTCACATTAATTATTTTACATTCACTGGCGCATAACAAGCATTATAACCTCGTTACGTTATCCTTTGTACCAGTTAACTTGTTTTAGAGTTCTTCATAGGAAAAATATACTGTTGTTCTGTTTTGTTAATTAAAATTTTTTTTCTACTATTTAATTATAAATTATAGTATCTTATTAATATTAATTTTCAAGAATACAGACTGTAACCTTAGATTATTGTTTTATCATGTCTACGTGCTAAAACGTGGTTTTGCAACAATAAATATTTAGTGTCATTTCCTGTCGAAAGCTTGCTGTGCAAATCCTATGCGAACAGCAATATGAACAAAAATATTATAAGTCAGTGAAACTTTTTAGCGCGTTCTGATGCGCGTTATTAAAAAAATTTGATAATAATGTAATTATAAATTTGAGCTTTCCGAGACCCTGAACGTGGAGTTAAACATACATTTCACACAATTCCGTCGGATTTCTGTGCGAGTTATTAATGATCCTTACAATGTTAACTTTATTCTTATCTATTTAAACGGACAGTCATTATATATGGATCATTATGTTAAGATTTTTACCATAAAAAAATGAATGAATTTAGTATGAACTTAAAATTGTTCTTGCTGCAAGTTAAGATTTAAATAAGATATATATTATTTTAACTTTTAGTTTGTCATTTTTTATCAACTTACATTCAAGTTTGGCTTTAGCGTGCATCACAACATTTACTATATTATACTTCTAATTAAATATTAAGAAAAGTTGAAAATACTGATTAGTTTATCTAGAACCCCAAAACTTGAACAGCTTTACTTTCAAGTATTAAAAAGTTAAGAGACTTTGAGTCTACAATTTTAATCATTCATAGTTTTAAAATCAAGATTAAGTATTTTAATTTTGACGTAGCAAACATTGAAAGATTTAATGTAATAAAACGCTAAAGTTTCAAGATTCCAAAGTCTCATTTTATGGTTTCATAGTTTTAAATCCGAATTACAGGATTTTAAAAGTTCAGAATTCTATTTATTGAACACTTTTTAGAATTCCAGAATCTACATTTTAAAAGTTTACAGTCATGAAAAAGTTTTACAATTTTTAAATGTCATGATCTTGTGATCAATATAGGGATTCCAGGTTTACAAGAATCAGTGAGTGAGAGTGAGTAAGTGAGAATGAGTAAGTGGGAGTGAGTAGGTGAAAACGAGTAACTGAGAGTGAGTAAGTAACAGGGAGTTAATGAGAGTGAGTAGGTGAGAATAAATAAGTAAGAGTGAGTAAGTCAGAGTAAGAGTCAGTAAGTGAGAGTGAGAATGAGTACGTGAGAGTGAGAGTGCGTAAGTGAGATGAAAGTGTGTGAGAATGAGTGAAAATAAGCGAAAGTGAGTGCAAGTGTGTGAAAGTGAGTGGGAGTGAGAGTCAGTGAGAGTGAGCGAGAAGGAATGAGCTGGTGAGAGCAAAATATCTGAAATAATAACCACATACTGTACTATACGCATACAATATGCAAAACTGCATTTTCTCATCAATTTCTAAATTTATTTCAAATGGCTCGGTGAACTTCATTTCTTTTTGTACTAAAAAACTATAAAAAAAGCTTACATTTGATCTATAATTCTATATTTTAAAGTTGAGGAGGTAGGAATGTAACAAACTCATTTTTAAAGACATTTGCTTCGTGTTAAATGCAAACATGGTATTGTCACAAACGAAAATATTTACAATTCAATAATGCATACAAAACTCAACTTCTCTTCCGTTTGTACAACATATCGTGCAAGGTTGCCTGCGTTGCTGCCTATGCTGCAAGTTGCATAGTTGGTAAGCAACATATCTACCTACGTTACTCCCGTATATGCTGGGCAACCCACGTAATTCACAACAAGCTGCACCTTCCTTCAGAAGAAACCAGCACACTTCCGCTCAGCCCACAGTGTCGTGCCTGGTACGGCCGACTCGAATGCAAACTACCCACAAGCCTGCAACCAGGAAGCGTGAGCTTCTTTAGTTTCATACTTGGAACACCAACCTACGGATTCTCACTATTATGCTAATCTCTTCCGACTTGAGCAGTATATAACCAGCTTGCTTTGAGCTTAGAATTCAGTCAGTGAAAATAACTCAAACACAACATCTACAAGCAAGCTGGTGAGTACCTTTAAATTTATCTACTGAAGTTCTGCTTAGTTATGATTAGTTATGGGTTGTGCAAGGCTCTCTCTCACTTAGTTATGGGGGAGTTGTGCCCAGACTCTCTCGCGCTTAGTTTGTAGATCATCAGGAGTTCGTCTCCTACGCTTAGTCTGTAGATTGAATGCTAGAGCAGGGTGGTTCCGACCACCCTCATGATTATGTTAGATTTAGGAGGACATGCACGTCCTCACACTGTATAACGTATGTGTGTAACCATTTGTATTCTGGTGTTCTATTGTTAGTATATAGTTGTTTTATGACTTGTGTTTATTTTCCTTTCTACCTCTGACTACGTCCTCCAATCACGAAAACCCCACGTGACAGTATAAAATGAAAATATTTCCGTCTTGGTAATATTAAAATAAAATTATCGTTTGTGGAAACATATTTGCCTTCTCATGAGATCGTATTTCTTTTTTAGTCACGTATTTATAATATTTCTCCTAATTGTATTGTAAAAAGACGAACGAAATAAAATCTATTTTTTTAAATACTGTTATGAATTTGTTTTAACAAAGATATTGTAACGGGAGAGAAAAGGAACGAACCTCTTTTCGAGCGACAGGTGGTGTGTTCTGCCGCCTTCGAGAAAATGACGTATCGCACAAGCATGTAAATTAGACGTGGTTTATTCTAGCATTTTCTAAGAATACATAGAAGGTTCCAGCGTTTTCTGGTGCGTTTATATGAAGATATAAAAGCGGATGGCGGATAAAAGAGAGGCAGTCAACTGCAAGTCATTAACTGGGTATTACAAAATAAATAGTGAATATAAATGTTGTATTAGAAATTCATAGTCTGTAAATAATAGTTTTTAATGGTTTATAATCATAGCGTTAATTTATAGTGTATTCATTAGTGTATATAAATAAATATTTGTTTGTGAATAGACGATTTAAACAGCACTTGTATTATTATTTGAAAAAGAATGTTACAGTGGTGTCAGGTGTGGGGTTTTAAAATAAATAAAATCGCGTAATAATTAATTAAAGTGCTGTGAGAATAAAATTTTTGGTGTTAAAACATAATTTCAACAAACAATCAAAATGGTGATGAAACTATTAAAGGATCTCTTAGTAATAGATTTGAAGCGGGAGTTGGACGAGAGGGACTTGGATAGTAATGGAAAGAAAGAAGTTTTGATAAATCGGCTAAGAGAATGGCTTTTAGAACAGAAGGAAGATCCTGAAAATTACCGCTTCGAAATACCTGGACCCGCAATTGATACTAGTTTGTTGTTAAGTAAAATGGAAGAAAGTTCTAGAAAAGCCGAAGAAAATTCTAGAAAGTCCGAAGAGAATTCTAGAATTTTAAAAGAAGAATTACTGCAAAAGTCCGAAGAGAATTCTAGAATTTTAAAAGAGGAATTATTGGAAAAGTCTGAAGAAAATTCTAAAATGCTTAAACAAGAATTAATGGAAAATACTAAAGTGCTGGAACAAAAAGTTTTTGAAAATTCTAAAATGCTTAAAGAAGAATTACTTGAAAATACTAAAGCACTGGAAGAAAATGTTAAAATGCTTAAAGAAGATTTACTTGAAAATTCTAGAACGCTTAAAGAAGAATTACTAGAAAAGTCCGAAGAAAGTTCTAGAAGGCTTAAAGAAGAATTGCTGGACAATGTCAAGGTGTTAGAAGAAAAAGTTTTCGAAGAATTTTTGGAGAATACCAGCGCGTTAGGACTATTGGAAGGTAGATTGGCGGAACAAGATAGGGTAATAAAGATGGTAGAAGAGAAAATAGCCCAAATGCAATTACCACCAACAACTAAGAAAGACGATATGGCCGAAATGCTGGAAGATAGAATGAGGCAACTACGGTTTCCCTCAACTTCTGAGAGGCCGTTTAATGAAGTAAAGAAACAATTTAAAGAAGAAAAGGATCCTGCCGTAGGGATAAAAGTAAAACCACCCACGTTCGATGGAAAGATACCTTGGTCCACCTACTACAAACAATTTGAGGCGGCCGCTGGGGCCAACGGATGGACACGCAAGGAAAAGGCCGTTTCTCTAACTGTGGCTTTGCGTGGAGACGCGTTGAACGTCCTGCAAACAATCCCAGCAGGACAGGAAAATGATTACCAATTGTTAGTGTCTAGATTGGAAATGAGATATGGAGACGCGCATCTACAACAGGTGTATCACGCGCAAGTGAAGAATCGTATCCAGAAGAATGGAGAAAGCCTGCAGGAGTTTGAAGCCGATGTTGCGCGGCTTGTCCGATTGGCGTACCCTACGGCACCCGATTCATTTCTGGGACAGCTGGCTGTGCGGACCTTCATTGATGGGTTAAGAGACGGAGAAACACAACAATCATTGAGGCTGGCACGACCAAGAACAACTGATGATGCGCTTGCTCACGCCTTAGAATTTGAAGCTGCAAAACAAGTGTCCCGAGGCCACGGGCGAGTTCGAACCGTTGCGGAAGAAGAGGAAGGTTCCAGTTCCAAAGATCGCCTAGAAGAATTATTAATGAGAGTTCTTCAGAAGGAAGATAGTCGTAAGAGGAATCCTCAAGAAGTTCGAGGACCCCGTTGCTGGAACTGCGGTGAACAAGGGCACATACGACGCCGCTGCCCTAAACCCAGAAAAGTACAACCGTCGGAAAAGTTAAAAGGGGTTGGCAAGAGGGGGCGAACGTTGGCTGCGAGTGAAGATGCCCCGGAGATCACGATCCATGCCGTAATATCAAAGAATAGTAACGGCAGTTTGTTTGTAGATGGAAAGATTGCTAACCGAACTGTTCCACTACTTATTGATACGGGGGCGACAAAATCCATCGTACGCCCTGATGTTCTACAATCAAGTATGAAGCTGTTATCAACAACTACTCAACTCCGTACAGCAACAGGTGAAGTGATACCAACACGCGGAGTGGTGAAGATGAAGATTGGCATTGGAAGTGAAGAACGTGATCATGAGGTGCTGGTAGCCGATATCACTGATGACTTCATCTTTGGAATGGACCTCCTGAGAAAATTTGGTTTTACGTTGGATTTGAAAGAGGGTGTTTTGAAGGTCGGTAACGAAGAACTTCCGTTGCACCCACGAGAAGATCCGGTTGTAAGGGTTTTGCTGACTGAAGGTGTGATATTGCCGGGTCAAAGCGAGATGGTTGTCGAGGCAGGTTTGGATGGAGATCTTCGGGTTGGATGTGTGCGAATGATGGAGCCTGTTTGTGATAAGAAGATCCATAGTGGCATACTGGTGGGAAAAGCGCTGATCAAGGTTGGAAAGACAGTACCGGTGAGGCTTATGAACGTTAATGTGGATCCGGTGACATTGAAGAAGAGTACCCTTGTGGGACAGTGTGTGCCAGTATTCCGAGTAGCCAGGTGTATGGCTGATGTTCCAAAACCAGCGCCCAAAGACCATGGTGGAAAATTAGTGGGCATGGTTACTAGTTCGTGCGAAGACCTTAACAGAACAGAAGTGAAAGAGGTACAGGGTTTGGTTCATCGATACCAAGATATCTTCGCTCTTGACGATAGCCAGAAGGGACGAACAGATATAATAAAACATAAAATCAATACAGGCAACTCTATGCCTGTCCGTCAGCAGCCGAGGCGTCTACCTCTAGCAAGGAGAGCAGAAGCCGAGAAGATTATTATCGATATAGAAGAACAAGGGGTCATCGAGCCATCCAGCAGTCCCTGGGCATCACCGGTGGTCCTGGTCAGTAAGAAGGACGGGTCAACGAGATTTTGTGTGGACTATCGGCAGCTTAATGACGTGACCAAGAAAGACAGCTATCCCTTACCACGCATCGACGACACGTTAGATACCCTGTCTGGTTCACGATGGTTTTCGACTTTGGACTTGAAGAGTGGTTATTGGCAAGTTGAAATGGAACCTGAAGACCGGGAGAAGACCGCGTTCACTATTGGTTCCGGACTATGGCAGTTTACGGTTATGCCTTTTGGTCTATGTAACGCTCCGGCCACCTTTGAGCGTTTAATGGAGACCATCCTGAGAGGGCTGTCGTGGAAGACCTGCCTGGTATACCTAGATGATGTGATTGTAGTCGGAAAATCATTCAACGAACATTTGAAAAACCTAGAGGAAGTGTTCCGAAGACTACGTGGAGCCAATCTGAAACTGAGTCCGAAAAAGTGCCACATATTCAGAAAGGAAGTGAAATATCTCGGGCACGTCGTATCACAAAATGGAGTGGCAGCCGACCCCGATAAGATTCGTGTAGTTCAAGAGTGGCCAACACCGAAAGATAAACACCAAGTTCGTAGTTTTCTTGGGTTATGTACCTACTACCGGCGTTTCGTTCCTGGGTTTGCCAATATAGCGAAACCTCTGACAAGGTTAACTGAAGATGGGCGCGAGTATGTTTGGAGCGGAGAGTGTGAAACAGCTTTCCAACAGCTGAAGCGTGCCCTGACAACAGCACCAATATTGAGCTATCCACGGACAGAAGGGAAATTCATACTTGACACAGATGCAAGTAATTTGGCCATTGGGGGGGTACTTTCTCAGATACAGGATGGACAAGAAAAGGTCATCGGCTATTTTAGTAAGGTTTTGTCGAAAGCCGAAAGGAATTATTGTGTGACCAGAAAAGAACTATTGGCCGTCGTGAAGTCCGTTGAGCACTTCTACAAATACTTGTACGGACGGAAGTTTTTATTGAGGACGGACCATGCAGCGTTGAAATGGCTGTTACAATTCCGTAATCCTGAAGGCCAGGTCGCAAGGTGGATCGAACGATTACAAGGATACGACTTTGACACCGAACATCGAGCGGGCACTAGTCATCGAAATGCCGATGCTCTTTCAAGAAGACCCTGTCCAACGGATTGCCGTCATTGCTCTCGTTTGGAAGAGAGGGTTTGCCAAGTATTAAGGACTACCATCGTCAACGACAATTGGTTGCCGGAAGAATTGCAGCGACAGCAGGAGGCTGATCCCGAACTAAAAATGGTACTGGAATGGAAGCGCGTGGGAGAAAGGCCTGCCTGGGAGGCCGTCAGCCCTTTCAACAGAACGCTCAAAGCATATTGGGCCCAATGGGGGTCCTTGAAGGTGGAAGACGATCTCCTGAAGCGAGTACTGGAGAGTGAAGATGGCACCACCATTAGGTCTCAGTTCGTGGTTCCAAGAAGCCGAGTGGCTACAGTATTGCGACATCTCCATGACGGTGCCTCAGGAGGACACTTCGGTGTGAAAAAGACTTTGGAGAAAGTTAGGGAGCGTTTTTATTGGGTCAATTGTAAAGAAGACGTGAAGGAGTGGTGCCGGAAATGTGAATTATGTGCCACTGGCAACGGACCCTTGGGGAAGCGAAGAGCACCTATGAGGCAGTACAATGTGGGTAGTCCTCTGGAGAGAATAGCTATAGACATTGCCGGACCATTTCCCGAAACCGACGATGGGAATAAATACATCTTAGTGGCAATGGACTATTTTACCAAATGGCCAGAAGCATATGCCCTACCAAACCAGGAAGCTGCGACTGTTGCTGACGTACTAGTCAAAGAGTTCTTCAGTCGTTTCGGAGTGCCCATGGAGCTGCATTCGGATCAAGGCCGCAATTTCGAGTCTGTACTCTTTGGAGAAGTCTGTCGATTGTTGGGTATTCGCAAGACTCGGACCACACCGTCACATCCGCAGTCCGATGGAATGGTAGAACGCATGAATCGAACAATGGGCAAATATTTGGCCAAGGTCGTCTCCGATCATCAACGAGACTGGGACCGATACCTGCATCTGTTCCTGATGGCTTATCGTGCATCGGTCCACGAAACAACCGGTCAGTCACCAGCGTCTGTGATGTTTGGACGCGAGTTACGGTTACCGTGTGATCTGGAATTTGGGTCTCCACCTATAGAGCAGGAGGTAGCCGGGAATGATTATGTCATCAACTTAAAGAAGAAGTTGGAGGATATTCACGACCGAACCCGAAATAATAGTCGAATCGCGAGTGACCGGATGAAGGCTACGTACGATGTGAGGGCCCAAGAAGGAGGGTTTCAACCTAGAGAGCTTGTCTGGTTATACAACCCGCAAAGGCGTCGTGGCTATTCTCCAAAATTACAGCGAAATTGGGAGGGTCCATACCAGGTGAAGAAACGAATAAATGACTTGATTTATCGCATCCAGAAATTGCCAAGGGGGAAACCAAAGGTGGTACACTCCAATCGTCTGGCGCACTATGAGGGAAATAATGACGCAGTCCCGGATCGGAAAGATGAGGCCGAGGTGGCTATCAAAATCGTAAGGCCTGAAGATGATCAGCCAACCTTTAGAGAATTTATGGCTGCGTTCTCTGGAACTAGAAAAGCGCGATTCGGAGTCACGACTGAGATGCAACAAGATCTCTTCCGGGTCCCTGGTGATTATTCCATTGCCCACTGTGTCTCCGCGGATCTCCGTATGTCCAGGGGGATCGCAGTAGTGTTTAGAAATAAATTTGGACGGCTGAATGAACTTCGAGAACAAAATCCCTCTGTTGGTAAATCCTTACGCTTGCCTGATCATGACCGATCCATTTACTACTTGGTAACCAAGCAGTTTTACTACCAGAAACCGAGTTACGCCGACTTGTGGAGGGCACTATGGAATTTGAGAATCGAGTTGCTTACCAGGGGAATTAACAAATTGGCAGTTCCCAAACTCGGCTGTGGGCGGGACCAGCTGGATTGGAGAATCGTTAGAAACATGCTGGAAGTTGTCTTTAGAGGTACGGACGTCAAGATCTTCGTCTGCAGTTTTGACCCACAGCCCGCATTAAGGCCAACGAAGAGTGTAGACTGTTATTTCTACCGTAATGGAACGTGTAGTCGAGGTGAAGACTGTCGATATCGTCATGACCCGTTCTACAGGAATCAGAGCATAAAACCTGTTCTGGGACAGAACAGACTTGAAGAGGGGGGCAGTGTAACGGGAGAGAAAAGGAACGAACCTCTTTTCGAGCGACAGGTGGTGTGTTCTGCCGCCTTCGAGAAAATGACGTATCGCACAAGCATGTAAATTAGACGTGGTTTATTCTAGCATTTTCTAAGAATACATAGAAGGTTCCAGCGTTTTCTGGTGCGTTTATATGAAGATATAAAAGCGGATGGCGGATAAAAGAGAGGCAGTCAACTGCAAGTCATTAACTGGGTATTACAAAATAAATAGTGAATATAAATGTTGTATTAGAAATTCATAGTCTGTAAATAATAGTTTTTAATGGTTTATAATCATAGCGTTAATTTATAGTGTATTCATTAGTGTATATAAATAAATATTTGTTTGTGAATAGACGATTTAAACAGCACTTGTATTATTATTTGAAAAAGAATGTTACAATATATAGCATATTATGACCTCTTTCTTATTACGTACTTTGAGTCGGATTTCTTCAATATTAAATTTTCACAAATGAACAACTAAAGATATGAGAGGAAATTTGGTAAAATTCTGTGACTGGTAGAACTAACTAATATCAGACTGATTGTGTGTTTGATCGGAAATGTCTGGAATATAATCGCCCCTCTTAAATCTTAAAACGGAAACTGAAAAATATCAGATTTAGTCAGAGAGGTCTGAAGTTTGGGTTAAGTTAACGTCAAGGAATGAATGATATAACTTAGTTATAATAGTCAAAAGCCAGAATTTCCTTATAGAAAAGTTACTCAAAATGTGGATTTAAAATTGTTTTGCCATCAGTTTTGATCATAATACAGTAATAATAATAAATAATAAAAAGATAATAAGTCTATAAGTGGAGGTGATTGTAACGTTTGGAGATTTATTAAAAAAGAAAGGTTTCAAGTTCAACGAGCTGTTCAGATTCCAGCATCTTTAAAAAGTGAAAGTGATTTTTGCGTTATTTTGAAATGATGACCGTTAATTGTGTTAGTGCCAATGCGGATTAATGTGTGAATCAAACATACAGTAAGGCACTTGGATTTGATTAGTTTCGAACTTCAACTACAACATTAACGTGCGAATTTGCTGATGACAAATAATGCCCATATTAACATAGAGAAACTTGAGAGACCGCAGGGGTAGAAACCATTTACTAAATACCTACGATTATGCAGCCATAAAGACTCCCCCTCCATGTCCTAAAGAAGGTTTTCGATTTAAAACAATATCTATTGTGGTTTCTGTGGTATTAAAAGTAGAATTTTTTCAAATGAACACGCTGTTTACATATATCAATCAGTAAATACCTGTTTTGCTTATTTCTGTCATAATTTGTAGTGCACTAAATATGAATGGAAAGACCATTGATAGATTGGCAATAATGAAATAATATAGAAATACAATTAACTCTATTGACTTTCTCTCATTAAAATATTTTATGGAAATAAGTATCATAAAAACAATTAATTGTGTTTGTCTCTATCTCGCAGTTATTGTGGAGTCAAATATAAACTAATAATAATGTATTGCGATTAAATGTTAAAAAAACGATAATTATTACTTACCAACAGCTTAGTATTAAAATACTAATTCGAATTGATGAATTTATCTCTGTATGTCAATGCTTTTTCAGTGTTGTTTTAACGATAAACGCTGGATCAAGTGATAAACTAAGTTTATAATTAATATTATAATACCTACAGGGCATGAATATCCGATTCCAATTAATATTACAATTGTCAAATAATAATTCTAAATGGAAAACATTTTACAGTGACATTCGTTTTTGCATACAAGATGAGATATTGATATTGTCAAAATTTTTTTCATTTTATTTAATTTAATAATCATAAATATATTAGTTAACTGCATACTAATCATGTCGAACAATGCATTGAGCAAATTGTTGCCCACTGTGACAGCACCTTCCATAATGTTTTTTAAAATCACACAACTATTAAGCAACAAATAATAATCAATTCTATAGTTTTTAGTTGTTTTTGCAATCAAGGATTTAAACTGAGATTATTACTGGCAATTAATCTCATTAACGTATTTTGACCTCCAAAAAATAATGTAAGTAGTTTCCATGCTTTTACATAAATTGTTTATTTAGCACCCTGTACGTAATTTCTTTTTTTACAATTAGATTTTAATATTTTGAACCAGTGCGTGTAGAACTCATCACAATGGTTACAACAAAAGGGATGCATGTTATTTGTGAAAGTATTATCTTATGTAGATAGTAGTAGATTGTAATAAAAGTACAAATGAAGAATATTGTAGAAAAGCTGGAAAACTGAAAGGTTTTTCCTTTGGCAAAGAAATCTCGCAAGATTGATGCCAAAATTCAGTAAATTTTTGTATATTGTGACACTATTGATAATATTTTAAGAACTATATTGCCTGTTTACACAAAACTGACTTGACTTTCTTATTAAACGGTAACTAAACTACTATTGAATGCAAATATTCTGACCCCTGAGTTTGAATGCGCATAGCAAAAAAAACTAACCGCTCAAATTAATTCAGATAAAAATAGTTAGATAGATAATTTATTTTTGTATAAAATAGTAAATTTTGTAAAATTATCTGATTTTGGGTTTTTGAGTTTTAGCGAATTATATTACAAACACTCAGGTTTTTTAGGAGTTTTGACATAAGGTGTGTCTTTAATAATTAATATTTCAATAACTACTCGACATAATTGAATGCAATTTTATATGCAAATAGGTTATAGTGTTGTATGTAAGTAAATATTTTGTAATTGGATATCTGTATTATTTCTTAAGTTATTCTTTGAAATAGAGCATTCTAGTGTTTAGCTGCCTTAATCAAAATCTTTTTTTAAATTAGTGGTATGTTTTAATAAAACAACAAATGCGTCAAGAAATCTTCAAATTATTTACGAATTAATTAATAAATAATTCTTTAAGAATCATTTATTTATTAATTCATGAATATTTCCAAAATTTCTTAACGTATTTGTTGTTTTATTAAAAAATACTATATTTTGTAAAAAATATTTTGATTAAAGCACTAGAACACCAGAAAACATTATCCTCTATTTCATAGAATAACTTGAGAAATAATACAGATATGAAATTACAAAAATTTTACAAACACTATTTGCTACTGGCATATACAATTACATTCAATTATGTCAAGTAGGTATTGAAATATTAATTTATTATTAAAGCTTTACGCCAAAACTCCCAAAAAACCGGACTTTTGTAACATAATTCGCAAAAAATCAAAAACCTAAAGTTAGATAATTTTACAAATTTACTATTTTATACAAAAATAAATTATCTATCTGTTATTGTTTGAAATAATTTGAGCTGTTAGTTTTTTTGCTATGCGGATTCAAACTCAGTGGTCAGAAATTTTGCATTTGATAGTAATGATATGGGACGAAATGGTTTACCTTAGTCGCCTAGTTTCTTCGTGGGCGTTCAAAGTGATAGCACAATCCAATATACAGAACTGCACAAATTAGTGCAGGTATTAATCAAGAGTGTAGAATTTTCATCAAAATCTGTGGTTTCTTTGATAAACATCACTTTTTCCGTTATAAAAACCATTATAAATGAAATGTGTTTACTATCAATTTCGTTAATATGGCATATTTTTGTTAGATCTTAAGAAATACTTAGTTTACCTACTATCTTTTTTTTTATTTGGTCACCTTATTTAATGATTTCAATAAAAACAAGTTTGACATAGACGTGGAACTCTTCCCTTTTCCACTAACTGATTTAATTAGGTACTAAGAAAGCAGTTTGCAAAATACTGGTTTGATTACAAAAGAACACTCTGTGAATACATTCATTATTATAATTGAACATTGGAAACAACATATGGTATCAGAATAAAAGATTTATGTAAAAACAAAGAGAACCTGTAGCTTACAGAAGTATTAAAAAAACTTCAAAAAAGTAAAAGTTTTTCTGCAGTGACATTAACCTCAAGAGTGTCATGCTTGCATGAGAAAATAGAATGATTCATTAGCACCAGCAACTAGCGCGTCACTTCGCCAGAGCTCGACTCACAATACAGATCGCACGATATTAAAATAAAATAATCAACTATTTTGACATGAGTAACAATAATGACATAATAATAATTACTACTACCCATTGACTGGCGAACCAGGCCTCAGAAGCTATGAAGCCTGTGCGATTATTATTACGAAGGCCCATCGCGGCTGCAGCCGACTTACAGATAGTATAGTGCAAGGAAAACTGCAGAAAATCTTAACCAGATCTGCCGGTACTAGGATTCGATCCCAGTCGGCTTGGATGAGAGACCAGCATGCTAGACGCTACACTACCAAGGCATTTGATATTGAAATTTAAAGTTAGTAAATAACTTAACAATAGTAGTTATATAATTTAGGGTAATTTTACTTTTTAATAAAAGAATTTTTTTCTAATTTCTGCACCATCCATGGAAGTCAAGCAGTAATCAGATAAGTATAACCTATTCTAATTCTAAGATTTCTGTTTCTTTCATTAGTAAAAGTGATCATCAAAATCGGTTTAGTAGTATTGGTGCCAATTCGGAATAAACAGTCAGCCATGCATAAATGCAGTTTCCTCTACAGGGAGACTCGTTTATTATGGGCCTATATTTTTTCTCGTACATTTTATGGAAAGAATCTTTATGTATAAGTTTAGTAATGCCGTAGTTTTGCTTGTTTAGATACAAGGTATTCATAAGTTCATTTTCTTAATAGGACACCTGGCATAGTATTAAATTTTTGAATGCCGCTCTAGAAGTCAATTACAACCACATAAAAAAATATGAGTCTGTGACCCAACATTCTGCACTTATTGACTGTTATCTTCTTCAATAAATGGCCAAGATTCAACTTGAACTAGCTATTTGAGCTCAACTTTTGAGTTCTTATTTGCCCTCAAAAGGAATTCTAATTTTACTTACACTGTGATTTAATGTGTTTATGTTAAAGATTAAAAATCTTCGTAAAAGTGTTGCCAAATTCCGAAAATCATAGATTTCCTTAGTTTTTTTAAATGGAACACTATCTAATACACTTACACTATCCGTGAAAGCGACTACTTCTGTTGTCAAGTTATTGTTTATTTTCTAGTTATGAATTGCTTTATTTTCTCATCTATTTACAATTACAACTGATTAGTTTTAAAAGGTTAATAAATGTTATTTATTCCCCATTTGTATTAGATGTTTTTAAGTACTACTACTCGTATAAATATGCCGTTAAACTCATTTTCCAAAAAAGGCTTTGCAAAATCAAGTCATTTCATGTACGGAGTGTTCTATTTTAAGCGTTTTATCTCCAGTTGTGTATACGAGGGTGGTTTGATAAATCAAAACTTTAAATGCAACACTGCTCCCGTCAACTGCCATCTATGAATAGACTAATGAAAATATATTTATATTTGGACATGAAAAAGCTATGCCGCGATTGCTCACACTCGACCATAAGCGCAACCGTTTGACCACTTTACAGGAGTGTTTGGCGATGTTCAGCCGCAATCCGAACGAGTTCTTGCGGCGTTTCGTTACCGTAGACGAAACATGGATCCATCACACTACACCAGAGACCAAGGAATATTCAAAACAGTGGGTTTCTCCAGATGAACGTTCACCAAAGAAGGCCAAGGTGGGTCTGTGGGCCAACAAGGTCATGGCCACAGTGTTTTGAGATGCACGCGGTGTCATTCACATCGATTAACTGGAAAAGGGTAAAACGAACACTGGCGAATATTATTCAGAGTTTTTGGACAGATTCGATATTGATTTGAAGCAGAAACGACCGCATTTGGCGAAGAAAAAAGTGCTGTTCCATCAAGACAATGCACGGGTGCACACGTGTGTAGTCACCATGGCAAAAATCCATAAATTATGCTACGAACTGCTACCCCATCCAGTACATTCTCCAGATTTAGCCCCCTGTGACTATTTCCTGTTTCCAAACCTGAAGAAATGGATGGGCGGTAAGAGATTTGGATCGAATGAAGAGGTCATCACTGAAACAAACGCCTATTTTGAGGGCCTTGAGAAAACCTATTATTTGGAAGGAATACAAAAATTGGAAAAACGCTGTACTAAATGTATCGAGCTAAAAGGAGACTATGCTGAGAAATAAAACGCTTATTTGCCGAAATAAATATATTTTATTCAAAATGTCATTGACTTATCAAACCACCCTCGTAGTATAAATAGAGTCAAGTACCTGAACGAAATGTGCATAACTTCAAGACTAATATTGTCTGACTGCAGATCAATATTGTTGTATATCGTTGGATTCGCTTTCAACAGTACTTTACGGATTAGATAATATACAAGGGGTTCATTTAAAAATAAGAAAATTTATTATTTTCGAAATTTGGCAAACACAGATCTTATTTAAAGCTGTATCGCATCACGTTGTATATATAATAAAACAAGAAATATGGCATTACTAAAAAATTATTTTAATAGAAACAACTTTCATATAAAACCTTGTTCACAAAACTTGCGAGATAAATTATAGGCACATAATAACCGGGGCAAGCATGTAGTATGGGCATGGCAATCTGAAATTGTAATTTTAGAAATTGTAAGTCCTTTAGATGACAATACTACAACTTTCTCATCCTATGGATATAAGAAAGCCATTTTGAGAAAAAAATAAATAAATATAATAAAATTTATACCCTTAGTAGTAGCATAACTAACATTAAGCAGGGTTAAGCGACGCTTAATAGACCAAGATCTGAAGGGTCCCAGGGCCAGATTGGATATTTTCGCGACCTGGGAAACTATCAAGCGCAAGGTGAGGGCTAGACTGAAAAAATAAAAAGATTTGAAAAGTTGATTTGATAGGCATCTATTGTAACGTTACGTTTTTTGAAACTAACAAATATTAAAGGAATCCCAGTACGTCCTGGCAGTTTAGTAAATTCAATTGTGTTGGAACTACAAATATTACATTAAGCTAAATAATGTTTTTGCTCAAGCACAAAAGAGTCACGTCGAAATATATTCGTAAGCAATATTTTATATTTCAGCAGAATTTTTATTGGTGCGAGTGTTCATTTTAAGCGTTCTCACTAGGGTGGTCCAACAATAAAGCAAAGTCGGAAATTTTATGCTCTCACCCCCTAGGATTATTGTATATCGAAAAAAAAAGTACCCCTGTTTCTTATTTTGAAATCGGTCGATGTTTAGGCGTGCCTCAAAGCCCTCAAAGTTTCCCATGTATTTTATATGGGAAAAAACACGTTTTTGTAGATTTGGTATAGAATCCTAGAAAATCAGTATTTTTCAACCGGACTACTGTTTCTCTTCAGAAATGTTCAGAGAATGACATCCAATAATTTATTAGTTAAATTTTTTATATTAACTATTTTTTACAGACCATCAAAGAACCCTATTTTGATAAATAAATTATTGGATGTCAATCTCTGAACATTTCTGAAGAGAAACAGTCGTCCCGTAGAAAAATATTGATTTTCTAAAATTTGACACCAAATCTATGAAAAAGTGTTTTTTCCCATATAAAATACATGGGAAACTTTAAGGGCTTTGAGGCACCCCTAAACATTGTCCGATTTCAAAATAAAAAAATAGGGGTATCTTTTTTTTTCGATATACAATAATCCTAGAGGGTGAGAGCATAAGATTTCCGACTTTGCTTTTTGGTTGGGCCACCCTAGTTCTCACGCTAACCAAATGTTTCTTTTCTGAGAAATAGAATGTTCTAGAACAAAATTGTTTTTAATTCCGAGCTTACAAGAGCTAAAATGTAATATTAGCCTCAACAAAAATTTTCTCATGGTTAAAATGCATTGAACCTTGAATTTATAGCTTTAAAACATACTGGGTTGAAATCTCTTTTAGTAAACAAAACACCGACAAACAGAATATTCTAGAATAAATTTGTCTAGCGCCACTTGTAAATAACATCAGGCTTTCTAGTAGGCAAATCCTAAGGGGAATCCCCGAAAGTTTCGTTGAAATTGTTCTGGAACAAAATGACAAATATACATCATTGGCCAAAGAGAATCCCGCCATATTTTTATTGGTTCATTTAAAATTTTACCCTTCTCAAAACTTATTCTACAGCCGAAATATTCTTAGTTTAGTAGAGTCTTAAAGAAGAGTTAGAAACACTTGGAGAGTGCGGAGCTTTGGACTGTCGTGATATACGTACGGGAGTTGATTGCCGTTGGCACTTCCCAAATATTCAGTAGCGTGCTCAATTACCGATAAAAGTGCAAAAATTTAAGTGATTAATTTAGAATCGCTCCTATCGAAACCTAATATTTAGTTTCGTACGATTTATCGATTTATAATCAAAGTGCAATTAGTATTTTGTGGCCACATTCCAGTTTGTAGAATGATTTCTTTTGATAGTAATACAGTTATTATAACGAATCATTATATTTACCGAATTTTAACTTATCGTAAACCAAGTTGTACAGGATTTCGTTTTAATGTAATTTAAAATCGGATGTTTTAAAACTAAGTAATTCTTAAACGGCACGTTTAAGTGTGGTGCTACCTTTAATAAAGAAAAACCTTTTCTACGAACATTATTATTAACCTTGTGGTTCAAGAAGAACATTTTAAATAAACAATCATTAATTGAGTTCATATGGTTGTAAAAAGGGAACTTTATTGGCTAATAGTTCTAAAGAAAGACAGTTCTTGCGAACTTTAATTCTTCGGTTTAAATTCAGTGGCGGTGTCAGTAATCGAGGTGTTTTCCAGATTTCTTCAGTCTCATCAAGCGGTTGAGCTTGGTGATTAGTGTTTGTTTGTGATTAAAAAGACAATATTTATTAAATATATCAATTTTTATTATTATGTGCATGAGTGTGTTTTCCTCGACGCTAAGAATTCTTACGCTGGGTATCATTTTTATATTTATATTTATAACGATGTCCTAAATGAAAACTTCTTATTTTTATTTTGTTTATAAATAAACCTATTTTTAAACCCAACCGGACTGAATAATATTGAACCATATATTTATAAAAGTCTTTAAATATTTTTTATTCAACCTAACTTTGACATAACTGATTATGACTAATATTTGAATTAAATTTAATAGATCCGATGTCGATTTCTGTTTGCGAGCATCAGGTCATTATTTTTGTAAAATTCCCTGACTTTCCTAAACAGATGCGCTGAACTATATGCATTTTCTAGTGTCTTTAACCTATATCTATTTTTTTATAATTAGTGAGCTATGGAAGCAATACCTGCGACCTGAATTTAAATTTGTTGTGTAGATATCTCAAGCCAAGGCAATCTTGAGTTATACAGTACGTATCAAATATTTTGTGTTGTACAGTTTGTGTAAGATTTTGAGGATTTAATGTAATGTGTTTTGAAGATAAAGTTATGTTTCATTGGTGCCCGCCGCGGAGCTTTGTTGTAGTAATTTTTGTGATAAGAAAATAACGTATGTTTCACTGTCGTCCAATCGCGGGGCCTTATTTTTTTGATGAGAGGAATTTTTGAAATGTTTCACCATTTGTATAAACAATCTGGAATAATTCGTTGAAAACAATAGATAATTTAACAGAAGGAATTGAGTAAAAGAATAATATGTTGAAAGGATAATTAACCAAATTATACAACAATGTTGTTTAAAACACCTTTTTTTTGTATTTTTATTTTGATTTTAAACAGTGTGCTCCTAGATGTCTTTGCAGAAATATTTGCTTGGTTAAGAAGTATAACGAAATTTCAATAATAAATTAGAAAATGTAGGAAATTTAGTATTTTCTAAAGACAAAAAGACCAAGTCAAACTTTTTACTTCAATCGTGCTGCAGTAACAATATTAATCATGTCAAAAATAGCATTACCTTATTTTTTTAATTTTTCATGTACAATTTATTAAATTAAGGTTATGTGACTTTTAAAAAATATTTGACTTAGTTGTTTTTTCTTCCAAAATAATGAATTAATGAACAAAATAATACACACACTTTAAAAATTCTATTTTATTATAAATATTATTAAAATCCTGCTATACCTTAGCAGCTTTGAATTAAGCAAATCATTTTATAAAACTTGACTTTTTGTCATAAAATCAACAATAAAAGGTATTTCTTTGTGAACCGCGTCTGGGATAATAAATCAATAGTAAATCAAAATAATCTAAAGATATTTAAGAATATAGATAAAAAGACGTTTTTTTATTATATTATATTTTTTATTTTGATGTATAATCAGCAGAAAGATTTTATAAATGGTAGGCAAATTAAAGTAATCATCACTAGATGAAGCATATAAATCGTAGGTAAATCAAAAGAATCAAAAGATAATTAACAAAAATAACATAACCATGTTGATAAAAACAAGTTTTTTATACTTTAATTTCAATTTTATATTTAATACTTAAATCATAGATAAATCAAATGAAAAAATAATTAATCAATATAATAACGATGTTAATAAAAATATATATTTTTTGCTACATTTTTATTTTAATTTTATATGTGAGTACATGTGAGTAAATGGTGCCCCTAATAGTACGTAGGCATATTTTTGTTGAATTGAATATAAGAAAATATAATTTTCCCATAACCCTAAAATTTCCATAACCTACAAAGGTGTCGGGGCTATTATAATTTAACGGCATTTTTCGTGCGGATGAATTCTTAATTTTATAATATGCAAGTTTTATTAGATATAATGTATTTTCTATATTTAACACATATAAAAATATGTGTTTGATTTCATATAATTTGTAGGTATTTTTAAAAATTAAATACTTTGATTATTATATTCTTAAAAAAATGTGTGTTTGATAGATCAATTGCCTTATTTGATCAAACAAACTAGCGAAAGCAAATGCAGGATCACCTGCGAAAAGTGTGGGTGTATACATTTATTAGTTAGTAGTATTTGTTTTTATTCTTAACAAATCCACACATATACATAGGTTTGTGATGATTAATGTGACCAATTTTATAATGGTAGATAAAACGTAAACTTGACAACTTTATTGTTATTGTATCATTGTTTTATTAATTTTTACCTTAAAGGTCACATTAAACAAAACTTCTGTTATGTTATTGAAAAAAATCACAGTATGTGCACTAGACGTAGGTGTAATTATTTTTATAATATTTTAATTTATTGATAAGATTGTTACAAATCTTTAATACTGTATCAAAAATTTCTTGATTTTTCAATATTTGTTTTAAGTTTTCTATAACAATAACTTCACAATTGCAAGAAAAATTAATCTTCTTTTATCATTCAACTGATAATTTTATTAAAATGTTAAGTTATATTCGTGATAAAAACTCGAACTTTAGTGCCTTAATACAGCAATAACTACATATATTTCGTATTTTGAATATACCTTCGCCTACTGTTTTAAGATTTTTATATTTTCTTGTGTATTATAACCACTGAAATATAAAATTACAACTGCTAGAGATCCCCACATCACATATCGACCGCTTTGATTCTTGACGTTATTGATTGAAGTCTGGAGGTCTGTCTATAAATGTAGTTCCAAAAGTTAACACCCTGTGATTTAAGAGGGCCTAATCTTTTTTTGTTGATTATTTCAGGAATATATAGTTTATTCTTTTTCTTTATACAAATTAAATTTGCTTAGGTATGGGCCTGCGTAATAAGAATAATATCCCCTCCCTCCCGCACAAGCTCCATCGCTAGTTCTCAGGTGATGGGTTGTAGCAATTATTATTATTATTATTATTTATAATATAATTTTAAAAATCTTAATTTTCTCGTATTTCCAATAAAAAATTGGAGGTGGGGCTTTTACATTTTTGCAAGAACGCAATTCCTTACAATCCCTAGTTACGCTACTTTCTTTAGTATTTAAAGAGTTATCCGCGTTACATCAAAAATCAAAACAACAAATACATATAATAATTTTTTTCTGAAAATTATTCTTTTGTAAGACAATATTTTTTATAATATCGTGTAGGCAATCATAAAAGTTCCCATAACTACAAAGAAATCGGGCTGTTATCACCTACAAGAAATAATGATAATGTTGTTACCTTCACACGTAAAAAAGCTAAAAAGTGTTCTTTTATCCCACATTAGGTAAAAATCCAATATTTGCGACTGTATAGGAGCCCGAAAGTATGCGTTTGCACAGCTAGGCGCGAGAACTGATGGCATCATTAATTTCATCTAAGTCTAGTTTTCTATTGTATATTCTAGTAGCTGAGGTATTTTTCGAAACCGTAAAATTAGTTACATTCCATTTTGTTAAAAAATGTCTTGTGATAGAAGTTATGAAAGTAATGATACCGCTGGCATTAGCATTATCAAAGATGCACTACTTAGAGGTTTCATGCTCATAATACTTAGTGTAAGTATATTCATTACGAAAGGTATTAAACATGAAACTCCACGTATCATAGACTCGGGAATACTAATGCCAATGGTACTGTTATCTTTCGACTTCTAACTCAGAAAGGATTATTGAGGGACAAAAAAGGGATTAATTGTACTATTTCGAAAATGATAGGCTGATAAAAATTGAGGTTATCATTTACACTAATGAAATTGACCTTGGTTTCACCCATGAATGATTATTTCCAATTTTTTAATGTAGGTACAATACTTCTAGATTTGTTTGAAACACAATTAGACCTTTACTTTAAGATTAGCTAATTATATCAATTGGACGTTAAAGTAAATTTTTTAAGGTTTTCCTAATACTTCAAATAATTTTTAAAGGACTTCAAGAGTAAAAAATTAATAATTTGTATTGACTTACATGAAATGAAACGATCCTTGAAAATGATCCCTAAGATGTTTGCAGTGCTTGTGTAGAACCAAAACTAGTGCAATTCAAAGTTTGTTCGACAGATAAAATATTATCATGTTTCTCGATCTTTGCAAACCAACTACTCTGAACAATAACTCCCGATAAAAACCTGATGGTATTTTTTAAATTATCTTTCTGGACTGTTTCAAAATACCAGAAGTTGGTTGAAATTAAAAATGACGGAATCGAAAATGTCATTTTTTGCGTGATTTTATAAAAGAGTGACTAAATATATTTTAATTCGCAATTTTCTCACTTATTAATTTACCGTAAATCATTGGAAATGTGAACAATAAATTGAATAGTTCTTTGTATATTACTTACTGCTTTTATCAACAATGCATGCATCATTAATTAACAATACGTTAAGCATGACATAATTGTTTTTTTAATAATTTGTATTTTTATTCAACAATACACAATATTTTATTTATAGATACCAAAAGCTGCACTGGTATTATTCTAAGTTCTAAAAATTATCAATTACTGATAATTTTACAACAAATAGCCGTAATCTTCTTAGCATTTATATTTATACCTGTTAATTTTTTATTTTTATAAATAACAAGTTCTCACAAATAATTTAGAAGCAATCACAGCAAAATGATTAGGTAAGGTACATAAGACACCTAATAACTACACATCAAATCTATTTTATATTTCCACTCTCAATGTTCCCGTTCTGTAGTCTTGAAACACGCTGCCTAGATAGCCTAAGCTGCCTAAAAGGTTCAAGGTTGGATTCTTGATAAAACTTATTATTTGTGTACTATTTGAGTACTGCTTGTGTACTATCTATGCCATTTGTACTATCTGTAATATCTGTTGTAACGTCACCGTTTTTTTAATTTCAATAAATAACATTTTACATGTATAAATACTAAAGGATTCCTTAGTACGGTTCTGGCAGTTTAGTAAATTAATTTGTATCGGAACAATAACTATTAAGTTAAGTAAATAAATGCTTTCTTTCAAGTATAAACGAGTCACCTTGGTGCATTTATAAACAATATTCTAAAATCAGCAAAGTTTTCGTTGGTGCGAACATTCATTTTGAGACGTTCCCATGTATATAATATGAGTTTCTTTGAAAAATACATTAATAAAATTTATTAGGTTTTTATTTATGGCTTCCTGTACGTGTTACTTGAACAAATTCTTCCGAGCCCAGACTTATAAAAACAAACACGTGTAAATAATATTGAGTTATTCCGACGACGCAGATCTTAATATGGGTAAAATTCCGTAGATTAAAATAATTTGTTCTAGAAAGATGTGACGTGGTAACTTCTTTAAAATTTGGGTCCCTTAGTTGGGTTGAATTTTTGTCAGTTTGCAATAGACCACCAGCGAGGAGGCTGGTGCCTTGAGCGCTTTGCTTTCCGGTTATATAAAGAGGATCGTTACAATGAATGTACGCCCTTATTAATAAATATTTAGTTCGGAATTTAAGTTAGTATTATATGGTACCGATTCCGTTGTTTGGAAATTGATCTAAAATAAGAATTGTTTTGTAAAGCTTTGTTAGTTTAACGAAGAAAATAATACCATCTTGTCGTATCCGAAAATTAAGTATAATTCCGTATTACCAATTAAGGATTTGTTAAATAATCTTCAAGTATACAGTTTTTTAGTACAGTTACCGTTATAATTCTTGAGAACTAGTTACGTTCGAAAGTTAGCGCAAATAAAATAATTATGCTAAAGTTCGATGAATCTCTTTAAGACAATATGGTTCAGAATTCAAGAAAATAAGGAAATGTTCCCGCAATTTTAAAGTCAGCAGGTTGTGATTGTGTTTTGTTTAGATCATTATGTGTTATGGTCATTTTTTGTGGTTTTTGTGAAACGTTTTGAGCCTTCTGTTTGTGTTAGAAATTTATGTAAATGAAGGAGATTTGTATTGCGATTACGTTCTTGTTTATGTAAGTTTAGTTATGTTTAATTTAATAGTTGGTTTGGGATCCCGAAATATTTTTAGAATATGATGAATTATTATTGTATTGTTTTGAAAGAGAAAACTTTTCTAACATGTTTCATTTGTGTATTGTATTTTCACTATTTCTACCTTATTCAATATATAGATTTCAAATGTAATTATCGTATGATATGGTTTCGCTCAACAAATTGTTGATGTTTTTTCTTTTTTTATTAAAATTCAGTAGTATCCATTGATACGCGTTTTTGATTAAACTAACGTCAATTTTAAATGAGGAGTCTCTCCAAATTGAGATTCCTAGATTCTGAAATCAATTTGGTGGTGCGCAACATATTTTCTATTTTTTTGTTTGTTCCTGATTCCATTATTTAATTAGAAGCTTTTGTGGTTAACGCCCACACCTGTATTTAAATTTGCATGATAAGAGATCTCAACAGCCGGAGCATTTAGTTCAGTAAGTAAGAAATAATTTGTATTTGTGTTCGTTTCAATGTCGCCCATCGCGGGGCTTTGTTATTTCTTATGGCTTTAAACTGTACTATCTGTACTACCTGTACTGTCTGTACTGTCCGTACTGTCTGTACTGTCTGTACTGTCTGTACTGTCTGTACTGTCTGTACTGTCTGTACTGTCTGTACTGTCTGTACTGTCTGTACTGTCTGTACTGTCTGTACTGTCTGCACTGTCTGTACTGTCTGTACTGTCTGTACTGTCTGTACTGTCTGTACTGTCTGTACTGTCTGTACTGTCTGTACTGTCTGTACTGTCTGTACTGTCTGTACTGTCTGTACTGTCTGTACTGTCTGTACTGTCTGTACTGTCTTACTGTCTGTAGTGTCTGTACTATCTGTACTCTTTGTACTGTCTGTACTGTCTGTACTGTCTATACTGTCTTTTTTTTAATACATTTATTCAGCATGCTCCATATTATAATATTACATGCTATGTCTAACTATTATTTAACATTCTGTTTTGTACTTAACATTACTTATAATCTTTCAAAATCTATCGATTCTACAAACTGACAAAAGTAAAACATGTAAGTCTCTATCAAATCGGTTTTTTGAATAGGTCAGTTTATGTCACTGTTTATGTTATTTTTAAGCACTTTTCTTTCCCTGTCTAATATTACATAACCATACATTAAATGATCAACTGTTTGATTATCTGTTCCACATATACAGTCGGGGCTTTCTATAATTTTAAATCTGTGAAAATAAGTTCTTACTTGTCCGTGTCCACTTAATATTGTTGTCATTTTTGGTGAGTATGGTTTGTTTTTCTTTAATCTTGTTATTATATTTGGAAAAAATGTTTTTGTTACGTTACCCTTAACATTGTTTGTCCATTCTGTTTGCCACTTTTCTACATTAACTTTTCGTTCTTCACTAATTATTGCACTTCTTCTGTCTCTTCCTCTATGTTTTCCACTCTGTTTAGTTCTTTCTCAGTGTTTAATTTCGTGTATATTCTGATAATTTCTTCCAGTTTTAAAATGATTGGGGTATTTCCCGTCAGTACGCAGGATGCATCGTATGATATGGTCTTATAGCCTTTTAAAATTTTTATATTTATTAATCTCTGCACTCTTTGCAATCTTTTCTGATTTGTTTTCTTCTGTATAGCGCTTTCCCAAACTGGTATTCCGTATGAAAGGAGAGGTATAATTGCACCTTTGTAGATGATGTTCACTGCTTCTTGTCTGATCCCCCATGTAATTTTTGCGGACTTTGCCAACATGTGTATTATTGCATTACATTTTTCTGTTACATGTTTTACATGTTCATCAAAACTAAACTTATTATCTATTTATATACCTAGATATTTGATAGTACTAACTTGTTGCAAAACTGTCTGTACTGTCTGTACTGTTTGTACTGTCAGTACTGTCAGTACTGTCTGTACTGTTTGTACTGTCTGTACTGTCTGTACTGTCTGTACTGTCTGTACTGTCTGTACTGTCTGTACTGTCTGTACTGTCTGTACTGTCTGTACTGTCTGTACTGTCTGTACCGTCTGTACTGTCTGTACTGTTTGTACTGTCTGTACTGTAAGTACTGTCTGTACTGCCTGTACTGTCTGTACTGTCTGTACTGTCTGTACTGTCAGTACTGTCTGTACTGTCTGTACTGTCTGTACTGTCTGTACTGTCTGTACTGTCTGTACTGTCTGTACTGTCTGTACTGTCTGTACTGTCTGTACTGTCTGTACTGTCTGTACTGTCTGTACTGTCTGTACTGTCTGTACTGTCTGTACTGTCTGTACTGTCTGTACTGTCTGTACTGTCTGTACTGTCTGTACTGTGTGTACTGTCTGCACTGTCTACACTGTCTGCACTGTCTACACTGTCTGTACTGTCTGCACTGTCTCTTTTAAATTTATAAATCATTTATTCACCCCATGCTCCATTACAGAAAGTAATACTACATGGCAAATATAAAACATTTACATAATTTATCATTTTGAAATATAAGTAATTAATAAACAATCATTAAACATAGCAACATTATATAATTGCATTTTATAATATTAATATTACTAATTAACATTTTGAACATACTATAAGAAAATAAACTATTTTGTAATTTGTGTTATAACAGATCGAAGTTTATACTTTTAATAAATCCAATAAATTAGTTTAAATAGTATTTTATTAGATCCTCTTTTTGCACAGGCCAGTCCTCTCCGTCCTTTAAAATGTTATTGCGTAGAGCTAACCTTTGCCGTCTGTTGAGACGGCAAAGGTATCTGTAGTATCTGTACGATCTGTACTATCTGTACTATTTGTTCTATCTGTACTATCAGTATTACCTGTGTTATCTGTACTACTTGTACTATCTGTATTATCTGTACCATTTGTACTATCTGTACTATTTGTATTTGTAAAGACCACTTATATTTTTATTGAGAAGATATCGGAAAGACTTACACGTTAAAAATTGTTAGCGAGTGTGTAACTGAGAAAGTATTTTTCATAATATTAATTACTTGAAGATCTGTTTTGATGATTTGTTTTCAGGTAGAAATCGAAGTGGCGAAACCTCCTCAGTAGTTCTTGGCGTCTATTACTTTCAACATCACATTGACATGCAACCAACTATGTTACCTGAGAAGGCAGAGTTAAACATGTTAACTACTGTACACCGTAGCTAGCTAGAATGTCTTTATTTAAAATAAATCTATTTTTTAAGTGGTTGTTGCAATTTCAAAAACCTGTTCAGAAGCGTTGAATCTATTTTAGTCGTATTTATGTCATAAAAGTATAAAATTTTCTCGAGCAATAAACTTTACTTTTGTAGTTTACTTTCTACTGATTTCATTCTCACAATAACCGTATTGTGGTTTTTTCGTTAAAAATTGTATATATGTAAGTTTTTTCTCAAATAATTATTCATTGTCATTTAAATTCATTGTCTTCCAGTTTCAATGTTTTTCTAGTTGGTCGTCTAATGCTGTTGCTGTTTTCTTCTAGAATTATTTATTTTTTTCCTCTCTCATCTTCATTTCTTTTTATACTTCCCAAGCAATGGTCAAATAAACATCCAAACACACAATTTACGTAAGAGGCAAAAGCACCATTAAAGTCGAATTTGGTTTTCGGTTGTTTTTGAATGTGTCGATTAGAAATGGATATTGTTGCTATTGATAACTTTCCAATTTTTTACTAAATTTTTTATATATATATAATTTGAATTATGAAAAATTATTATCTCTGACCAGGATTCGAACCCGGGCTATGTTATAATAATGTGCAAACACACACACACACACACACACACACACACACACACACACACACACACATATATCAGGATGCCTTATTGTGCTCAATACGCGTGAATGCGTAGGAGATGATCTGAAACGAACAGGAAATCATCTATAAATTAAACTCAGGGGGGTCTACAATCTGAGGCCCGGTTCGTACGTCGATTGATTTCATGCGAGCCGCCAAGTAATGCCAATTATCACGGCAATACTCAAGCAGACCCTAAAATAAATTAGAAGTTAGAATTAAAATTTTCTTAGACCGGTTCTGTGGTCCGCTATAAAATTGTTGATGAATGCGGCAGAAATTCATAAATTAATTTTCTCACAATTTACATATTTAATGTATCATTACAATAACACATTACCTTACAGTACAGTTACAGTTAATTACCTGACTTAAAAAATTAATGGATAAAGAGATCAAGGAGATTGAAAGGCGAGAACTTAACTAAAGGAAATGTAGTTTTACCAATACACTAGCGGATTTAAAATTCTTCCAAATTAAATTTCATTTTTTAGAATTTAAGTAAATTACAGCCAGTTGCATACAACTTTCAATGGTCACTTGAAGTAAAGATTAATTTACATATGGTAAATAAGTTATCCTTAAAAATCAGTAGAGATAATTATTTGATGTAACTGGCCTTAAGATACCTAACTAGTCTCCGATTTCCATTGTTCTCAATTGTTAACACAGATTTGGAAGCCTTCTAAATCGCCTTGACAGTAGGAAAGCTTTATTTGCTATCTAAGCTGTAGATGCCGTTTGTTTAAATTGGCATGGGCAAAAAGCCATAAGTATCGTACAGAAACTTTTTTATCACCAATATTATTTAATGAAAAAAGAGATCGAGTTCGATCTAACCTTGACAAGATTAAATTTATAATACTAGACGGAAAGAAAATAGAAAACTTTTCTCAATGAAAAATGAGGATTTATTTCGCTTTGTCTAACATCTGCTTGATGTACAAAACATAGATGTTTTATTTTTGTGTGTGAGAAAGGCAGCTGTATTTAAATAAACAGTTAAGAATGTAAGTTTCCTGGTACCTGGTCGAAACCAAGTCGTCATTTGTACGAACCAAATCTGTTTCTCACTATAGAAATCTTGCTTTAGGCACATGTTCTGAAAAATTCTTCGTAACATTATTTAGAAAACGAACAAAGCGTTGGCTTGCAGGTAATAATATTGGGTACAAACAAAACCTAATCTATTTTATAATTTTATTATGTATAAATATTACCTTATACTGCATCAGCTTTCTTCCAATTCAGTTTAACAAAAGCAGAGTGCTTTCATGTTATTACTCATACTTAGACAGTTTTATTGCTGCGAATGTGGGTTTATTAGTTTTGTGCACCATTTGATAAACTAAAAGAGAGAAATTCCTCTAATTTTATTATTGGCCATGCATATTGTCATTTTTAAGTTTGCGTGTTGATTAATATAGTCGCTCTTAACAGTTTAAAAAGGAAGAGAAAGTTTATCCTTTTCGGCGGAACTTACACAGTTTATGCCAATTTTCGAGTTAATACACGCTTTGTGTGGTCAGTAGACGTCCATCAGTTAAATTTGTGTAGGGACAAGTTTTCGTTTTGAAGAGCGCAGGTTTGACTAATTTACCGTTGGTGATCTTTTCTGCTTTAAACCGAGTATTTGTGAACAAAAACTTTGATAAAGTACTGTGAGTTTATCGGTTTAATACAGGTATAAATCATTCAGAATTTAATTACTTCCATGTTCCAGCAACTTCAAGTGGGTTAAAAGGATTACTAGTATATTAAAACCCTAAGTGATCATTACTGTACAGTATCTTGTCCGTAAGTTATTTGAACAATATTAATTGTGGTTTCATTATCTGTTAACAACGTATGTTTGTATCTGCGTTAATTAAGGAATTTAATGCAAATGTATTTAGAATGGGATCTCAAATTAAGTTATATTGTACAAAATAATGAAAGGTAGGCGTAGCGTAAGGGTTAAATTAAAAAAATAATACGAGTTGGTATTCAATCATCAATAGCTATGAGTGTTTATAGGGTGTAATCGATTCTTTTTTACTTTAATATATAGAAATCAAAATTATTACTTAATGCTATAGTTTAGCGCGACAAATTTCTACTCACAGAATAGATCACAGATTTAAAATATTGTCAGTTATTAATAATTAACTAAACGTGAACCAAAAGACAATTTTTTCTCGAACTGTAGATTTTTACGTAAATATTAAACAATAACATCGAACAATTTGGATGGCGTCTATCTTCTTAATTATTCGTGATTCCTATCTAAAATGAGTAAGCCTTTGCAATTAACACCTACGCCACCTGAAAGCAATTTTAATAAATAAGACGTGTCCTCCGGGTTACTTGTTAACGTAAGTATAACTGATTTGTACGTTTATTTGATTTTGTGGAACTTTAGTCAGTTACAATAAAGGCGAACTGTGGGATATTTCTTTGTTGTTTAATTGTGAATGTTTATTTTTCAGTCTAAAACCGTTGTTTCTATGACATATTCACGTTTAATGCTATCTAATCTGGCTTTGTTATTTACCTTGTTACATAGAAGCTTTCACCAGACAACTTTTATGTATTAGAAATTGGAGAACTTATAGTTCTTAATCGCAAAAGTCGCATCACACAAAGCACTCAAATCCAGATTTTTTTCCCGTGTATAATACAATATTTTTTCTATAACCCAATAACCGCAATAAAATATTAAAAGGAACTTAATCACGCAAGATAAAAAAAAGCATCGATTAGTAGGCTAAAATATTTTACTTTTTTCCCGCATATTCAGTGAAATAGTATTTTAACCTCTAGCGGAAAAATGTGACGTTTTAACAACTGACAGGGTAGAAAATAGCACCATTTCATATAAATAGAAAAACAATTTTATTCAATGTCACTGTAATTTTCAACCGTGCTGTATATTATGTGGGAGCTTAAAAAATTCAATACGCAACTCACTTTGTAAAGTTCCTTTCCTAGCCTTTTTCGCTTTCAGATCTTCGAAAAGTTATGAGAGGCCAAATAGGCACCTTCGAATCTCTTTACGAAAATAACTATTCCATTAATCAGCGTAATAATTTAAATTGAAAACCGGTTTTTTTTATCTCAGTCACTTTTATGACCATCTATAGATAAAGTGCTACTAGGTGTAGGGCCATTTGTCTTGAAATGTGGTTCAAACAAATTGGTTCTTAAGAGCATTGCTATTATCCAATATTTCTGAAGCCTCAGTAACATCAAACCATTTTAACTTTCGCTCGTTAATATATATATTAGTAGTATAAAAGATTCTATGTATTACGATGAATAACAGCACTTACTCTTTTGTCCAAGTTTTCCCTTTAGATTAGGCAAAACAAAATTCAACCTTTAATATGTTTAAAAACAGACAAACATGCGGCTTACAACTATAAACAAACTGTGCTGGATATAATTTATTGTTTTAGTCTAGGCAACTCATGCACTTACTTCCATTATTGTGTTTTTCTTATGTTTCGAAGATTAATTGGAGATCGGGATAGGACTATTGATATTGCTGCACCCATTTAACACTTGGCTGTTCAACGAAGCTACTTGACAATATGTAACTATAAATACAGCAATATCTGTATTTAACATCAGTCAATAAACTAACAAAACTAAATATCTAACTGTAAATTTTACTCACCTAATCATTTACTTGTATAGACATTCAATGCTGTTTTAGACAACACGTCATACTTTTAAGTTTTCACATCAAAAAGCTAATAAAGCTTGTGTCTTAGGGCCGCCTATTTTATTATGGCTAGAGAGTTCGTTGCTAATTAAGTCGCCTCTGTGCAATTATTGTATTTGTAACCGTTAAATTACATTTTAGGAAAAGAATAAGATTCTTTAGGATTTTGAAAAGTCTTTACGAAAGAGTGTCAAAATACATAATTAATGATTCTTCTCATTTCGTTTGTTTTGTCTTGACAATTTTTATTTTTAAACTTATACTTTTTTAATTGAGTTATTCTGTTATGTTTATTTTTCATTAATTGCATATTACCGTTATAATAGAATTAATGAGAATATTTTCTTAAGAACCGACAAGATTTCTCAAATCACTAATCAAATTAGTATTGATAAATAAAATTAAATACACGAATTTAAAACATTGTAGGTTAATATATAGGTATATTTCAAATTTAATAGAGTTGCCTGCCTGAAATACAAACACATATTACAAAAATATTGAAAGATCGAAAGTTTAGTTTGGGGTTTATTGAATGAATTTACTTCTCGTATTTTGTAATAAATTTCATACTAATCTTTTATTACAATATTTACAATTTATTGCTTGCTATTTATAATAAATTTAAAGTTAACTTTTAGGTTTATTTATGACCCCATTTGACAAACAAATAATTCGTTTTGGTCTCAATTATCCTTGCAATCAAAAATTGAAAAATGAAGAGAAAAAATAACATTCTTTGTTGAGAACAAACATATTTTATTCTAAGAATTCATTTAAGTCGAGATAAAAATATTAAATGCAAGAGGAAGTTCTTGTTTATTTATCATTGATGAACCATGTCATAAACAGAATGTTCGAAAGATTCCGAGAAATCTCTCTTTCTTCTTTTTTAATCTATGCTAAAAGTGTTTATTTTGTGAAATTCAGAATGTGCGAAGATCAAGTGGTTAGTAGGAAGAACACGATCAGAGTCCACCAGTGACAGCGTTGCGCCGCAGTCTTGCACCTTTGAATGAATTTTGTGGGGATGGTTAAACTTGGAAGTTTAGAAGCTTGTTAAGTTTAAACCAAATCGAATTAAGTGAGGACTTTGCCTAGACTTATTGTACCGTTCAGATATAAATCAATTTGAATTATGCCTACTTTAAATCTATTCAGCGGCAATTGTTTAAAATCTATTTGTTGCTTAAAATAATAAAAGTTAAACGAATTTTTGCGTACTGCTTGAGAGTTAATAATCTGACTCAGTTGGGATAAATTTTGGTATACAAAAACAAGAAATTTAAATAACACAGCTACAGAATAAATCTCAAATTATTGAATTATAATAAATGCTCAAAATGTAACCCCTCGTTTTAAACATTAAATATTGATTAATTATGTGAAAAAAACAAAATAAAGAAGTATAGCCTCAAAAACGTCACACCATATCATAATAGGCGACGTGTGGCACTGGTTTATTCAGTGTAACCAATATTAAATTATTCTAATTATTTACTACAGGGATTTTGAAACATCTGCTGTCATTATACGCCTTGGTAGACTACATTTCTAATCCTTCATGTAAACAAAATTAGTAAATTTGTTGGACATGCTCCAACAGAAAATTAATTCTCTTTATACAAAGTACTGGACTAATTATTATTGTAATTCTTACTAGTGTAACATATTATTGTAACATTTGCCACCGGTTAAAATACATTTAATCCGACCCCGTATTTTAATATGTATCTTGACTTTATTTCTTACTATTTACAATAATCTCAATACAAACCATGTACTTTAATATTTCGAGTTTATTCCTTGTTTGTTACAATTAATTTAAAATTAAGTTGATTTTTGTATTTATGTATGACCTTATTTGACAAATAAATAATATATTTCGTGTTAGTTACCATTGTAATAAAAATTTGATATTTGGAGAAAAAAGAATTTTTTATATTGAGAATTTGTTTATTTATCAATAAAACTGTGTATCGTCAAACGTCAAGAAAAACATGACATTTCAAGATAAAGGTCTATCTTTTTTGACGTTTATCAGTAGCGACAGATAAACTAGTTTACGTGCCTCTGATAGTGACTGAACGGACAAAGTTATATCAAAATAATTTTGTCAAAATTTTATCAAGAACGATAAAGTGGAGAAATGCATACCAACTTTCTTGCCAGCTTTGATGGCGGTTGTTGCCTTTGAACCCAATAAACGCAATTCCGAAAATCGGTTACGGATAATCAAGCAACCTCGACATATATGACACCAGACCACGTGCATATCAAACGAGCGGGTGAAACAAGTAACACCAAATTAGGTATTACAACTGTCAAGATGTGGGTGCACAGTGCACACTTTAGTAGAAACTGCCCAATACCACGCATGCAGAAATGCTGATGTTGTAGCAAGCCGGGCAATAATCGGTTTAACTGTTCACAAAAGGCGAAGGCGTACAAAAACAGAGGTTTTGGTGCCGGCGATTTAAGACTAGTCAAACAGAGCTTACTTGGACACAGGCAGTGAACGGAATATTTTAACATTGGAGGTCAGCGAGAAGGTGGATGGGAGTGTCAGTGTTGTGAATGTTGGGTTGAGAGGTTTTAGTGGCGGTACCTGTATTGCAATTACACCAATCAGTCTTTCTGTTCAAATTGATAATATTTCGTTGCATTTAGATGCATTGGTTGCCGACTGCGACTTGAGGAGGCGCTGACCTCTTAATTGGCTAACCTGTTCTGTCATCTAAAGGAGTGTGCTTGACGGTGCAATATGGCAAGGTGAAATTATTATGTCCTAAGGCGTCAGCATTCTCAGGTGAAATAGAAGTGCTTAAAGTTGACGAAGAGCATAGGAAAAAGTTCGTTTTAGCAGAAAATCCACTTTTATCTATTAGTTTCTCAGGAACTAGATAAAATAATCTGCCCGTTAGGGTGGTCGGAGACGTTTGCATCTTACCTGTCAAGAATATTATTGTTCTCGTAGCAGTCGATTTACAGGCAGATGAGGAGGCACTTGTGGAAGATAAGCGATATCAACCATCTAATGGGACAGTAGTGGCTTTGGCAACACACATCATTACACTCGATAAACTAACACTAGTAGTGTTTAACGCTAGCCAATTCCCTATCAAGTGGTATTCGGGCGATGTTGTTGCAAGGGTGACACTGATGGCAAAAATAAAGCAGGTGTTCGTTAGACTTTCAGATATTAGATGTCTGTGACATTAGCGAAAATGAAAGGCGAGACATCGAGAGTTTGTTGGAAAAAATGTCTCATTGCTTTTCAAAAGGCGCAGTCGATTTAGGTCAACTCATTAAGGCGAGGTACGGATCGAATTCTTCTTCTTCATTTAGCCATTCTCTATTCTTTGAATAAAGGCCTCCTTTATACTCTTCCAAATGTTCTCTGTATTGTGTCACCTTGTACCAATTCAGTCCCGCCGTTCTTTTCATTCCGTCACTCCATCTCATTTGCGGTCGTCTCAAGTAGTAAGTAAATGGGGGTTCAAGACTAAATCTCCCCATGTTATTCTTATGGGAGTTTCGTTTTTAAGACAGGACAATTTTGTGAGGTTATGTGTGTCAAACTTGGCGTCCTTCCCGCTAGATGTCAGCATGGGTGTGGGGTTGAGTGTTTTGGCGGGAAAATGTAAATGTGATGCTTGCTCGTGATTGGTCGGATTGAATTACCGGTAAAATAGGTTGCAGCATGTGTCGCTAGATGTCGCTGTGGGCGTGGTTTTGGCGGGAAAAATGAAATCTCAGGCCTGTTCGTGATTGGTCCGAAGTTTTGGCGCTAAAGGAGGTTGCAGGACGTGTCGCTTTGGAGCTGAATGTAAACAAACGGGGTTGCCAAATCTCATATTTGGTAAAAATGAAAAGTCACTAGATAATTCCCCAGGACTTGAAAGTGTGTGTTTAGACCGCGCGCAAAGGGGGCCTTCGCCCTGGGCCCCCATTCTGGGGCATCCTAGGGAGATCGTTAGGGTGCTTCGCTCTGGGCCCCCACTCTGGCGTTCCCGGGGAGATCGTTAGGGGTGCTTCGCCCTCCTCGGGGCCCCACTCTGGAGGGTCCCCCTGGGATCGACAGCGGTGCAGGGCCCCCTTGTGTGAAAGATGTCGGCGTGCGCGTGAACGCGGCCGGGCGGGGGGGGTTAAATGGAAAAATTTGTCGCGGCGTTGCGTGGGCGGGTACCCCGGTGGGCCAGTGGGCCGTTGAAAGGGGTTAATTTGAAACGGGTTTGCGCGCGACCTCGATCGAGGGGGTAGGGGGGGTGGACTAGTGCTCTAGCCTCCTAAGGGAAACTAGTGCAGTATTGCTTGTGAGATCGACATGTGGATGATGTATAGTGCTCAGGATTATCCCGTGGTGCGAGACGCCGTTAGCGGGGTGGAATGTTTATTGAGGCAGTTCGAGGATGGTGCTAAAGACGCTATGCACGAAGCGGTTTACGACTGGCAACAGATGTATGGCGGTTACGAATATTGTATGAAGCTTCACGGAACGTATTTGAAGGGGATGGAGTTGTGTGAAGCGTGTTTGCGAATGGAAATCTCGTTGGAAGTTTTATATGAGGAATTAAAAAAATTAGATTTGACGCATCATCTGTCCGATGAGATGAGAAAGTTTTTTAAAATACCGTCCATCGATGATGATGATGAGATGGGGGATGCGGGGGAGGAGGCGGGGGATGTTGACGCCGACGATGCGGAGGGGGGCGTGTGAAGTGAAGTTTCTTTTCAATTATATATTATTAGCCTTAGTGAATTCGTTGAGTGAAGACGTTTTTGTAGTAGGGCAAAGATAATGACGATGAGTGAACCGAGTTTGACAGAGATTGCATCATCATCAGTGGAGGCGGCATCGGCAGTGATGGATGGCGTAGCAAGATTTTTTTCCTGTCTGAATAATATTGGATCGGCAGTTCAGAAACCGGTAAAGAAATTGAAAGATCTACCTGTAGATCGGGAATATCTAATGTTAGACGTCCGAGCCATTAACACGAAAACGCATAGTCGCTCGTTGCTGGTAGAACTGGAAGATTTTGTGTTATTTTTGCCGAAAAGAATAAGTGATTATTTAACTAATGAAAAAATAGCGATGTTAAACATGTGCACGTGTTATTTGGCTTATCGAGGACAGAAACTTGCACAAGATGACGTCACCGATGGCGGTGATGGGGAAGAGGCCGGTGAGGGGATAAAGAAGCAAAAATTCGCTCCTAATTCGTTCGCTCTAGTGGAATTTATACCGATGTTTCCCGAGACAACAAAGCAGTAGTAATCGAGTACGTCTCAAGTGAAAAACACGTGCATCATGTTATTGTCGACGGTGGCCTTGGTGTTGTCGTCGATTGTTGCCGACCGTAAAGTGCTTTACGTAGCTCATCCGGTCGGAGCAAAAGAGGCCTACGTTGGGTTCTATTTTAGCGAAAATGACGACACCTCATCACCATCATCATCATCTCCAATACCGGAGGCGTGGAATAGAATGCAAACAGAATATGTAAATAGTACCTTCGCATTTTCCTATGCACTGGGGGCCTTTCATCAGCGTCATCGAGAACGTTTTATTTGGATCAAATTACGTTATCTGTATCAAAATGAAAGCTGGCAAGAATCAGAATGGACACCCCTGTTGTGGAATAGAACAAATTCCTCGTCACCGGTAGGAGGAGGAGGAGGAGGTGTGGTGGATGGAACTATTAAAGTTTTGTTAATTTCAAATAATGTATTTGCCCTTGTCATACTACTGATGGTTGTATTAATAATTTTTAGATTGTTTACTTACTTTACCTTGTAGATAATTGTATGTAAAAATAAAACATTATTTTATTACATCATCATCTTTTATTTCATTCTTAGTTAAGTACACATAAATAATACAATAATTATAGCTAGTAATAATAATAAAAAGAAATTATTCTGTTTGTTTGATTAATTTGTCATTTTGAGACAGTGCGTAATATATTTGATTTACATTATTAATAGCACACCGACAATAATTGAGAATATGTGAAAAACATGGTGGTTTCCAGTGACGTAGAGGAGCCATCTTTTCAAGGAACTCTTCTTCGGACATTCGATCATCCAAGTCTATCACCGGCAACGTCGTGTGATTTCGCAGGTAATCGGATTTAATTTTACCCTTGCAATATATGGTGCTGTCTCGCGACGTGACGACACTTAAGATTTTTTCGATTTCTCGCAAATCCGTATTACCGAAGGACCATCGCAATCCGTGATGATACCTGGTGAGCCAGTTGACGGTGGTCTGTTGCGAAAGTGTCAATTCATGAAATGGACACGGCGGTTTAAAGACATAATGAGCTGTTCGTTCTCCGTCAGTAATGGCCATTTCTTTCGGAACAAAATGGGGTGCTTCGAAGCCCTGCAAATCTATTATTATCATCGTTTACAGGGTGGTAACGGTGCTCGTAACTGGTTCGTACGATACTATGGTGTCGTGAAGTAATAGAACGTACGCGTACGTGTTGTTAGCGAACGCTGTGCTCGCTTCGATCTCAATTTTAATACTAACCGTCCCCGCCTTTACTCTCTCGTCCTGTTTCGATAGATCGATGACGTAGAGCGGGGATTTAAGAAATTCGCTGTATCTCATGAGAGGGTGGGGAAAATGAGGGTTGTTTCCGTAGTAGGATGACTGAAAGTCGCAGTAATTTCTGTACGCCTCCGTAAATAAGTTTTTATTAAAGTCCAAGTTCATGCGTCTATTGGGGTGAGCCACCGAATCGATATAGACCGTGATATTTTTTATGTTGGCGTGATTGAAGGTGCTCGCGTTTTCTTTAGCAATATTTTCCTTGTTCACTTGAAATCCCACGATTACATGATGAGGTCTCTCGAAGGCTTTCACGGACCCCAATTCTATAACATCCTCGCGTCCGCTGCGTAACCCGGGTATGATGTTAAGGGTTCTTTTTCGGAAAGGGATCGTGATGAATTTGCCCTTGTCGATTTTGTTTAGGAGCCGTAACTTGGCGGCGTCGCTCAACCTGAAGTGTGGCACTCGCCATTCTATTTTGCTGAGGCTAATGTTCCCATCGCTTTCTGCGCTTTGAATACAATTTGAGTCTGTACGAGCACGAACCAAACTTAACTGCATTTTGGACCATACGATTAACTTATTGTAGTCCTCGGCTATTCCAAACCACAATGATAAGGGTATAAGGCATGAGAACTTCTTATCCGTACTCTCGATGGAAATGGGAAGAGTAAAGGGATCGGCACCCCATCCGGCGATCTCGAGCGATTTAATGGTGTCCTTGTTGTAAGCTGCAAGACCCCTCATGGTGGAGGTAATCCCCGGTCTTCGTATAGACTCGATCATGGTATCGTTCAGGCTTAATTTGACCTCTTCGAACAGATAGGAAATAGCGTTGTTGACTAGATTACATTGTTTTGTGGGGTCCGCAACTTCAAGTTGTCCTTCCACATACAGGAAACTCTCATAAATGCTGACGAGCGAATCTCGTTGTTCCACCGTTATGGTGACTTCATCGCTAGATTTGAAGTTTTCCGCTCGAGTCGGGGGCGTATGGGCGATCCATTTCTGTTCGATAATATCCTCATCGAGTCGGATGTCGTCGAATATGTTTAATTTTTCACTGCTCATCACTTTCTTTCAGAACTGTAAATCCGAGAGATTTCAAAAAGTGAACGTCTTGAGGTTTTAATCGTTTAACGTTCGAACGATTTGTGACGTGTAGAGCGCGAGCCGCTCTTTTATAATGGGATATTATGTTTTCATTCGTCTCCGTTTTTCTCATTATCATATTATTATTATTATTACCAGTAGTACTAGTAGTGAAGTCTAACCCCATTTTTTCTCTCGTTCTTTCTTTTTAAGCTCCAATCGTATAGTAGCGTCTTCGTGTCCGAAATCGTTTAATCGTTCTCCGTTTTGATTCGTGAGTGATAACGTGATATTATCTATTTGATCCGCAACTACTACTGGAAGATATATTACGTTTGTAGGTTTTTCGTTCACTTGTTCCCCCGGCTCCACGTCCAGCGCGAATTCGTATATTGTATGTACCGGGGTGTCGTTATAATGTGCGCCTCCAGTTATATTACAATTTATTCGTATACTACTGGCCGGTGATATTTTAACGGGTAAATCCGATTCGTGTAATACGTCCGCTTCTGAAACTTTGGGGGAGAAGCCGAGCATGCGTCCGATAGAGTCGTCGGGGCGAAAATCAATGGCATATTTACTTTTGATTTCACACTTTAAAGTGTTCGTATTCGGTTGCAGAGAAAATATTTCTTCCTGCTTGAGAGTTTCATTATTGGTTAGCGCCAATTTTTTCGATATGTACTCATTCAACGAATTTATTTCATATGCCCCCTCCGCTATGAGTAGCTGTCTGTTTTTTTTATCGTCCGGTTTGCGCCAATAGATCTTATTATTGCCTGGATAGATGTTTCGGAGAGCGTTGTAGGTCCAGTAACCTATTAGTCCTAACGTGTACTCGTAGTCGGCATTTAAGGCAACCGGCGGATAATAGTTAGTACTCAGGTAACTGCCTGTACCCGTTAAAGTGAACGTCTCGGACATGATTAAACGAGGACGCGTCACATACCCTCTTTTTATCTCCTCAGAAATTGCAAACACAGATGTCCGCAGTTGTAGGAATTGTAATTTTGATATCGTTCCGTGTTATAGGTCATGTTTCCGGCATTTTTGCCGAAATAGTTCACAAGTTCTCGCGGCGGCTTTAAATTTCCAAATCCGTCGAAATATTCAATCAAGTTGTTGCGTTTCCTGTATGCCACCCAATGCGTTCCTTTCCCCATTGTCGAATCCAAATTGACTATTCCACTTTCGTTCTTCCAAGGTCGCGAAGGTAATCCATCGCGCATAAATACGCCTCGAAAATGGGGTATACCTGCGGCATATTTGTAGATGTCAATGTTGGTGAGAGGACGTCGAGGCAAATTTATTAGTTTTTTGTCGGCTTTTTTCGTAAATAGAGCCCTCTGCCGCCGCTTTTAGGTTTCTTGCTCAAGTACAAACCGAGGCCCGATTTACTCGACGACCGGTGTTTTATAATCATACTTCCGCCTTTTCCGATCGCTATACCCTCCATCCTCCTATTATGGTCCTTCATTTCCGCCAATTGATCTTTAGCGGATTTTACATCTTTCACGGCTTTAACCACCTGAGTTACGCCCCCGGCCAGCGAGCCAAGCGCAGCGAGTCCACCAAAAATGGCCGGCAATAAGGGAAGTAGACCACCTTGTTTTACCGCCCCACCTGGAATAGGAATTACTCGAGGTTGTCTCACACATCTTCTACCTCCTGCTTCTTTAACGGCTCTTCTCGCCGCACCCACAGCTATTTTCGCAGCTTTCGCGATAGTTTCCGCTTGAGCACCTTTTACGGCGTTAAGTCCGGTTTTCACGATCCTACCGAAAGCGACTTTAGATTGTTTATTACCGCCGCCGCCACCTCCTCTTCCAAACCCCATTCCAAGTTTTCTTTTAGCTTTCATGACGTTGGTCACGAGCCAAGCGTTTGCTTTCTCCGAAACACTGGAATCCTTTGCTTTAACCCGCTTCCAGGCTTCTTGTTCGAGAACTGCGTCCGCAAGATGTCTCGATTTCACGTCCTGATGACTCGAATAAGCGATATCGTGTTCCTTACAAGCGGCGTCCAAGGGATTTACGCCGGGATCTCCGCGTGCTAACCTTTGCCCCAATCGTGTACCGGGACCGCAGAATTGATACCCCGGAAGGTGTAGTTCGACGGGTAGTTTATCTATAAGCTTGTTTAAGACACCTCCGCCTTCGTGCACGATCATTTGAACGAATAACTTCGTATCATGCGTACAAGCTTATTTATAGCATAATCTTCATTTTTTATTACTTGCCGGATATAGCGGAAAAAAGAATGAAAATCGTGCAACAACGTGAAAGGTTAACCGTACGCGATTTGGAAAAGGAGCTGCTCATGGACTCTGGGGCAAAAGTTGATGGTGCTAAGCATAGCAGTTTGTTCCCATCCTCCATCAGGTGCTTGATAGTGGGACCCTCCGGTTCCGGCAAATCAAATGCGATGCTCTCCATGTTGGTGGAGCCCAAAGGGTTGAAGTTCGCCAATATTTATATTTATTCCCGGTCTCTTCATCAACCGAAGTATACGTTTTTGAAAGAAGCGCTGAAGCGTGTAAAAGGCATGGGGTATTTTACTTTTAGCGAAAACGAGTCCGTCATGATGCCTGATGAAGCGCGCCCTAACTCGATTTTCGTGTTTGACGACGTCAGCATGGACAATCAGAATCCGATGCGTCATTTCTTCAGCATGGGGCGACATCACGGTATAGACAGTTTCTATCTCTGTCAGTCTTACACGAAAATTCCTAAACATCTGCTGCGTGATAACGCGAACATGTTATTGATTTTTAAACAGGACGACTTAAACATGCGTCACGTTTACGAAGATCATGTGAGCATCGATATGTCTTTTAATAAATTTCGGGACATGTGCACTCGGTGCTGGAAAGACAGTCGCTACGGATTTCTAATGATCAACAAGGATTGTGACGTCAACAACGGACGTTACAGAATAAATTTTGACGGTTTTATTAGACCCTAACCGCTATAAATTCGAAGTAATTAGCTAACTCATCTAGTCGAACTAAAGTAGCGATCGATATTGTAACCTTATTATGGGGGACAACATCGCAGCCGATAAACTTCGTAAAAGAGCATTAATTCGAGTTGCTAATGATATACGAAGGAAATTTAAAGCCTTACAATCGGGCGCGCAACTTAAAGAAATCGCTTTTGCTAAAACGCACAAACCCCTTCTGGATCCTATAGAAGATATCGCTCGCTCCCTGAAAACCATTAACAAAAAAGGAAAAATAAGCGCTCCGATGAAAATGCCGTTGGCCTGGTCCACACCCGTTTTTAGCACAGTAGCGGCTACTCCAAGTACTTCCTCTCCTACATCAAAATTGCTTACAAAAATGCACACATCGGTTTCCCCTAGATCAAAACTGCTTAAAAAAATACACACATCGTTCAAGATGAAGGGTGAAGACGAAGAGGAAGAAAAAGTGGAAGAAGAAGAAGGCGACGAAGCAGGAGGGGTGGACAAAAGGGTGGAGTCTGGTAACGAGGATATATATCCGGCATGGGAAAATGTGTCAACGCGAGACTTTTTAGAACAATATCACCCGCTACCTAGGAAATATCTTTCTCTTATGCTGCGAAACGATCGAAGTATAGATAACTCCCCGTACGGTGTTAAGTATGACGTTAATTTGGATAAATGGAATTTTGGAGATTCCTTCCTCGACGTTGGAAATAGAGAGAAATATTTTAAAGTCAAAGGAGTTAGGTATGATGGAACGCATGGGTTGTATGAACTTTTAGTTCTAAAACGACCCGCTAACTATACAAGGCAAGACGTTAGAAATTACATAAGTATACTTCGCGCCACCAATGTCGATAAAATACCGCTATCGAAACGTTATGTTGGCTATAAATATACGGAGATCATTAAACCAATCATTGAATCATTAGAAAAAAAAGAAATGAGAGAAACAACGGGCAAAGGTGTACTTTCCAGTATGAAGCGTGTCAATGATAACCCCATCGAATATGTGTATTGGGATACACCCTCAGAGCTCGTTCAACGTTTAAGATTGCTCATTGCTTCTCAGAATGCCGGAAATTCCAATGTTCAAAATGAAATTGCTAGTATTGTTGAGGAATTGCGAGAAGATGGTTATATAGCTTGAACATGAGTAAAAATTAATTCATTTTCATGATGCCCGTGGATAAATTTGGACGGGTGGTTCATCGAAGTTCTTCTTCTTCGGGAGGTAAACAACAACAACGTCCTTTGTTTCCATTAACAAGCACCGGCGGGTTTGACATCGAACAACGACGACTTTCGAATATAGGTCATCCTTTGGAAGAAAACGATGCAGTGCCGTTAAAACGATTAACTGAAGAAGTAAAAACCTGGGAGCGTAGAGAAAAATTCTACACCGACAAAATAGACCCGTTGTTAGTGCAAATCAATAACGGGATAAATCAATTACACCCAATTATCGAAGCTAAAAAACAGGGGCAATTACTCACTCAGCAGGAATCGATCGATTTAATGAAAACAGAAAGGCAGCGTTTCGAGACGTTTTATGTTTCACTTGTGAACCCCCTTGCCGAAAATTTCAACAAAACCATTGCGAAATTGACTGAACGTGTGGATGCGTTAGAAAGATACCATAAAAAACAAAAAACGTAAAATATTTAAAATACTAGTACTAATATGAGCGATGTAAAGAGAGCAATCGTTAACGAGATCCACAGGCAGGCTAGAATAAATTTCCCCAGACGTTCAGCAATCGTTCTAGGGTTCGATGACCTCTGGGAAAGCGATATAGCAGTCTTTAACTCTTATGCCCATTACAACAAGGGATATAAATACGTTCTGGTGGTAATAGACGCTTTTTCTAAATATGTGTGGGTAAGGCCTCTAAAATCTAAAAGCGGGAATGAAGTTGCCGGTGCTATGCGGAGCATATTGGATGAAAACTTGCGAAAACCTAATAACTTGGCCACTGACCGCGGAGGTGAATATTTTAACACTCATTTCAAGAAATTAATGTCGGAACATTCCATCAACCACTATTCAACGTTTTCCACTAAGAAAGCATTTTTTGCGGAAAGGGTGATTAGGACACTTAAATCTAATCTCTACAAGGAGTTCAGTTTCAACGGGAATTATAAATGGTTGGATATACTGCAAGATGTTGTCGATAAGTACAACAGCACCGTGCATAGGTCAATTGGTCTAGCCCCCATCAATGTGACATTTCGCACGCCTTTAAATCGTTCGAATGATGATGATGACGAGGTCCCCCCAAAACCTAAATTTAAAGTAAACGATATGGTTCGTATTTCTAAGTACAGAGGGGTTTTTTCGAAAGGTTATCACCCCCAGTTCAGCACTGAATTATTTCGCATAAGCAGGATGCAATCAACTAGACCGACAACCTATCTGTTAGAAGATGTGAGAGGTGCCCCAATCAAAGGTTGCTTCTATGAACCGGAATTGATGAAAACTAAACACCCAAAAAGCTTTTTAATTGAACGTGTATTACGAACAAAAAATGATCAATTATATGTGAAATGGTTGGGTTTTGATAACACACACAACAGCTGGATCAAGAAAAGTGATTTATTATAAAAAATAGTCTGTTTTTGTATATACTTTATTTACAATATAATAATAATAATAATAATAATAATTAGAAAATATGTGCATAAATAATAGTCTACTTATCTATATATACTAAGATTTTATTTACACTAAATACTTACAATATAATAATAATAATTAGAAAATATATGTACAAATAATAGTCTACTTATCTAAATGTATAAACTAAGATTTTATTTACAATAAAAAATTATAAAATAACTCCCTCCTCTTCTTCATTTATTTTAAAATGACCCCATGGAAGGGTATCAATTTTATTTTTTAGTATAAAACGTTTATCATCACATGAATCTAGAGCTTTTTTCCTAATAAAATATGTATAAAGATTATGTTTATCAGAACGAATGCTTCTATTAACGGCATATGTAATTTCCGAATCAAATAAACTTTTGAAATAATGTTCGAAACTTAATCTATTTTTTAGAGCCTGCTGCCCTACGCCTTTGGCCTTACAAACCTCCTTACCCTCCTCCTTCCGCATGGAATACATTTTCGATTTCAAACCGACAAATTCCATTAAAAGTTTACCGTTTAATTCGTCTTTGAATTTACCGGGAACTTTCTTATTTACTTTCTGTATTCCATAGGGGTTCTCTGGAGGATAATCGGACGTATCGAATATTCCCTCCGATCCTTTCGCGCTTTCCTCTCGTATAACGTCATAAATATCTAATCCGTCGGTACTATTTGCACAAGCATACACCATTCCGTCCGTGTCCGTATAAAGCAAGATAGCGGGGCAGGGTTGCTCTAACATAAACTGATAATGAAAAGAGTACATTAATAATTTAGACAAGTCTAAAATCACCATCCCCAAATAAACCGGTTGGTTATATTTAACCACGGTTTTGTTTAGTTCGACGGCGACCAGATTTTCTTTAAATATCGTACAGGAACGGAACTCCGGTAACGCGATATACTTTTGGGCGCTTCTAAAAGAGTACGCTAATTTGATCTTTCGATGTTTCCGGATATTTTGCGTCGTCTTGCCGAAAACCGCGTTGTTCATGAGCTTAAAGAAGTCCTTTTCGAACTCGTTTTTTGCCTTAGCCCTTAAACTCGTGTTCAAGTCTATGTAGGGTTTGAGCCATCTCCGTTGAGAGAATTTTAAAACTCTATGAACCTTGGTTAATTGCAGGCCGTACAATAAACATTGAAACAGGTTTCGAACATGTAAAACGTATTTAAATTTTGGAAACATAGTCAACATTAATTTTGGGGGGGAATTATTTGAAGCCGTAGGAGGCCGCCGATGCTCCGGGCAAAAGGGAAACGCTGACGTTTTGTCTTGAATTTTCCGGGGCACGTTAAGATCTACTTCCAAAATTAATGAGGTAGGGGCTTCTTCCTCGTCAACCGCCATGTTTAGAGCGAGCATGCACGCTCGATCGGTATACATTTCCCAATCCGGTTTTTCCTCGCATTTAAAATTTTTTAATATATTTTCTATCTCGCGAACCCGATTTTCCGACAACCATTCAAAATTCCCGTACGGTAAACTTTCAGACATCGCGTAACCGTAAAGGTTATTGGCATCTACATAAAGCAAACAACTTGAAGGCTCCTTCTCGTTATAATTTTCCTTCATATATTTATTGTTTGCTTTTGCGTATCTATGCGAACATTGGGTAATCCCGCCTCTTATCGCTTTTTCAAAAAACAACACCATATCTATGTCGGTCAACAAATCTAATTTTACACGTGTACACTTTAAAGCAGCTGACCACGCTAATCCGGGCCCCGTATAAAAATGTACACTGTCTAAATCGTATATTTTCATACATAAATCGCGAAACTGTTCAAAAACATCAGCTAAGATTTTTACGTCACACTTTAAATAAAGTTCACTGTATTGCGCCAACGATTTTATGTTAAATGTTTTCCATACATTCTGAACGTGCTCGTAATCTTCGCAGCTGATATGTTCTTCGCGAAGAGCATTATAAAACGATTCTTTCGGCGGTAATTCCGTTTCATTGAGTTTCCCCCAACTATTCATGTAATCGTAACAAAATATGCCTTTACGTCGTACTAAATTAAATTGTTCGGGATTTGGAAAGGCTTCGCGAACAAAATTAAACATTTCCGGGGCTAAATTATTTGCTAAAACATCCAAGCTTCTAGCTAAGAACCGATAACTGTCTATAAACCTCCATGTCATCTTAGCACATTTTTTTGATACTGAAATGTAATTTTCTCTTGTCACGGGTAGGATATTTACCGGTTCGCGGTTGAAATTTAATTCATTAATTATGAAATGTATATCATAGCCTGACATGTTATGAAACAATATGGGAATGTAATTGCCGCATTTGTATTGCAGGTTACAATTTTGACAAAGGGCCGATAGGAATTTTCCGGTGAAATGATCATGATTTCTAACTTTGATAACCAAATCCTCATTGAATTCTTGCAAACAATGGGGGCACAGTGTGGTATTATCATACCCCTGCTGTTCCTCCAATGTAAGCGGCAGCATTGGAATGTTAATTTTTATCTTTTCCTCTATTATTGCGGTTTCTTTTATCAACTCGTTAACCAGCCATTTTTGAGGATTTGTTCCTACATAACTTTTATAATGTGATAAGGAGGGATCGAACGAACAAACGATCTGGTATGCGACAGCGAAAGGTATATGTTTTTGATATGGTATAGTACAGCTTTTGAAATGCGTAACATCATCATCATCATCATCATCAATTTGATTACACGGCACTGTTAAGCATTCAAAATCGGCGTATACAACGAAGGGGTGACGTAAATTAAAATTTAAATTTTTAAAAGACAATGTATTTTCACCCGGTTTATCAAATTCTATGCGAACTGCATCGAACTTTTCACAATCATCCAGGTGATTGTTCAACGATTGGACACTCCTGAAGTGCCTTAAGCACCTGTCGCATATAAAAGTACGGTTTGCATGCTTGGTGATGGACGATCTACATAAACGAGACATATTCTTTATCCAGCAGTAGTGAGATGCTTTCCTCTTTCTCACGTACAACAAATTAATATGGTGTTGTTTTTTGGATTTTGTATGATAAAGAGGACCCGTCACTTTACTACCCTGCAAGCCGTACACGTTAACGGAAATGTTAGGATTTTGACGTTCAAATTTGGGAATGTCCGTAATTTTCACCGGAGATTTAATACCCTTAATATTAAATAGTTGTTTGAAATTTTGCGGATACGAGGATGGTAATTCTTTATTTCTATTGGAGGGGTAAAGAGCGGAAACTAGAGCGTAATAGAAGCATTCGTTATCCATATTTTTTACATTTATAATGGCGTGCTTGCTTTTAATTACAGTAGGCAACTCGATAAATTTAGAAGCTCTTAAAGGCGAATATTTGTTAATATTTATAGCTAACGAATTAATACGACTAAAACTACCCCCTGACCCCACTTCTTCAAAGGATCCCATCTGTAAAAAAGGAAAAAAACTAATTAAAAGTGAGTTTTTAAAAAACTTCATATACGCACCTGTGACAATAAAGAAATCTCCATGTCCCCGAATATAGAAATAAGGTCGCTGGATCTTGATATAATGAAGTTGGACGTGTTAAAGTACTTGGCCTGTACTGTATCATCTAGCTTCATTTTATAATCGGCACAAAGAACGACATTGGCTTTCATGTTAGGTATTCGCTTTTGGAGGGATGCTTCAATTTTATCCACAAAAATGGGCTGTGCTTCCTCGAGAAACTCCTTTGGATCTAATATATTGTTATTGATCACTATACCCGTCTTAATACGCCCTTTGAACGCTGATTCCAGCTAAAACATGCAAATTATAATCAATCAAAATGAGAATATTCAATAAAAAACATGAAAAACTTACGTCATAATACGTTACGCTGCTTTCCCCACCCTCTCCACTAACTCCTTCGCCTGTTTTAATAAGGGATTGTTTTATCCTCGCATCCAAGTATTTACATCTGTTCAAAATCGTTTCTAGTTTCCGTTTATCAGCTATTCCCCCCGCATTTGAGTAATTCCTTATCTGTTGGATTGTTAATTCCGTAGTTTCATCAATCAGGGTTGATAACCTTCGAAAATCAGCAGGTGTTGTTGCACGTGCTAAATCATCTTCCACCAATGTAACCTGATTTTGCAAATTGGTAATATCCATTATTGTTAAGACGGATTAAATACAATTCAGCCTTTCAATTAAAAAATAATAACACGTTAATTTCACAAACTGAATCGAACGGTTTTTCTAAATGAGTATGTTATCCGCACCAAACACTTGTTTCAAATAAAACAGAGGCACTTTAGAGCGAGCTTTTTATACGAGTGCAAGGTGCAATTAATTTTAATTGTTGACACAAATCGAAAACGCAAAACACCCTCATAAAATAACTTCAAGCAATAACTCATAAAATGGCGCGCTTTCGACAACACTTCGAACAAAATACTCCATATAACACAATTTTTACAAACTAAAATATCCCACTAAAGAAATAAATATTCTAAAGGATGTCCAAAACAACGATTCAATTATAAATGGAATCAAAGACATGTAAATAATCTTTTTATGCGAGATTTTGTACATCCCTGTTGTTTTGTAAATCAAACGGGGAATATCAAGAAACGAATCCCAGATGTGGCAATGACGCACATTTTAAATTTATCGCCTATGTTAATGTTTGCACTTAAAAAGCATTAATTAATTATGACATGACATTAAGAAAATATTTTACAGTACACATTTTAATAGCGCTTCAGTTTTAAAACAAGCGGTAAACTGTGCACATATGTAATGCGGTTTGAACTCGCGTCTTTTAATCAATAAAAATAGCACTAAAAACAATACAACCGCTTAATATTGTTTGCGATCTTAAAAATTTCATTATAACGTGTAAAATAGGAAAAAAACAAGTGCAGCTAAATTGAGATTGTTATTTTACACCGAATGTATTGTTTTTCTAAGTCGAACATCAATTCGTGAAAGGAATGTTTTTTCTTGCTAGTGCAATAATTCACTGATGACATCATCCGGCGGAATATATAATATTTTGTTAGAAGGAAAAGATGCATTTTTCTTTTAATATTATTATCGTATTAAAGGAAAAAACAAATGCGGGTAAGTTGATATTGTTATTTTATTTTTAATGTATAAAATGTAATGTTTTTTTAGCTCTCAAAACTATGCAGCAATTAAGTGATGATGAGATCATTCTAGAAAAGGAATGTATGCACATATGTTTTGAATAATTACATCATCCAGCAGAAAGATGCATTCTCCTTTAAAATAATATCATTATTGTATTTTACTGGCTTCTGTTTTGTTCATAAAGGAAAAAACAAATGCAGGTAAGTTGATATTTTATTTTTAATGTATAAAATGTAATGTTTTTTTAGCTCTCAAAACTATGCAGCAATTAAGTGATGATGAGATCATTCTAGAAAAGGAATGTATGCACATATGTTTCGAATAAATACATCATCCAGCAGAAAGATGCATTCTCCTTTAAAATAATATCATTATTGTATTTTATTGGCTTCTGTTTTATTCATAAAGGAAAAAACAAATGCAGGTAAGTTGATATTTTTTAATTTAATGTATAAAATGTAATGTTTTTATTTTTAGTCCAACATCAAACTATGCAACAATTAAGTGATGAGATCATCCAGCAGTACTATTCACGAGAGAGAAGAAAAGGATGCATTCTCCTTTAAATATTATTATTATTGTATTTTATAGGTCACTATTCATTATTTGTATTAAAGAAAAATCTACAGTACGCTTATGTTGTTAATATTGTATTTACATCTAGTTAAACGATGATTGTATATTATTTTTTTTCAGCCCCCTTTAATAAAATGTTTACCCCACCGCCTTATTATTAATCGACAGCGAGGCAACCGCCAAATTTTTCAAATTAACCCCTTTCAACGGCCCACTGGCCCACCGGGGCACCCGCCCACGCAACGCCGCGACAAATTTTTCCATTTAACCCCCCCCGCCCGGCCGCGTTCACGCGCACGCCGACATCTTTCACACAAGGGGGCCCTGCACCGCTGTCGATCCCAGGGGGACCCTCCAGAGTGGGGCCCCGAGGAGGGCGAAGCACCCCTAACGATCTCCCCGGGAACGCCAGAGTGGGGGCCCAGAGCGAAGCACCCTAACGATCTCCCTAGGATGCCCCAGAATGGGGGCCCAGGGCGAAGGCCCCCTTTGCGCGCGGTCTAAACACACACTTTCAAGTCCTGGGGAATTATCTAGTGACTTTTCATTTTTACCAAATATGAGATTTGGCAACCCCGTTTGTTTACATTCAGCTCCAAAGCGACACGTCCTGCAACCTCCTTTAGCGCCAAAACTTCGGACCAATCACGAACAGGCCTGAGATTTCATTTTTCCCGCCAAAACCACGCCCACAGCGACATCTAGCGACACATGCTGCAACCTATTTTACCGGTAATTCAATCCGACCAATCACGAGCAAGCATCACATTTACATTTTCCCGCCAAAACACTCAACCCCACACCCATGCTGACATCTAGCGGGAAGGACGCCAAGTTTGACACACATAACCTCACAAAATTGTCCTGTCTTAAAAACGAAACTCCCATAAGAATAACATGGGGAGATTTAGTCTTGAACCCCCATTTACTTACTACTGTCTCACATTTCTTCTTTCCCGAGGGTCACCATCTAACCACTTTTCCACGCCATTTTTCTGTTCCTCTGAGTGAAGCTACTGTTTTTATTATTACATCATCTACACCCGTTTTTGCTCTTATCCACGTGTTTGTTTTATGGTCTCTTAGTGTTATTCCCAGTATTCTTCTTTCTAGTGCTGTCTGATGCACTCTCAATTTTTGTTGTTATTTCTTTCGTGAACACCCAAGTCTCGGCCCGTGAGTCACTACTGGTAAAATACACTGATTATATAATTGACGTTTGAGGTGTAGTGGTATTTTTATTTCAAATATATCCTTTAACTTCCCGTTCGCTGCCCATCCTAGGTCCCATTGTCTATTCCTTCTCTTAATTTCTATTTGTTGGTTTCGTTTACCAATCGTCAGCATTTGACCTAAGTATACATAATTCTCTACCCTTTGTACTTGGTTCTCTTCTATTTCAATTTCGTTTGACATGTACTCGGTCTTTTGGAAATTTAGTTTAAGTCCCTCTCTTTTTAAAGCTTGGGGTATGGGTCGGTAATTTTCAAGGTCGTCTTTGTTGCCGTTCTCACAAGAAAGGTAACAATTGATACACATATCAATACTACTATAGCATTTTCCCATGTGGTTGGTACGTCTTCTTTTTCTAAACAAAGATTGTACAATTGTATTAAATTTCCTGTTATTACCTCCCCACCTTCTTTCAGCATTTCCATTGTTATATCATCTTCTCCAGTCGCTTTTCCATATTTGTTTTCTTTCAAAGCCCTTTCAATTGCTTCTCTATTGATAGGTGGCATATCTTCAGAATTTACATTTTCCACTCTTCTTTTCCTTTCTTTGTCGTCCGCATCATGCTCTGCTTTTGATTTATACAGTTCTTCATAAAAATCTTAGACTACTTTTAAGATTTGGCTTTTAGCTGTTACATGGTTTCCAATTTCTTTTCACTTGTTGGTCTTCTAAATATCTTCATACCATTATGTTGTTCTAATATCTTTTGTGCCAGCTGCGTATTCTACTATTTTAGTATGTCTGATTTTGCCATTTTTCTGGCTGTTTTGTTTACTTACGAGGTACTCAACCGTATTTCGCTTATTGATTACTATTAAGGATCTACGTTTTTCGAAACATTTGTTTCGTTTCTAGGCTTAATTTATCTTTTTCGCAGATTTTGTTTTTATATATTTATTTGCCGAATGTTTGATGACATATACTATATTTTCATTTATTCTATCTATATTTTGGTCTTCTCATGCTATCTGCTTCTGCTTCTCATTTATTCTTCATGCTGATCTGGTATTCGTGGGCATTTGGTTTTCATTGTTTATAGTCTATGTGTTGCATGGTATTCTTTTTCATTTTCTTATATCGTTCTATTTTGTAGTTTATCTTAATATCTGCTCGTACCAAACGATGGTCGCTCCCGGTATTCCATCTGTTTAAAACATTTACATCCTGTACTATACATAATTTGTTTTTACTCAGAATATAGTTAATTTGATTCTTGGTTTTGCCGTCAAGGCTAACCATGCCCACTTTCTGTTATTTTTCTTTGCAATTAAAGTCATCTGTAATCAATACATGATCCGTTTTGTTTTGATTTATGCTCTTTGATATATCTTCGTAGAACTTTTGAACCTCTTCGTGTTCGTCGCTACTAGTTGGGGCATAGGCTTGGATGATTTTTAGGGAGACTAACTTGTTTATTCTTATAATTATATATATGACTCTATCAGATGTTGCTTTCATATGTCTTACGTGAAGAGTCTGCTTTTTGTGAACTGTGATACCTACACCTCCATAGTTTGAATTGTCCTTCCCTTGTAAAATAGGATATCTCCTGATCCTATTTTAATGTTTCAATCTCCTCTTTTTTTCGAGTTTCGTTTATACCTAGGACGTCCCATTTGATTTTATTTAGTTTATAGATTAGTTCTTCCAATCTTGTTTAAACTTCCTGTCTTGTTTTAACGAACCTTTGTACCTCCCAGAATTCTTGGGACAGCCCGACTGATCGGTGTGGGACTGTGGACAATTAGTCCTACCCACCTCGTTTACATTGAGTTTTAAAAATTGTCATTTTTATTTTCTTTAAAATAATAGTTGAATAGTGTTTTTGAATATATTGCCACGCTTGCAAAATTGAATTAATAGCTGATAAACTTACTTATTACAGACCGTACAGACATTCGCATATGGAGAAAAAGGTGGTTCGAGAAAAGGTACAGATACTCTTAGACAGTAGCGTTATTCGGGAATCAGAATCAGAGTATGCAAGTTACATTATTTCGGTACCCAAGGAAAACGGCGATTAGCATATGTGTGTCGATTATAGGGCATTAAACCGGATCACTGTAAAAGACAGATATCCCCTCCCCTTGGTCAGTAATCAGATAAATTGGTCGTTTGGTCGTACTATACAACCTTTGACTTGTCTTCGGAGTATTATCAGATTCATATGCACAAGGCGTCTGCGCACAAAACCGCATTTGTCACACCCGATGGACACTACGAATACCTTAACGTTCCGTTTGGCGTTCCTTTTAGTGAGTTATCAATAAAATGCTAGAGGATTTACAAAATTATGTGGTCTTAGTGTATATGGTATATTTATTTATTCGATAAGTGTGGGCACTGGACTACAATTATTAGAGAATGTCGGACTTAAACTAAATTTGGCAAAGTGTTCATTTCTAAAAGATAGATTAGAGTATCTCGGGCATGAAATCAGCATCGAGGGTATTAGACCTCGTGTTCAAAAAAACCTGGCGGTTAGGAATTTTCGGTTAGTCTCAGAATTACATAAGTTCAAGCAATTTCTCGGGCTGGTGAGTTGTTTTTGAAAGTTTATCAAATGTTTTGCAATTGCTGTGAAAGCTTTATTGGGTATGGCTCCATGGTATTGGAAAGCACCGCAATCGAAGGAGTTTGATGAAATTAAACAGCTTTTATGTCAGCGATCCGTATTGGTACTTTAAGATAATAGTTTAACCACTGAGGTTCATACGGACGCATGCAAATTGGGACTAGGTGGAATCCTGTAACGGTATATTTTTACAAACTCTGAATAATTGTGGTTTCGTCCACATATTTACAAACATCTTAAGTCCGGTTCTGAAAATTTGAATTCTTCTTATAATGTAAACTTGCGTTAGCATTCGATATAAACATCCCTATAAAACTATTAAAAAAAAGGTTGGTTTCAAATCTTAAAATTATAAAAAATCTCTTTCGTTACTCATATAAGCGTTTGCAGTTTTAGAGGAAAAATCAATACTTGCTGTTGAGTTGCTGTGTTCTGATTGGTTAAGCCAAAACACGCGATTCGTTGATTGGGTACTAAGAAAAATCAATACTTGTTCTTGAAGTGGGACTTCGCTATTGGCTAATTTCGATTTGCATCAGTTAATGTATTTCTACGCGAAAAAAGAACCTTGAGTTTTTTAAAGTGAACTTCCGATCGAAATTTCAGAGAAGACAGTTGAGTACTTTAGTTAATTAGAATTAAAGAAAATTATAGATCTAGTTCTCGTACAGTTTAGTCGACACTTGCCGTGAAGTGAGTTTTTGATACAGTTTAGTTTGAAATAATTGAGTTTGAAAGACTTGAATATACAGTATCGCTAATAATTATATGTGGCTTGTTTTATTGTAATGCGCCATTAAAACAATCATTTTTACCGCTCGCGCTTTAAAATTAGTGCAGTTTTGTTATAAAAAATCTTGCAGACGGACTTATAATTTAAATAATAAATTCCCGTTCTACATGTAGATAAAGATAAACAATTATCCGTTTTGTTGGAAGAATTTAAAGTAGCAAGTGCTATCTGTGTTTAAATTCGTTTAAGCTTAAAGACATTACCGTTATTTATCGTGTGTAATTTATAAACAAAATTATAATCGAAAACGGATTGTTTAAACTGTGTTTTAACAAAGATTGTTAGTGAAAATCATATGGATTATTTCAACGTTTTGTGTGATTGAACTGAATCTGAAATAAAAATTATTTCTTGGGACCTGCTACATTCAAATAACAATTCATAACCATTAAGGATCAACAACGGTCTTTCAAGGAGAGGCGTTTCCAGTTTCTAGCAGTCAAGAGTAATGTTTTTTTGCGATGCAAGTAAACAATGGTTTAATTGGAATTCGATTTATAAGATTTAAGGTATTGTACTTTAAGAAATATCTATTTTTATAATTTTTTGTGTTTACGGATTATTTGGATAATTGAATTTTTATAGTTTTCTATAAAAAGAGAGCTCTCTAATAAAATTCAATTGTAGTCTGTTACTTTCAGTAAAATTCAAACATACTAACTTCAGTAATATCTAATTAAATTCATTTCTGTAATATTTTAACAAATATATGTTCGTTAAATTTCAAATGATTTTATGTTTAATAAATCTTGATCTTAATAAATTTCTGAATAATTTATGTTCAATAAAATTTAAATAATTTTATGTTGAATAAATTTTAACTAAATTTTGAATCATTGTGTGTTCAATAATTCCTGAGTAACTTGAAAATTAATTACTGAATGACTAATTTAAGTTTAATAAATTTATGTTGTCAATGTTTTTTTATTCTATATGTATATGATTTTTTATTTTTTTACCATTTAATAAATATGTTTTTCAGTTTATACCAAGTGAGCTAAATGGATCCATATAATTATGAATGTTTTATTCATTTTTATTTTAAAAATTTATAAATATAAACAAAATTTTCGTTCAAAACCTGGTATATTGAATTCATTTTCTGATTAGTGAATTCAATATCTTTTCTGGCTTAATTAATGTCATTAGATTTCATAATCAGATGGCGCCCTTTTACAGTATTTATTTGAGTCCTGAAACCCTTATCTACTCCTTTTCATAAATAAGATAACTGCAGAACCAATACCTGCGACCTGAAATAAAAAGATTTGTAAGACAGAGCTAAATCTCAAGCCGTGGTAATCTAGATCTTTGTTAATGTGAGTATGATAATTTTATAATTACTATTTTGTTTGTGGTATTTTGAGGGTTACAATTGACGGTCCATCGTGGGCCTTGATTTTTGTCAGTTACAATTGGCGCCCAATCGCGGGGTATCATTTTGTTTACAGATATTTGTGAGTTACAATCCTCATGCAACGGCAAGCAGATCTGACCTGGCAACCTGCGTTGTAATTTAGTAGAATAACTACGTTGTCAGAACAGGCATATCACAGCTACGAACTAGAGACTTTGGCGTTGATTGAAGCTGTGAAACGTTTTCGAGTGTAATTTAATAGGGATTCATTTCAAAACTGTCTCAAAGACTATGCTTCGTTACGGACGACCTTGGCAAAAAAGGATCTTGTACATAGAATCGCTCGCTGGTAGATGGAGCTTCAAAGCTATGGCATGGAGATGAAATACCGACCAGGTGCTAAGATGCAATACACCGAAGCCTTATCGCGAAATGCAGTTGACGTTCATCTGGTAACATTGACAGTTTTTAACTGTCCAATTACAGAACGAAAAGGGACAAACAATTGATGGGCGCTAAAGAAAGCGTAGCTGAAATAAAGTATTGGCGAATTACAAATTGCTAAAAGAGCGATTGTATCAATATGACTGAATGGGCGAAATTCAACTTAGTGCGTAAACATTATGACGATGTCGGCCATATAGAATTTGAAAGGTGTCTCGGGGTTATTCAAGATAAATACACATTGGCAAAGTCAACAAGGACCTTGAAGTCGTCCTTGTGGTTAGCGAGATTTTTGGCAAGTTTGGGCACCCACGGCGAATAATATCCGATAGAAGATTGGCGTTTACCAGCAAGGCGTTTGCTGAATTTTTAAGAAGTAAAGGTGTTAAGCATGTGCTAAATGCCATCGTTACACCTAGGGCGAATAGTCAGATTGAGACAAGCGCCGAATCTGGAGTGACCTACGATAAGAAACTTCCCAAAATAGTTTGGAGGTTGAATAACGTCGTTAATTCCTCTACTACGCACTTTCCGGCTGAATTATCAATTACTCATAAAAGTGGTGTGGTGGCTGATCTCTCGGCAGACGTGCAGGATACGGTTTCAGAGAAAGTAAAATCGTGCAACAGCGATATAGGCGGGTAAGATGGAGAACAAAAAGTGCACCAAACGTTGGGACGCACATTCCTGGAAAGACGATTACAGGCGTCTAAAAAAATCTGACCAAAGCAGGCGAAGCTAACCGAGTTAAATTTAATAAAAGGCAAATGGTTATAACCGAGGCGTTTAAGAAAGGTGATCTCGTGCCTTGGCGTCAAGCCGGCACGTGCTCTTTAGAGAGGCGTTAATAAGAAGATGATCAACAAATATGACGGACCCTATCGCATCACAATGGTGTTGCGACACCAATCGATTTGTTATCAGTACTGTTAAGGGTCTGAGAGGCTATAAAAACTTTAATGCAGTAGTGGCAATTGAGTTAATTAGGCGATATTATAGTATACAACCCGGAGAAGACGATGCTGGTGAAGGTGAAAGTGAAAGTGAATGAAAGATAGAAGTATGGCTGAGACGAATGAATACCGATAATTTAGGTGAATAAATGTCTTAGGGTTTGGTGACTGTTACTAGTGAGATTTACTTAAGGAGTTGGTGTGGAACAAAAGGCTATGTGTGTACAGTAAGGACTGATCTCTAAGAGTGTCAGGTTCTCCGCGAATCACCCTCTTGATGGTTCGGTTAAATAAACATTTGATTAATGAGGACATTAATGTTGCAGGATGGTCAACTGTAAATGGTTACGTAAAGCGTTACATTGTAAATGGTTACGTAAAACGTTACACAGTCGTGTACGTGACCAGGCAGGTTTCTTATCAGTGTTTTTTGGTAAAGAGGAGGAACTCTCCACCTCTATTTAGGTGTTGGTGTCGGGGCAGTCTATGGTTGGAAAAATTAAACAAATACCTGCCGTATCGTCTGAAGATAATTAATCTAGTTCAGTGGTAATCCTTTAAACTATTTTTAAAATTTAAACAGAGGTTAGATTTAAACAACTTCAAGTTAATGGTAAATGAACATATTAATCCTATGTATGTAGCTGTGGTTATTAAATTCAAAGTTTAAAATCTGTTAGATTTAAACAATTCAAGCTAAGCACAGAATTTGATAAATCCAGCTAACGAAGATTTTTGAAGTGTGTGGAAATAAATCCTTTTTGTGGAAAAATTTAACAAAAATGCTTGGTCCATTTTTTATCCTGGTTTAGATAACATCAAACAAAAATTCTCCCAACAAGGAATAATGTAAGGAAGTTTTAACGGACCAGAGGCTTGTGGATTTGATTGCCTGGGCAGTTATAATTAGCAAAGACCATCCTTTGTAGGTGAACAAATGAAATTTTTATTCAAGCTTTTTACAAATAAACAAAAGATTAACACAGCAGCTGAGTTCCAAAATTTGACGCAGCTGTGTGTTCAGGAAAATGTAATTTTATTATACACGGTGAGTCATTACGGAGTAATCGGACTTTGCCAGTGGTTAGATAACCATTAAAGAAAGAAAATTCCTATATAAAATTTTTCTCGTATTTCTATACTTTTGGAGAAAAACGGCATCGAAGTTCAGCCTAATGTTTTCAAATTTAATAGTATGAATGCACATGACACATATTTTAAAAGTTCAAGCAGATATTCAATACTACTAGAATGTGCAAGGATAGCGTAATAAAGTAATAAAAACGTCTTTATTTTGGGCAAGTGTTTCGTAGAATAACAACAGATAAACAGAATTAAATAAACAAAGCATGTTGAGAACGACCTCTCGATGGATATTGTTTCAAAATTGGATATTGTTTGTGACACATATTTGGTTTCTCAAATGATAACAAATTGCAAACCCCTTACACTGCAGCTTTTAGTAATAAAACGTAACAGTACTTGTACTTGACTATGTAAACAAATCCATCAAGCATTCAGGGTCGTTGAATTAAAACAATACCTATTGATGGATAGATCAAATTAGCTAAGCATGTCTTTACTTAATTAAAACTAATATCTGTTTATTAACGCATAACACACCGAATTTAATGATATCATTGAATGGGTCTGTATTAAAATGATGTCATTTCTGTCTGCGTTTACCATTAGAATAGAGGGGAATCCCCCGGATTAATAGACCGTTTTGTTTTCTCATCTAAAATGGAATGTGCGTCGTTTGCATTCTTGTTGTGCTTGTTTAAACAGATGTCACGTTTTTACTGATGGTGTCAATTTCTAAAGATCTTGCATTTATTTCTATTCGACTTAACAACACTGACCTGCATCAATTATACGTACTTTTCTGAAAACGTCGGTCAAAATTTTCGAAATTTTCAAGTTCATTTAATCAAAAAAAGTTACTAAGGATTTATGTTTCTAATAACCAGAGAAGCTTATCCTCAAAGTCCGATCATTGAGTACTGAATCACCGTGTAGATATTTCACTTACTGAGTTTAATAAAAATTAACTTTGCAAAGTTGTTTGTGAAATATTACAATGTTTAACAAGAGTTCTGTAAATGTATACTGTAAATGTCAAAGTTAATATGAACGATGATTATTTGTGTTCGAACAATTAGTAAATATGATTTCAATGCATTGAAATTAACCTTTTCATTCTGTTCTATTACAACGAACTAATTTGCTTAGAAGTCTTTTGTTATAAATGTGATCTGTTTGTTTATTTTTTAATTGTGCCTAAAGTTTAATAAAGTGTTTATAATAATAACAATGGAACGTTTGGGAACATCAAATTATTTGTCACACAATGTTTTGGACACTTCTAGAATATTTTGTTGGCCTTATCTTGAGTAACTTTAAAAATCGATCGATATTCAATATTTCTCAGTTGTGAGTTGATATTAATTTAACATAATAAACTTGGTGGCACCCAAATACATTTTTTAAAATAATTGTAGACAAGAGCCTTTATTTCTACTTTACCCCCTCCCTCCTCGAGAGTTATACACTACTGGAAATGTAAAAAACAGGGTATTATTTATAGTAACCATTCTTGACAACGGCCATGGCAACTGATATCCTCTCCTGGAATTGTCTCCCTAACGGGCTTGGGATTTAATCATACCCCCTCGGAAACAATATAATTTCTTGAATTTAATTTAAAATTTTACCCATTTTAATCCCATCATACATAAATAACTATAAATATTTGTTTTATTCAAGTTCCGAAATTATAAACCTTTATTTCTCAGCGCTTGATTGGTTCGAAATTGTAAAATCGCATTTTCAAGGCTACAGAATCTTATAGTTGAAAATTTGTTTTAAAAGTGTTAACGCTTTCGAAAACTAATAGTCGGTACTGCAATTTACAGAGACTGGATGCAGATTAAGGGTCTTAGATAGTTCGAAACTTTTAGAAATTTAGAATATTCAAACTTTAAGAGCTGCAATTTTTCAATATTCACACATACATTTCGAGCTTCAAATCGCAAAGTTTCGGAGTCTGAAAGATGGAGAATTTCAAATATTCAGGATTTCCACTGAAAAGTTTCAAAGTTTCAGAATGTCAACATTAAAATATTATGATTTCTAAATCTTGATCTTTATGAAATAAAAAGTATAGTTTCAGATTATATAATCTTAAATTTTGAAAATACCCAAATTTCATAATTTCAGCTAGTGAGATTTCACAGTACGAAACCATTAAATCAATCAAAAAATATAGTGAAGCTTGCATAGTAACTTGTTTAGTTGCACTAATGAACTAGGCATTGTTACTTTTCGTCAGATATTTATTAATGATTCCAAGAAAAATGGCTTACCCTATGTTCCAACTATCTTATATAGATCCCCATTTGTAATTTACAATAAAAAAGTTCACGACACTTCACTTTTCATATATACTGCACAAGAATCAAGGTTTATCGACAATTGTTGAAAATCTATTTCCGAAAGGGAATAGAAATGGTTATCAAACGTAAACACATAAACAAGTTATTGTTCATAACAACAATATTATGAAATCTACCCACCATCTATATTGTAACTATAACTAGATATATCGTGCTCTAAGTGATAAGTGAGACTAAAATAGTTCTTAAAGTAACTATGATCTACACTATTATAGACGTAGGTACTGCAAAATAACATTAAAAGTTACGAAATCTGAACATGCTGAATATTATTTTATGAAAGCGTGTCCGTAAGGTATATATGAGTCGCTTGTACTAATAAAATTCATTATCAGATTCCATAGGATCATTCGTGAAAACGGTTTGCCAGCCATCATGTAGCTCTGTAAAATATCTATAAATTCTCATATATTTTTGGGGAAATTAGGCAACACTATCTTGAAGAACGAGGTAACGTATGCCACATCCAGTTTTACCAGAAGAGATGTCTTGGTAGATAAATTTGATCGTTTTAGTTTTTGTTTGCTAACAGGTAAGCAGGTGACAGCGACCCCAGTTTGTTCAAAATCCCTTCGTGGTATTCGTATTAACAGGTAAGTAAAACTTGCTTTTTGTAATAATAAATACACCCAAACCAATCTAGGATTGAATTACAATTTCTTCATATCTATCTTCTAATAACAGCTAATTAAGGGTCTATAGTATTCACGAGCATTCATCGTTTTGAAGACAGCCTCGAAATAATCTTCCGTAATGTGGGTGGATCGTCTGCTAAAATTACACCCGCACATTGAGTAGTGGGAATCATGCATCTCTTTCTCACTCGTTTAAGACCATATTTTACATGCGTAAATGATTTAATATTAATTTTTGATTAATTAATATTAATCAATTGATATCTTAAGGTACTGTAATTCGTAATATTGTAAAAAAGGATTAAAAAATAATTACTAATCAAAAAGAAACAAACAAATAAGTGTGATAAATGGATTTTCATTAAAAAAGAAAGGTATATAACAGTATTGTAATTACAAGTTTCCGCCATTTCGGTTCCAGTTCCAAGCTTTTTTCTTTTTATAGAATCATTTATGAAACATTTAATATATTTTATAAATAAACAATTTTTTAATTGAATAATTCATATACAAAAAAAACTTTTCTGCGACGATGATTGGTATACAAATGATTTCACAAAATGTAATACATACTGAGATGTAATATGTCCACCTCATTGAAAATTTTATTTAACGATAAGATCGTAAATGTGAAGACAAATATTTCACATATCAAATTTAAAATAAAAGATGGATATGCTAGGTGTTAGGCATAATTAATCTAAAGGCTATATATTGGGTCACAGTTAGGCTCATTAATATTTACAATGGAAATCAAGAATAGAATCATGCAAAGATAACCTTAGTTTTGTATATGCATAATAAGAGGTTTGATTTAAAAAAGGATATCAATCATTTAGATTGTTTTATCATAATACATGTTTATACAACCCAAGTTGCATATTGAGATGGTTTTTTCATTTGTAGAGAAGATATAATCTTCTTATTTAAATCTAGAGTCTACGATCTTTAACGTAGGATGAATTTTTCTATTTTCCAAGAGACTAACTTAGTTGGCTGCCAGTTAGCTAAAAACAGATAAATTAGGTCAATCTTGTAATGACTTATATAGCACAATAAGTTTTTAAACTCTTATATAATAATCCTGAGCATTCTTATTACTGAAGGTTTCAATTTTATTGCTATGTTTCAGTTTTGACACTTATTGAGTCTTATACTAGTTTTCTCATCATTGTTTTTATGCAAACATTTGGAGGACTGTATGCTGCACAATTTGACTATAAATCGACTTCATTTGAGTTAATATTAAAGGTAAAACTTGTACGTGCATTATTTGGTTGTATTCGATTATTGTAACGGATTATAATTTATGTTTTTCTTAAATTGTAAAGATGTTTCTGTGGAAATTTAATATGTATTAGCTATATTGTGTAATTATGTATCTATTTTGTAAAGGATAAACCTGGATTTATTGGATTTTGTATGTAATTAGGTCATAATGAGATTTGTTCATTGTCAATCGTTTTTGCCTCATATCTTCGTTACGATGCATTTTAGAACATAAGTGTGTGACATTGTTTTAATCCTTGTTTTATCAGCTATTATCCTGTGTTCATAGAATTAAGAATCGTGAGAAAATTCAACAGCTGAGTGAAATGGTGACGTCATAAACATTTTCCGCGTTGCGATTTTTTCGAAAAAGTGTCAGCGCCGGCATCTGTTTCTACAAAACCTATATAAGCTGGAGCCAAATTTAACTAAGACAGTCGATTAAAAGCACTCGGCGAATCTATGCTTGACTCCGGATTAAAAATCTGTAAATTTAAGTGAGGTTAGGAATAATAACCATATGTTTGACCTTGTATTTATGTCAACAAAATATAAACAAGTTTGAAATTAAGTTTGAAGTGTTTACCTGAACTATTATAAAAATTAAAGATTTTATTATTGTTCAACAACTATTTGGAAGTGTGAACGTGTTTTAAATAAATTCTGGGAGAATTTATTTTCTATTATTGATTGCACGTATTGACGTTTTATAATAAGAAATCAGCTGACGGATATTAGTGCAGTGATACCAATAGAGGATAGAATTTAAAGGAAATTCTATTGACATTATATACCAGGTTGGTCGAAATAAACGGTCTTTTAAATTTGATTTGACAATAATAAAATTTATAAAGTTTATCTTGAATAATTTCAGAATTATTTTGTTTAACCTTAAAGGTTCTTAAAAGAATTTATTTTTCTGAAATAAAACATTTCAATTTCTTTTTTATTTAAATTTATTCTTTCATAAACCTAAACATTTGAACATTTGTGAATATTTTAGATTTGTGTTAGTTTGTTCAAGTGAATGACTGTAATAGCCCTATGTCAGGCTATTACGACTTTTAATGACACTTGAGCAAGTTTGGGTATTAATTTCCTAATTATTTTATTGTACCTATTTGAATAACTTTTCTTTTTATTTCCTTTTCAATTCGTTTAATTGATGCACATACAAGCGTCTATTTATCTTTCTTTTTGCATTTAGATTTTAGCAGTGGTTGTCCAGTTTGCAGAAGCCAAAGTGTCTGCAGTATAAGTTTTTCTCTTCTTTCAGGTGTAAGAGTCAATAAGAGTTTAATAATTCAAACAATTCATGCTCTATCGAATAAACCCTGAGTTGGCCGATTGGGAAAAAGAAAAATATTTGGGGTGTATTTTTATTTTAATTCACTGCATATAATTTCTGTTTACTTTGAACGTTTAGCATTATTTATTTATTTAGGGTTGAATACACCGCAATACGGATGCCATTTCTTTGGTGAATGTAGAGGCCAAAAAGAATATAGATGTCATGGCGTTTTGTTGAATGCTCTAAAGATTTCCACTAACAAATTTTTGAAAATATCTCATTATAGTATGTATAGTAGTGATTTATGAATAGGCGCATTAGTACATCCAACAACTATTCGCGTGGCTTGATGTGTAAAGACGTATTCTACATTTTCAAAAGAACTTTTTTAATTAATTATGTTTATTATTCATAATAAAAAACATTTAAAAATATAATTCAAATAATTAATTATTTTCAAAACTAACAAGTTTAAATAAAACTGAAATTACCGAAGCAGGGATCGATCCTGTGGTCCACGTGTTACGAAACAAGAATCTTACACGTGGAGCTACAAGAGACAGTTATAAGATGTGCTAACGCATCATTCATAAATCGCTGTACTGTATGATGCGATATCTTTAAAAATTCATAAGTGGAATGAACTATGAAGCATTCAACACACCACCAAGACAAGTATTTCTTTTCTAACCTCTACAATCACCAAAACATGGCATTTTGATTCTAAATTTACTGATTTTTCAACAGTCATAAAAGTAATTGCCTTAGCTCTTGAAGTTCAAAAAGTGTTGATTAGATGATTCATGGATTCTTATTGATACACAATAAAGAAACGTTAAGTGTTGACTATTTGCCGTTTATCATTAATAATTGTCAGTTGAACATTTATAAGCAATTTACCACAAAACGATTCAAGTTTGAGTTGACTTTATTTGTTATATATGTACATAATAATAATTTGGTTAAGAAATTAATTTCGGAATGAGAGGATTTTCTATTGCAGCTACTTTTGAAAAAGAAAATGTAAATAGTTTAGAAAAATATAAAACATTCTATATCTTATTGGCAATGATATAACATAATTTGGGTTTAATACAACAATCCTAAAAATAGGCTTGACTACGGTTACTCACAATCTAATCATTGTATTGAAATGTAGGTGCATAGTTTCCAACTAAATTACGATAATCAGAATATAAAATAATGACCAAAGGCAGGCTAATTTGGAGAAAAAAATTAAAATTGTTGAATTGACAAAAATTGTTTATTTATAAATTATATTAAATATTTCGTAACTTTATTTTAAAAAATTACCCGAACCAGATTATATCCACGTGAGATGTCTACGAGTATCTTTTGACGTCAATAATAACTAGAAATTCAAAGAATATGGATTTCCTATTATTCGTCTCCTGATCTCATTAATTCATATATCAAAATGAAACAAATGCAAAGTGAAGTGCAATTAATGAACTACTCGAATGTTTTTGTCTTTTTTCGGAATTACCCTTAGTAAATATTTTAGGATTTTTAAAAATCATTTGATTTTTTTGTAAACTCGTTTTCATGAAAAAATACTTTTCCTCAAATACGAAAAACACGGGGATAGAATGAACTTTCTTCTTTCTTTTGGTTCAAGTAGGGTGTGAAAATTTTAAGAAATAACTGAATGAGAAGTAAAGCATTTTAAGGGTTATAAATTCCTACGTACTGTAGACCCTTAAATAAGTAAAATTTTCCTCTAAATAATAAAGTCTTTCCGCAATTTTTCTCAGCGATGGTTATGAAATTAGGGGAAGATTATACCTTTAATAAATTTTTATAGAAGTAGAATGTCAATTAATATAGACTGGGGTTGATGGAATATTTGGAAGATTTACAAGGTTTGAGAATTTAACATTTAAAGTAAAAATTAACATTTCACAAAGTAACCATTTCAAGAATTAGTTTTTGTTTATCGAGATTTACTTGTAGTAGATCACGCTGTAAATATTCAAGGTTGGTCAATAATTGAGTGCAAGAATGACTCCATTTTTTATTGCAGTGGAATATTTATAACAACTGATACATTAGTCCATTTTTGTTTCATTATTTGATTGTTAGATAAACCCTCAGTAAAAAGCTATTTTGAGCACTAACTGGACCCCACTGCACTGCATAACGTTCTAGATCAAAACAAATTCTACATGTTAGTTTTGATTCTCGTGATTGTAATTATTTTCTTAATTTCGAATTGAAATAGCCGTGAACGAAAAAAATGCTTTACAATATTAAAATAAAAAACTAATTCTTGAAGCCTATTAATTGTTACAAGCTGTATTGGGGCGTACTATTAATTATATCACAGCATTGCAACTGATTATAGACCAACATAATAGTCAGAGATTAATTCTAAGTCTTGGCTAAAATTTATTGAATAATTACCTTGTGCTGTAAGCTTGTCACTTGTCGTTTTGTAAACTTTAAATTTAATTGAACAAAATTTAAGTTATTACAAACCTCATGAAGAATTTACATATTTAATATTCGAATATTAATTTACTGATGTTAATTAAGGAATCGTATTTTAAATTGACGAGTTAATGAAGATTTAATAATACTAATTAACTGATTATATGAGAAACGTGGGTTTGAAGATTATGAGTTTATCTTATTTTGATCTTTACAGCGCATAGAAATCGGAAATTTAATCACCATTCTTGTGTTATCAAAATGATCAAGAATTGTTTAAACAAATAAGATAAATGACTATGGAGCACCTGACTATGCAGGTTATATAAATCTTTCGTTCAGCATTAATCACAGTAACTATTTCTTTGTCAATTACATTTTATATGTATTATATAAATAAGTAGCAAGATAGTGATTAGGTATTAGTAAGTGAAATAGGGTTAGTTAAGATTTTATTTAATCTCGAAGAAAAAAAATAATTAAAATCGGTCAAACCATTTTTGAAAATTTCTAGAATCTGCACGCATACATCCGGTACTGGATTCAAACTAGGGTTCTATACTTCTCCTCAATTTTCTCTTTTGACATATTGTAGCTGAATCGTGTTTATAGTTTAATAGTAGTAAAATAATCTAAAAATTTGTATTAAAATCTGTTAGTACAATTAAAAAAAGAATAACAGTGTTTAACTATTGTGCCTATTCTAATCTATAACTATGTGAAGGTATAATTATATCTACAGCTATATCTATAACAGTATATTAAATAGTGCTGAGAGAAAAATTTGGGAATTAAAAACAGTTTTATTTTATCAGCGATCGTTATTATTTAATTCTGAATATGTTTATTATTATTGCTCATAAACTGTTATACATGTTTTGATTGATGTTATCATGTTTTTCGACAGGTAATTTGGAGCATAATGATGCTATTAAATATAAACCTATAGTAAATTAGAAAATAGCCAGAAACAGTTAGTTGAAGATAACGATATCTCATAATCAACAATATTCAAGATTTCAATGAACATATTATCACAATGATGTTGAATGATTAGATTATTTAAACTAGTTTTCTTAATTTAACAAACATGCAAGATATTATCACAGTTATTTTTAAGCACATTTTTATTTTGCCGCGATGTTTATTTTATGAGAATCAAGTGTTTAATAAAATATGGGTCATATTAGCAACTGAGGGATTCTTCCGAAATTTCAACTTCAACAATTTTTACAAAATTTATATTAATAGATGTGCTTATTACCATCACGTATGTATTTCTAAATGTGTAATACAGCGCAGATATTATTTTTAAAATAAATCCTTTATGTGAGGCTGAATTATATAGGAAATCTATTTCGTATTTTGTAAATAACTGTTTGACTAATTTCGCATTCTCTCTCCGTTAATTCATAAATTTAATTTATTTACAACGGTCCCTAAGTCCTTAAAAGATACTAAATGATTTGATGTACGGTTTCAGATCGCTGTATAAGGTAAGATTTTGCCTATTATATATAAAGGTCTTTACGTCCAAAATCTCTTCAAATCATCTGTGATCAGGTTGACGATCGTCAGGCGACGCTTACTTAAATGTAACGTATTAGTTGAAGTTCATCTGTTGTGGCGATTAGCAATAGTTTTGGATATAACCATCCCAAAATTTACTTTTATACTAGAATTCCAGTTCATTTGAAAAAATATAGAACAATAAGTACATATTATTATGGTATGGGGTAGGTTTAAAAATAATAATAAGTAATAATACACGACAGACAAAAGATGATTTGCATATAAGAATGACACAAAGCATACAACTTGCTTAACTTAAAATAAAATAATGCTCTGACCAAATTGCCAATTGCATCTTGTAGAATTTAAAATTGCGATTCTAACAGTATACAACACTTGGGCCATCAAATAAAATTAAACTTACAATACAATGTCGATGAACAAAAATCTTCTTAAAACTATTTATTGGCTTAATTATCCAAAAATACCTTTTCACATTTTTCTTTCTTCATAAAACTAAACATTACATATTTTATAATATTGTTAACAACATTGAATATTATAAGCCAATTTACAATATTTCAATGAACGTTCTAAAGGCGCAACCTAATTACATGTTTTTATACATTTACAATAACAAAAATACAGCGAAACCACGTTTAAACAATTGTCAAGCAGCTTACAACGACATTTCTGAATTCGTTATCAATAATTATTCAAGATGTTGTAAGTGACAACCTGTAAGTTGTTTGAACCTATGCAAAGAAACTTAAGAAGTTTAGATTGTAATAATTAAATAGTTTATAAAAAAGGGAAATTAATTTCTTGTCATACAATTCAAGTTTAATTCGTGCCTCTGACCCGAGAAAAATAAACCAAACAAACTTGTATTCAGGATATTTAATTAAAATTCTTATTTTTGTTTTATTCATTTCAATTGTTTAAGCAACTTATTAGTTAGAAAGTCAGTTCTGAGTGTCGCCTAACACAGGTGGTTTTCTTAGCCAGTTTTTTTTAAGAATGCATATTCATACAGACTCTTTACAACCTGTCTATAAATAGTCATTGAAGAGAAAGGGATTAATTTTAGTTAGAAACTACCGTCAGATACGTTACCTGACCAAGCCATTCATTAAGTAAACTTTCTTTCTATTTAATTATATTTATAAAAAGTTTCCATTCGAAATTTCCCAAATTATTTATTTACAGCTATTAAATAGTAGTTTTCCTAAAGACCTAAACATAATGTTTTTAGCTAAAAATTCAAATTGAAGCTTAACAAGCAATCGTTTTCAAGAGGTAAAGGGTTCCAACAATGTTTTGTCAGTTTTTGTAAAGACAATAGTGTGCTTTTATAATTGTTTATAGTGTGTTTTATTACCATTTTGAATTTTTTTCAAATTACTTTCAGAGATTTATGATTTATGACCACGCAATAAACCAGTAATAATAAAAAGTTGTGGGTACGGTAACAGAAATTCTTTTCTAGGAAATAGCAAAATGGTTTCGAAAGATAAATGTAATTAAAACTTTATCTCTTTATAACTTAAATGAATTTTTAAATGAAATATTTACTTATCTGAATCGTCCTCATATTCAGGAAAAGTGTTTTGTGAAACTTATGAATGACTTAAAGCTTGCCGACCAACAATACAACAGTAATAGAAAAGGCTTTGCCATAAAAAAGAGGAAAAAAAGAAAGAATGTTAAGATTAAGTTAAGTTAAGTTAAGAAAATTTATTTATGTACTGCTGTGCTTTTTATTAAATGTAGTTATTTTTAATGGAAATCGTTGTAGGAAAGCAATTAGAGAATTAACTAAAGTGATTTTAAAAACGAATATTTGGATTTTTGTGTTAGGTACCTATGTAAGATTATTTTCCGAGGACTTCCCGAGACTGTAGAAGTCACGAGTCCCGGGAATAGAGAAATTGTGAAACTCGGAAACACCAAGTCACAAATAATCTACATTAATTTTGCAAATTAATAAGATCCACACCTTTTGTTCTAGTTGTTACGAACTCCAAATTGCATCAGTTTGTCTATGGTAGTTTAACACACACTTAAAATAGCTATTGTCAAAAATTAAGATCTTTAAAAAGCTGATAGAGGACTTTGTTTGTAAAACAATTCGGTTTATTGCTTTAAAAATGCATCAACATAAAATTCAACTGCCCGAGAAATGTATGTATTGTGTACACCTCTGTATTGTGAAATGCATTGGTAAATAGTAAACTGTTCAAAAGTTAATCCATCTGCTTTGTAAGCAAATTATTGTTTCCAATTAGTCATAACAAACAGCAAAAAATGTATGTCGATTGTCGCTTACAGTTTACAAAAGGGGTCATCGTTTATTGAAAATCAAAATGCTAAGAATTTTAAAACTATATCTTTTATTACAAGGAATTCCATTTAAATATAATGCCATGTTATCGTACTTATTTATGAACATAAGGTAAAACATTTCAGATATGCAGTAGGCGGAGATAAGATAAGATTTCTGAGTCAAGCTCCAACTACTGCTTGGTTGTTTGTTAATATTTCGGAAAGAAATCGAGATGGCGAAACATCCCTCGTATTTCATGGCATCGATTGCTGCGATCATATGACCAACCCTACTAGAATTTAGATAAATCTGGAGGAATTTCACCCCCAGTGGAGATCTCTATCATGTTAACACTGCGCCTACGGTTTTACTACTTTATCCGAAAAGGCGTGTTTTTAGTTATTCTTCGCCATTAAAAATTACCGTTCTAGGTATGCCACAAAAAACCGCTAAATTAATTGTGTTACAGTAACAAATATGACGGTTAATCTATTTTAAGGTTAAATATAATATTTGCTGTTCCAAACAAAATGGTATTTTAAAAATTCTAAAAAACACCCCCGACTTACCCCCCACCCACACCAACCCCGACTTACTCTCCCTTCCTCCCTTAGTTACCCTAGTCTTATTCGTTTTTTAGGCTTACCGCCCCAACTTATCTTTTTCTCAGACTTACCACCCCCCTCTCTCGACTTATCGAAGTCTCTGACTTACCCCCTCCGACTAACTCCTCCTCGGACTTCTTCACCGACTTACCTACCCATTCTTACCATAAAATTCTACATTTAATTCATATATCATATATCTATGATTAATATACCAGCTTTCGAAACTTTGTCAGTTATGTTGTCCATATTCCTTAAGAGATAAAACATTAGTTCTTAGATATTCCTTCAACTTTTTCATCAAATATCCCAATCTGCAAACTTTAAAAATTTCGAACGAACGAACACCCTTACAGAGACAGACAGAAATCTCGTGAAAATGCTCCACAGCAAATACTATGAAACTCGACTGAGAACTGTTGGTGTCATAGTAAGCAACTATAGGGAGGATCTTTAGTTCCAAATCGTGACGAAGCAGTCGGTCTTGGACATATTGAAATCCATCGATTGCAAATAATGTTTAAAAATATACATAATTAAAAAATCACAAACTAAAACTCTACAAACTAAAAAAGGAACGGTTTTAAAAATATAAAAATTAAATAAAAACAAAAAGTAAGCAATGTTGATTAATCTATATTACACAGTCAAAACTTTAATGTAAAAAAGAATAAAGCAATCGGTCAAAAATGAACCGTGCTTTAAATATATAGGTTAGTACATAATAATTGACCTATTTAATCAAGGTCAATATGACCGGTGTATTCACTATCGAAGGACATACAATTTTCATAATCTAATGAAGTTTTAATGGATGGGAACACAATAAGTATCGCTAATAATGAAAACTTTATAATACCCTCTCCAGTCATTTACAACTTCTGTAACATTTTGCAAATGTATAAATATGTGAGCAATTTGTTTACTTTCCATGAATTTCAACTAGTGCGGGTTTGTTTACGCAACCTAATAACAAATTACACATTAAACGTAAGTGGCGGTTGCAGGTAACTTTTATAATCATTGATAGTTTCAAAAGTTAACAACACTGGAAATTGAGAAGGCAGGGCGCTGCAAGTGGATGGTTATTCTTGTGCGTATCCAAATAAATGTTTTAAATTTATTTATTTAAAAATATAAAACTTAAACAACTACAGAAATTAAGTAGTGTTATCATCAGTACAACGAAAGCTTCAATATAAAAAAAGAATCCCGTAAATCGACCCAGTAGAACTCTCAAACGAACTGGAACATAAATATATAAATGAACTTTATTTCATCGCCCTGTATATGTGGAAGGAAACATGGAATTACTAAAAAAATTATAAATTAATTTAATAGAAACAACTTTCGTATAATTTTTTTCACAAAGTTAGTTTTTGAGATAATGGAAAACCGGCCACCATGTACACATACATTACGTTTTTCAGTCAAGCTGCAAGTCCTTTAAATAAAGCGTGATTTAGTTTTTATTAATTAATCTTATATACACATTGGAAACGTATAGGCTTGGCATAAACAAATAAATGCGTTCATAAAAAACGGTAGTGGGAGAAAAGGGAGAATGTTAAAGTAACGCCCGTTAATGAGGACGTCGGTATGCATGCATCTGTTCACGGGCAGAAGCAGTTAGTTTACGATCCTCCGACTGATTGGAATTAAATTTATTTTTTCGCCTACGTGATCAAAAAGTTCTGTCTAAATGTCCCGTTTTGAAGTCATTTAAGGCTTCTTTTCTGTCCTCTTTTGCAATGTCAAAGCTTTTGCTGCGCTCTTATGTCAACCTCTACACTGCTACTAAATATAAATAGATGTAATGATTTTTTTCAGTAACTAAAAGTTTATTGTTATTAGCTATTATTTAGTCTTCTTATTTCTTTCTTTCTATTATTTAGTTACTTTAATCTTGTGAAATATTTTGTTAATACATAGGTGATATATAAGATTATTTTATTATTATTGCATAAAATTGCAACAGCAAAAACACGCACATGACATACGAATCGAGCACCCCTCTTTTAAAAAACTCGACCACACGCGTCTTGCGTTAGTGCGCATAATCACGTGCTCCAGCCAGAGCTGTAGGCTTGACAGTACCGCTGAAACAACGAGGGACTACGCATGTCATTAAAAAAATCTGGCGTTATTTTCGTTTTCATTCACTCCATCACATTCTTCTAACATAAGTTTATTTTAATTTAAGGTAAATTGGGTTGCTGTTTAAAATTTGGAGTTCCATTTTAAAGTATAATAGCAGGTAGGCGAAATACCTTTGCTTGTCAATCGGACAAAAAAGCATTTGGGCCCTTAGTTTTCTGCTGCCCTCGTTCTTTGCTTCGCTCGGGCTTCAAATAGTAACTTTCGGCCATTGAGACACAAATACTACTTTGTATCTCCGCCTGATAATATTGCAGATCCCAAAATAATCCGGAAACTAAAATAAACTAAATTAAAATTTAATTTAGAAATTTGTATGAACCTTAGATGAAGATTAATTTTTATTGTGTTTAATTAATAATTTACATTAAATTATATTTTGAATGTCAATTCATATAGAAAAATGTATCGCTCCGCTGGAAATCAAACCCAAGACCCTCCACTATCTAGATGGTATCTCTACTAACTGAGCTACTGGGAGACGACTATCAACAAATCTTCATTAATCATATTCAAAAAATATCTAGTTACTTTGTATGTTTGCTAAAATATCTAATTCATATGAAAAATTTGTCACTTTGCTGATAGTGGTCTCCCGGTAGCTCAGTTGGTAGAGATACCACCTAGATAGTGGAGGGTCCTAGGTTCGATTCCCAGCGGAGCGATACATTTTTCTATATGAATTTGCATTCAAAATATAGTTTAAAGGAATTTTTGTTTGTGCAAAAGGTAACAACTTTTACTAAATTTACAAAAGTCAAACAGGGATATGAAATTTTAAATTTAAATGTTTTTGTTATTCAAAAAATCCTGAACAAGAAACGTTGCAACATGAAAATCACCTTTCTATTTACAATGAATTAAACTTTTCGTTTTTAAAAGCAATGGAATTGCTTTAATGGAACAAGAAAAGAGATAGTTTTATATAATTCTAATAGATGGGAAAAGGTTAGAATTGGTCGCCATGGTAATTAAACATGTTATTACCTTAATAGTGTAATGTTTTTACGGTTGTATAAAAAATGTGTATACCTTGCCCGCGAAATTCTTTAGCATCCTCATGATTGTCTTGCCTCGGCGACAATTATTCTCTCGGTACGTTAAAAATATATTACGCGGCCTTGGTATACGAACAGCTATTAGAGTACTATAAAAAATTTAATTTCAACATAAAAAGAATTTACTGATATTGCATGTGTAAAAGATAATTCGCAGTTAGATATCTTACAATGTGAACATTATAACAACCATAATATTTTTGTTTTAAAAATAAAGCATGCTCCATTCTAACCAATATGTGGAATTATTAATGTCTTGAAGAATTAGTACTTCTTTTTTATCATAAAAGTTATCAGTTTATCCTATAAACGTTTTTAATTATATTGTTTACATTAGAAAAACTGGAGAAGTTCTTTATGTTTTTAAGTTTAGTAATTACTGGCATTATTGTTAATGCCAAAAAAATATTACTTTAGATTTATCGTCCGACGTGATAGCATCGGCGGCCAAATAGTATCTGTCATATGTTGCTAAATACTTAATTAACACTAGGTATGTTGGTAGTAGGGAAAATAGTCGAGACTCCTCCTTTTTACCGAAAACATTTCACTATCCCAATCTCGTTTTTTATGAACATTTTTATATCCCTATACCAAGCCCATGCGTTTCCAGCCTGTATGAGTATTTAAACAGCCTACAAATTGAATAATTAGAATTCTTCATTCCTTTTTCATTACTTCCTTCCCACTACTACTTTCCTAAGATTATAAACTCTTCTTTCAAAACATTGTTCATCTTTGAACCACGAATAATGAGCTTAAACTTAATGTTAATTCTCTTTCATCACAATAAACTTCATTTGTTTATAAAACAAAACGATGGTTTACTTTTTAGCAATCACAAGTTTTGATAATTCTTCATTCACCAACTTTTCTAATTTTGTGTTTCCTTTTGGTATAGTTAGTACAAAATTGATATCTCTGAGAGTTATAAAATATTATTTTCTACAACTATCCAAAAAGGGGATGTTTACGCATTAATGTTAGTGCAAAAAGTTTGACATTTGTGTTGTGGCATGGATTTACTCTTTACGTAAATTATCGTAAGTAGGAATTAATTAAGTAGTAAGAGATAATAATTACAGTTTAGAATTACATTACAGTAAAAACTCAAAATATATCTTAAGAAAAGCAAACGCATGTAAGGCAATGCATTAGTAAACATCCAAAAAGTAATACAAAAATAAGGCAATCTAGTTGTGCCAGACGGACGGTCATGTTAATAAAAAGACCAAACATGCAGTTGTGTTTAATTATAATAGTTGTTTATTGCGTGTTAATGATTGTGATTTGGTAACCAAGCCTATTATCTAGTTGTTGTTGTTATCATTACTGTTTAGCAAGGGGTACACTCGCTATTGTTGATGGGCAATATAGTTGGTACATGATTGTTTTTATCAGCAAGGTTGTTGTTGCAATGTGAGATTGATGAGCTTAAAGAGCTTTTTAAAGAAACCAACCACATACCTGACTGCTGATAAGAAGACCCTGGTTCTGGATGGCCTGAAGTTCGGTCTCAATCTAGGTGACATAAAAGTCGCATGGTGCCTGCCATGCGATATCATCGGGCAGCTCTAGTGGGTGTTTGTTCCTCGATACTTTCCTGTATGTCCATCCCAACGAGGGTCATTCTTAAGGTATTTACTATCCAATATTTGTTTAACATAGCCCACCTGCTTTAGCTCATGACCACGATTCCCCTTAGGGGATTACAAACTGAGTTACGCATGATTAGCGCGACAGTTACATTTATAAGAGCAACAAGGACTTATAGGCCAGTCAAAACATACATAAAAAAGACTAAAATGGCAAAGTGCATTTTTTGATTAGGACCAGTTAGGGTAGTGTGAATCCAAGTTTTCAGCTTCGGAAAACCTGTGTCCCCCTGCGTAATACTTGAAAAACTTTTTTCAGTTGTTGCCTTATACCAAGCAGCATTTAAGTAGCAGTAACTGAGATCGGAACTTTGATTGAGTAGTTGTTACGTAACTACAACTAAATTTATGACTTTATAGGTTTAATTTCTTCAATTCGGAATATTTTAGTAATTGTGTAGTTTCTACTATTTATTGGAACTATGTAGTTTCATTACTTCTGAGTAACTATTAAAGTATGTGGAACGGTATTGCCACTTAGTATACTTACTTTAAAGTCGTTGCAACTTCAAAGTGGTATTATGATTGTAGCAGTAACTTGCCCGAAGCTACTTTAAAGTTTTTAAAACCTTACAGTAGTATTGAATGTAAAACTTGCGTTTTTGCTACCCAGAAGAATCACATTAAAGTAATTTTTCGTAAACTACTCCATCTCCATATTTACTTGTAAAATGTTGGATTAATTAATAATCATTAATCAATTTGCAATTTGTTATGATTGTTAATAGATGTTTTACTATATAACCTTCAATAAAAATAGCAAATTGGTGCCAAATTGTGACTTAGGGATTGTTGTGTATGTAGGTTGAAGTTGGCAACATTTATTTGAAGTGATGTAACTAACCAATCCTGGTCCGTCCTCTGGGCGAGCGTCAGTAACACTTGAGTCGGCTTGGAAGATACACGTCTTCTACACGTCTTCTACACTCTATGCATTGTGTATGTAATTCGCCCTGCTCACTCAATATTAATAAAGTTAATTAATGACAATAATTGAGTATCTTTTATTTAAACACATAAAAGAACATAACAGGAATAATATAAAAATGGTTTCTATCATGTGTATCGACTTATAAGTATTTCGTGTATTAACATATTTTATTAAAGACATTTTTTACTAAAAAATATATTTAAAGATTTATAATAATATAATAATATTATAAATATTGTTATGTTTCGATCTATCATCATCATATTTAACAGAAAAGTTGCACTGGTTTATAATTTTGGTGTACTGGGATGACAAAATAATCAAACATGTCATCGCTCTTTGTTTTAAGTAGGTATTACAAATAAACTGGTAATTCATTTTGTGACACGATCCAGCATTATATAGTATAGAAAATGATAGAATATTTGTTAAGTTGCAAGAGCAAGAGAGAGCAATCACGCGACACGATGTGTCAAAGAGAAAAGTTCCACGAAAGTAGCAATTACTACTCCGCTACGTACCTGCTACCCAAAAATTGTTCCCCGTTTTGGTTCCAGGCACGTAACAAAACCGTAGCAATTACGTGCTTGTGACTACTGGCAAAAACTTAATAGTTCCACCGGTAGTTGCTGGTACGTAGCGATGACTAAAAATGCTGCTTGGGATAACTCGTAAACTATGCGTTTTTCGATATTAGTCGTTCTTACCATTTTTAAAGTACATTAAATTTAACAATTTAAGCCCAACCGCAGCTCTGTATGTCCAATAGTTTTCCAAAAACCGCTCATCCTACGAGAAAATTCATGGCGAATGACGTTGTGGTAAAAAATTTTTTTATTAAATTTAATTGGCTTCCATTTAAGCACAAAACGAAGTCTGTAGACCCATTAGTTCTCTTGCAATCATAAAAAACCAAAAAATTGGAAAATTGGATTTTTGAAGAAATGAGCCTAAACAATTTGTAGGCATTCGAAGAAAAAATGCATAGAATCATGTTTAAATGTGGAAAGGTATATTTACATGCACATCTCTTATTAACAAATTTTTACAAATCAGTAATTGAAAACGCTCAATGATTTGGTTTTTTCGAGGGTCCTGGTTGATCACAGTCGTATTCATCCTCGTCGATTAGAATTATAGCGACACTGTGGCAAGTCTTGCTAGAGCACGGAGTGGGCAAAGCTGAGCACTTAAGCCCAGCTCTCAGGCAAGTGCAAGCTCCCTTCTATACCTTATTGCACTTACATGACAGCGATTTGAGGATTGGTGGGCCTGGTTCGCATAATGTTATTATTGATATTAAACCATGGCGGTGCTCTTCGACCAAGCCCACCCTGTGGCATCCCTCTCCACCACCAACCGTGTTTGCACTTGGTGGTATGTGCGATACGAATGGAAGGAAGCAGCCTCTTTGGTTGGCCGCAAACGTGCCAGGTTCACTTTCGAAGTTGACTGCTGATTTGGTGTGTCGATGGATGCGTCCCCTCCATACAGAGCAACCAGGCACTTATCCCCAGCTTCGGCTATAGCCTCGTGACTCACGTCTGGGAGGAGAAACACGGTGGTCAGGTCCATCAGGTTTCGCTTCTTTTTAAAAACACTCCACAATTTTGTGTTTTTTTTTGTCAGAAAATGGCAGAGGTGGTGTCGCATCCGCTGAATGCGTGGAGCAAGCGTTCGAATCCGGGGGAGAATTTCATTTTTCCTCGACTGAAAGAAGTGGTGGAAAACGTACAACTTGACTCACCTCTGCCACTTTTCTGGAAGTAAACATTTCGGATGGTCAAGCCCAAGCCGCAGAGGAGAACGACTAGGTCCACATCCTCTCCAACTATGATCGCGCCAATTAATTAAATATATCGCTTTTTGATTGATGAATTTTAGTATTTTTTTGTTGAAATTTGAAAGTGTTTTATCTCTGTTTTCAAGCTGAAAATGCCAATGGAGAAACGTTACCCAATAAAAATGTGAAAAGAATTGATGGATTTACTGGTTTTAAAATTCTAAATAAATTAACATTCTCCGTCTATCCTGACATAAAAACAACAAAAATACATTCCAACATTTTTACATGATTCTATGCATTTTTCGCCTACAAGTTGTTATTAGAAGTGTTTAGGCTCATTTCTTCAAAAATCTACTTTTCCGATTTTCTGTATTATTCACGATTGCAAGCGAACTAATAGGTCTACAAACTTCGTTTGCTTAAATGGAAGGCAATTAAATTTACTACAGCAACATTTCCCATAACGTTTCTCGAAGCGGTTATGCAGATATTCGGCTCACAGGAACAAAACTTAAAATTTTCATTTTTTAGAAAAAATGTCCAATTTTTTAAGTGCCATATCTCAAAAACTATTGGACGTACAGGGCTACAGTTTGGCTTAAATTGTTAAAAATTTAATGTAGTTTAAGAATGGTGACGACTAAAAACGAATAATATCGAAAAACGCATAGTTTACGAGTTATAAGGCAACAGCTGAAAAAAGTCTCAAAATTTTTCAATTTTTCACGTATTACGCAGAGGGCACAGGTTTATCGCAGCTGCAAACTTGGATTCACATTACCTTAACTGGCTCTAACAACATATCAAGAAATCAAAATTAGATCATGAGTTTAATGTCTAATTTGACTGGCCTATAATTGGTGGGAGTGAAGTTGTCTATCCACCTTCTACTAGCTCTACAAGCTAGTGCCGGAGCTGTTAACGTGTTCACCCATCGGGACCATAATTAGGCTTGGTGAGCCTTCGATAGAGCCCCGTCCGACTCTACCTTGAAGTAGAGACCCGGCCAATACCAACTAGGAGGTGGGGTTGTCTTAAGTGTGAAAGGCTATATATTCGCATCAACACCCCTTATAAAGTGATCCCTTGGAGTGAGAAGTACCTGGCGATACAGTCTCCAATTAGACAGCGAGCTGCTAGCCGCTGCCGGAATAAACTTTGCTAGTATTAAAGTCTAGCCCCGTTTTAGGGGCCCGCCCCTAAATCAAGGGACGGACCCTGAGACCCGTCCAGTCAGAGTGTAGCCATACCAAACGCCGGCTTCTCAGGGTATGTGAGTACGTATCGGTGAGTACATATTGCTTCTGGTTCTGGGTATAGGACATGCCGAATGGCAGTTTTGGACACTTTGTCGACCGTGGACATAACGCCAACCGCAACTGATGGACACTTTGCTGACGCGGGCACTAACCGGACCTATACGATCGTCGAAGTGTTCAGCCGCACCGTTTCTTAAGCGTTCCGCTAGAGAGTGCCTAATGAGGTAAGCACCTATTTAAGGTGCACACTGTACAGTGTGCAATATCTCCTAAGCTATACAAAATATCGATTTCAGCAAAATCACGTTAATTTATTTTTTGAGGGGGAAATTTAAATCTAGCATTGTCAAAACTCTGCATTTCACCCCTCTCACCTCCTACTTCAACAGCTTTAAAATGTTAAATGGCCTTCCCATTGCAAAAAAATTTAATCTAATAATATGCTGATGCCCAGCTAGTAAGATAAGATTAATAAAATCCTGGAGGCTGTTTTAACTGATGAAGGTTTTGTTAATAAGCAGACAACGAAATTGTTTGTTAGATTGAATACCAAGATAAGAAAGGGTTTATCAACTTACAAATACAGTCGCCAGTTTAGAAAATGAACTTGAACAGTGTGACAGACGTAATAGTCTACGTATAAATGGGCTTGAAAGAAACTGCTAAAACAAGCTGTTTACTATTATTTCTTCTGGAACAAGAATTTAATGTAATGTAATGTATAAAAATTAAAGTCGTCCACATTAAAATTAGATCTGTAATGTCAAAATTGCATACATTAAAACAGTTTTCTTAACAGTATACGTATGACGTCATATAAAAGTATCAGCGATGATGCACTATATATTCCAGGTTTTGCTCTTGAACGGTATGACCGTTTAGTTAGATGAGCGTGGTAGTGTTTTGATATATAAGAAATACAGTCGGGCTTGCAGAAATTGGTTTTTTATAGCTCTGAGATTCAAGTACCGGCAGTAATACTTTTTGTTAAAATATCTTTAGACTCAAGTGCCGACAGTAACAACTATTGTTACATTATCTTAGAAAGAGCATTCAACAACAGTTGTATGGGCTTGCATTCAGGGCCGTCTTCTCTTTATTTTTGTTTTTTTTTTGAGGTAATATAATTTAAGTATGACGAAATAGAAACAATTGAAGATAGATAGAAACGATTTATATTACAATTTTATTATGTCAAATGAAAATAGATACTACATAAATGAATAATATAAATAGGAAGTAAAAACACAAAGAAAGGATTTTATTATGTTTTGAAACTTTCCTTTAATTCTTTTGATATTAGAAATAGTATTTTTCTAAGATATATAAATTTTAATTTGGAAAAACCCGGTTATACCCTTGCCGTACCAAACCGCATTTAACAGTTATAGCAAACAAAAAGGAATATTTTATTTGTGTCTCTTATCTTTTTTACCTTTTAACTTTCTTTTTTATGTCTTAATAAATGGAGTTTTTAAAAATTTAAAGTTATACCTTAAAAAATGCCCTTTAGATACTTACCTGATAACATTTGACATTTGAGTTCAAAGTATCCTTTTATTTAAGGCTTTAAGCAGTAAGCTGAGTAATCCTATAACAGTTCTTTGTTAGAATAATCACTATTGTTGTGAAATACCAGTCATAAAAACCAATTTCTGTAAGCCGAACTTGTTTTGGGAGTCTTTTATAAGCCTACCAGCCTTAATTATTAAATTTTCATCAGGCTTCTATCACCTCAAATAAGCTAATCTGCGATGGTGACGCCATTATCGACCTGTTAAAGCCTGGGAATCCCGATAATGATTATTGTACTTCCATCGTTCAATCTCTAAATCTTACCTAACTGATGTGTGAACCGACTAGAAACAAGGCTCTTTTGAATCACATAATAACATCAGATCTGAAAATTGAAGGTACTAAATTTTCTGATCATGATAGTGTATTTTGTCAACTTATATTTAAAAGAGTAGTCTCGACACCTTCTTACCGTAGAGTGAGAAGCTTCATAAACTTTAATCAGGATTCGTTCGTGGATGATCTTCGTTGTATTACTTGGCAGAATACCTTTTATCTCAATAGTGTAGACAAAAAGGTAAGCTACTTAAATTATAACATATGAAGTGTTGTAAATTAGTATGCATGCATATTTAGTAACTATCAGAAATGTAAAAAATAATCCATCTTGGATTACTGAGAACACTAGATTCGTAATGCGTCTTAGGGATAATGCTTATAGAAAGTACATTAGAACAAAACGCCTTGTGAGCATTAGGAATATTATAAGATGTTTCACAATCACACTAATGATGACAGTAAAAAGAGAAAGAAAAAGCTTATTTAAAGTACGTATTTGCCATAGCACGTCCTAAAAATATATGGAAAACTTAGGAAATTAGATATCAAATCTAGTACCTCAAACGTCAATGACCTTCCACCGAACTTACAAAATGTTAATGAAATAAATGATTTTTTCTTAAGTAGTATACCTACGAGGTGTATAAATTAAGTAATGAAACTGATTTTTTCAATTTTTTTTATTCGAATAGAATTACAATTCAATATTGTCTCCCTCAAAATAACTTCCTTGGGAAGCCACACAGCGCTGGAGACGGTTCTTCCAATCTTCATAGCAGTGCTGGAACTCAGATACTGGAATAACCTTCAGCTGGTTGGTTACAGCCGTTTGAATGTTTTCGAGTGTCCCAAAATGAGATCCCTTGAGGTGATTTATGGATCTCTGGAAGAGGAAAAAGTCACAAGGACTCAAGTCAGGCGAATAAGGAGGCTGAGGAGCCACAGGAATGTTTTTACTGGCCAAAAACTCGTTTATTGAAATTGCTGTGTGACAAGGCGCATTATCGTGATGCAACACCCAGTTGTTCTTGATGTTTGGTCTCACACGAATGACCCTTTTTTGAAGTTTTCCAAGAACCTCTCGGTAAAAGTGTTGATTGACCGTTTGGCCTTGAGACACAAAACTCTTTGCGGACGATTCCCAGACTATCGAAAAAACAAGGAACATCAGGAACAATTCGTGGTTCATCTTCAATCGACTCTCTTCCTTCTGAAAATGCCTTAAACCACCGAAAAATCTGGGCCCTTGACAAAACATTGTCTCCGTAGGCCTTCTGAAGTTTTGCGTTGCACTGTGCCCAAGTCTGAAGCAAAACCTGATAGCACACCGTTGCTCGAAATTGATGTCACTATGTCACATTTCTAGAACGCACTAGAAAAAACTGTTTCACGAGAAAAATCGCTATGGACAACCAAATGACTTTAGCGAGTTCAAACTCGAAGACGTATCACATGTTCACCTGCCGCTCCTCCAAGCCCCGCGTCCCAAGTGTCGCCAGATCGAACGCTACGTTGACTTAATTTACACACCTCGTATGTCTAATATAGACCTTGCCAACGTTGTTGTCTATTATGACATTAATGAGGCTATTTATGAGGCTACAGCAATTGAAATGGTGATACGTTCTTTTGCAGTTTAAGCTACCAATAAAATCTTAGCAGTTTGCAACTAAATATTTTATCTAGGCGTCGGATACTATAGCTTGGCACTCCTGTAGAACTGATAAGCCTTTCTAAAATATTTAAATATAATTCGAATTCCTGTTACTTTTCTCATTGGTTGAAAATTCGTCAAGTTCGTTTGTTTGGACAGTTTAAGATGTACTTTTCGCACCCTATAAGCCAGTCTCGCGTCGGCCTTCTGGCTGGCGTGGACGTTTATTATCATATCATTAATATAAAAATTGGTATAAATCTTTTTAAGTGGTCAGTATTGCTGATTATGCTGAAACAAAATTAATTCAGTAAGGAGAACTAATTATATTCCAGTAAAACTTATTGAGAATAAAGTTTAATGTCAAAGTCTCATTTACACCCTATATTGGCTCAAGAAATCAGTGTAAAGCTAGTAAACAGTGAATTCATGTTAAATCGACGCGTTTTAATAATAATCATATAACGCGTTATGTTGTATAAGGACACGTCAATAATACATTCAAGCAACATTCTAGTTAGTTTTACGTACCGTTCAGTCTTAAGTTATTATAGGTTTTAGTATCCTTAAAGTAAAGATTTACAATGAATTTGATCCGTATTGCAAATTAATGCAAAGTGTAAAGTCTGTCGTTCAATGTGAAAAATGATTCAAGATTCAAAGTGTGTTTCCCGCAACTGTTGTTTCAGTCAGCAGTTTTTTTATGTAAATTTTGGTTTTATGGTTTGTAGTTTATTGGCTTGAGCCATAGTTATTGTAAAGTTTTAGTGCAAAATACAAATTGTACAGGATAACTGTTTATTGGATTACGATAATATGTGTTTAGGTATGTTTTCAAACTGTTTAACTAGAATTGTCTTTGGTATTTGATAAATTTTAAAATGTTTTAAGATTAATTAGGTTCTTTGTGTAAATTTTATTTTGTTGGGATAGCGAAATCTAAAGTAAATTTTAGCAGAAATTATTAGTGTATTCAGGAGTTTAAGCAATATGGTTTTTGGTGTAATATGTTTGATTTACAATATGCAGATTTAAAATTTAATTATCTTGGAAATAGTTCGACTCAATAAACTGCTGATGTTTATTTTATTAACAAAATTATTAACATCTATTCGATTTGGTAGAGCCTTCTTTTTTTATTTGTTCCTGAATCTATTATCTAATTAGAAGCTTTTGTGATTAACACCCACGACGCCCGAGTATAATTTGATTTAATAAGATGGCTCGGCCGGAGCATTACGATCTTTAGTAAGTCTAGTAACGTAAGTATGATACATTTATAGTGTTGTTTGACTTTATTGATTGATTTCAATGTAATTTGATTACCGATTAAAAGTAGAGTTTTTTGTTAGTTACAGAGGACAATTTGATTTCATTACAGTCAATATGTTAGCAAAATTTATAAACGAAATCAATACTAACTTAACTGATTGTGATGAATTAAACCCTTCAATTATCAAACTTTGCTGGCGAATATTATTACCTTATACTATTACTCTTGTGCTTAACTGTTGTCTAACCACTTGTAATTTCCCTTCCTTATAGAAAAAAGCACTAATTGTTCCTGTTCGTAAAACTTCCAATCCTCGTGAGTATAAAGACTTACGGCCTATTAGCATTTTTCCAATATTTTGTAAACTATTAGAAAAAATAATTAATTTTCAGCTAAGAGTCTAGTTATTCCTGATATACAGTCCGGGTTCAGACAAGGTTATAGCTGTGAGACGGTATTACTGAAGATCATTGATGATGTGCTGATACAAGCAGCTGATCAAAATAAAGTATTAGTTTTGGTATTATTTGACTTCAGTAAGGCTTTTGATACAACTAACCATCAAATACTACTTTCTATATTAAAAGAAGTAGGACTAACTCAACAGGCTTGAACCCTTTTTGCTAGTTACCTATCAGATAGGGAACAAATGCTAAGATTGAGTAACAGCTCTACTTCCTCATATAAACATGTTGTTAGTGGCGTTCCCCAAGGGTCGATGCTTGAACCACTTCTTTATTCACTCTATGTTTATCAGCTGCGCCTGTCTATTAAAGATTGTTCCATGCACATGTATGCGGATGACACACAATTGTATTTATCGTTTAATTTTGAAAATAGCCTGCGAACTTTAAGAAATATCCAGGATGATCTGGATTCTACTAATTATAGACAATAAGTTCAAATTCAATTTCCAAATCAATAATAATCTGCAACGACATCTCCTAACACAAAACATAAAGCCTCTTCTTTGTGACACTTTTGTGTCAAATTCTACCTATTGTGGTGTAGTATATGGTCCTTCTCTTACTAAAGAGCACTTCGTATTTAAGAGTCCAGAAGACTGGTATTTGGAATTAGGAAGTATAATCCCACATTTCATAAATTTTGCAGAGCACCAATCACTTTGTTATTTTCAGCCATGTGTATATAATCAAAGCACCTTTACGCAAAAGGTAAAAACTACGATTGACCACACCTATTTTAGCTTTCACGGAGGCACGTGGAACGGTGAGGTAAAAATAAATAAAATATGGTATCGGTGTGCGAAGCCTAGCTGACTGATAATTGATAATGAAATGCAGACTGATTTTTTTTCCATTTTATAATTAATTACTACGTATTAGCTTAACTTTGGAATATTTGAACATAATTCCTATTGTATACCTAATTGAGCGTATCTCAAATACTTTCTCCCAAGGGAAGGACCCCCACGTAAAACCATCATTGTAATCAATGTATACCTAATAGCTATTGTCTAGAAAATACGATTTAGGGGTAGTGAGTGTAATAAGTGTTGTATTAGTTATTTAATAGTTTGAAAATATTCACAGAAGATTTGCCCTGATTTTATGAATTAATACAAGAGTAGGCAGGTATAAAACTTTTTATCTGTAAATTAATTTACTACGTGATCTTAAATCATTTCAGCATTTTTAATACATTAATTCATTAAAATGTTACTTACCTTGAACAATGTAAATGAAATTTTAGAAACTTGAAAAAATTGTGTAATTGTTTTTATATGTATAAATTATTATTCGTTCATATCTGTGTCTACAATCGTCCTTTATATGTAGTCAATTTATAAACACATTATAATATTAACCGTTTTATGAATATAAATAAATAAATAACAATAATAAAAATATATACAGCAGCAGTATTAAATTTGCGTCAAACTACTAAAACTGATAAACAGTTTCTCATTGATCATCATCATCATGACGCGAATTAAAACGACCTGTAGGTACTTACTACGAACCTTGAATTCGCGGCTTCATAGTGCAATAAACCTTGCTAATATTGTAGGTTATAGTATATCCGCATTTTGCAATTTGCTGTTAACGTTTTATCGTTCGCAGTTCCTGCAAGTAACAATTCGGGCAAAGTGAAATTTATATGCACATAAAAATCGGGAAGAGCCATTTGAAATTTCATAGATTTCTTGTCGTAGGTATTATTCTTCCTTTCGTCCTATTTACATACAATTAATTATTAAAATTTAGTTGAGATGAAAAGGTACTGTTAGTTAATGAATATTCGACGTGATTAACCAATTATTACAAGTAATGACCATGAGTACATTAAAAACTATTTTAATTTATATTCTAACTATAATTTCTTTACCTAGTACATGTACTATAAATATTTTTTTACATACCAACCTATGGATTATTCAAAATATGGTCCAAATTCCACCATTTAAAGGAGAAGCTCAAGAATTAGAATGTAATGGCCCTTTATTCTTGAAAACCAGTTGAATAATCACTGTGAAAATAAAACATAATAATAATAATAATAATAATAATAATAATAATAATAATAATAATAATAATAATAATAATAATAATAATAATAATAATAATAAACAAACTGCTGAAAGTGCTTTGCCAGTGAATCAACCGGCAACCACCAAGGCGGGAAAAACAAGACAACGCATGCAGTGGAACGACGAGATGAATACGAATCTCATGCGTTGTTATTACATTGTTACCAAAGGAGACGCATTAAAGACAGGTTTTAGACAAGAATTACATAAGATGTTTACAGATATACATCCAGAACTTTCACACCTCTCAGAACAAAGACTAGCAGACCAAAAGCGGGTTATCATAAACAATAAGAGAATACCAAGGCCTACTTTAGACAAACTAAAACAAGAAGCTTTAACCTTCAACATACCTAACCAGAATAGTCAAGAAACGCGGGAAAACGAAGACAACAATATCATAAACATAACACAAGATTCTGAAGGAATGGAAAACAGAGATCAAACAAACAATAATAACATAAACATAGCACAAAACGCAGAACAAACGGAAAGCACGGAGCAAGCAATTGAAGAACACAATTCTATTCCAGCAGAAGCAATCCGAAACCAGACGAATAACTTACAAGAAAATAAAATTTTAGAAACATTCAAACAAACACTCATTATAATGAAAGATACAGACCCAACACGCAGACCACGACTACCAAAGCTAAAAGAAAACAAATGTACACTCTATGCTGTCCAAATCATTAACAAATATTTGAAAGAAATAATGAATGATATAACCACTCTCAACGAATTACATACCTACATATACAGTGCAGCTTATACAACAATAGTACTTAATAAGCAAAAAATATACCTGGATCAGGACAATAACAGACATAGGAAGGAAAATAGAAATCCACCATGGCAGCATAGACTAGAAAATAAAATATCGCAAATTAGGAAGGAAATAGGACAGATAACTCAGAAAATAAGAAATAATATAATAAGCAATAAAACAAAAAACAAGGTTGAAGAGATCATAAGAAAATACAAAGAAACTAATTTAATAACACTATTGGACACACTTAAACAAAAATTAGCTGCATACGTGCATAGACTTAAAAGATATAAAACCAGTCATAATAGACGAATACACAACAGGATTTTCAAGGAAAATGCCAAGAAATTCTACAGCTCCTTGAACAATGACAGTAATACTCAAATAAAACATACCACCAATAAAAGAAGTAGAAGAATTCTGGTCAAACATATGGTCCCATGACACAACACACAATGAAAACGCACCACGGATTCAACAGGAACATAACCTAGCAGAAAAATACGAGGAAATGCAACAAACGTTAATCACAGAACAACATGTAATAACAGCAGTAAGAAAAACACAGAACTGGAAAGCTCCAGGTCTAGATAACGTGCACAATTACTGGTACAAAAAATTAACGAATACACATAACAAACTAGCACAACTATTTTCCCAAGCTATACAAAACCCTGACAGAATACCCCAATTTTTCACCAAAGGAATCACATATCTGATACCCAAAACCGAAGAAACAGAAAACCCAGCGAAATATCGACCAATAACCTGTCTGTCAACAATTTACAAAATCCTCACATCAATAATAGCAAATATAATAGAGGAACACTTAACAAACAATAATGTACTAAACGAAGAACAAAAAGGGTGCAAGAAAAACAGTAGAGGGTGCAAGGAACAGATTATAATGGACCAGGTGATAACGCAACACGCAAGACTAAAACAACGAAACTTATACTGCACATACATAGACTACCAGAAAGCTTTTGACAGCATTCCACACACCTGGCTAATACATATATTAAACATATACAAAGTAAACCAAACTATCGTTAAATTCCTCGAACATGTAATGAAATCCTGGAGTACAACCCTTCACATAAACACATCGGAAAACATACTTAAAACCAATGAAATAAAAATAAAACAAGGTATTTTCCAGGGAGACTCTCTGAGCGCCATTTGGTTTTGTGTAGCATTTAACCCATTATCGAACTTGCTCAATGCAACCGAATACGGATACAGAATAGAAAACAAGAACAACACAAAACAGATAAACCACCTTCTGTATATGGATTACCTGAAATTATATGCTAACACCGAACATCAGCTTAGAAATATTACTAATATTACAGAAATGTTTAGCAGAGACATCAGAATGAATTTTGGATTTGATAAATGTAAAACATGCTCAGTAATCAGAGGTAAAATAAAACATCATGAAGGTCATCGCACAGACACCAACACAATAGAAGGACTAAAACAGGATGAGACTTATAAGTATCTAGGACTACTACAAAACCCACTTATAAATCGCACAAAAATCAAAGCAGATATTAAACAGAAATTTAAAAAACGTTTAGAAGCTATATATAGAACTGGGCTAAATGCAAAGAATAAAACAACAGCTATAAACACATATGCAATCCCTCTTATAACATACACTTTCGGATTAATAAAATGGTGCGACACAGAACTAGAGAAACTAAATCGACTAACAAGAACGACTGCTACTAAATACCGTATTCATCACGAACACTCTGCAGTGGAAAGATTCACTCTTCCTCGAAATGAGGGAGGACGAGCTTTTACAGATATAAAAAACACGCACTATCAGCAGATCAGTAACCTACGAAAATACTTCTACTCAAAAAAGGACAACCCTCTATATAAAATAATAATTAAAACAGATAACTCGATTACTCCATTAAACTTAAAAAACGTAGAGTATGATTCGGAACAAAAAATTGTATTAAACAGTCATAAAATAGAAACTTGGAAAAACAAAACACTACATGGCACATACCCTTATCATATAGCCATGGAACACATTGACAAAGAAACATCTAATAAATGGCTAAAATCAGGTACCCATTTTGCCGAAACAGAGGGATTTATGATAGCCATCCAAGACAGGACTATAAAAACCAAAAACCACAGCAAATACATTTTAAAACAAGAACTACCAGATGACAAATGTAGAAAATGCCACAAAACATCAGAAACAATAGAGCACATTACCAGTGCCTGTACTGAATTAGCTAAGGTAGAATACACAAACAGACATGATAACGTCTGCAAAATTATACACCAAGCACTGGTAGACAAATACAAGCTACAAGAAACCATAGAACCGTGGTACAAATACCAACCTGAAGCAGTACTCGAAAATACGGAAGTGAAACTATACTGGAATAGAAATATCATTACAGACCGAACAGTTACACACAATAGACCGGATATCACGTTAATACACAAAATAACTAAAACCACATACTGCATAGACATTTCCATACCTAATACACATAACCTGCAACAAAAACACGCTGAGAAAATTTGCAAGTACACACCTCTCATAGAAGAAATCAAAGGAATGTGGAAACAAGATAAAGTAACAATAATACCTATCATCCTATCAGCTACAGGAGTTATACCGAAACAAATTCACCAAGCAATAAAACTGCTAGATCTTAACCCAGACATCTACGTAATTCTGCAAAAAACAACTATCATTAATACCTGTACAATAGTCAGACGTTTTCTTAATATGCAATAAAATTAGAGTAGCTTGACAACGTCCGCACTCTAATTACAAACTAGGCCTTTTGACCTATGAAAGTAAAAATAATAATAATAATAATAATAATAATAATTATGTAGGCCCAATGTGCGGCTGCAGCCGACTTACAGATGGAACAGCGCAAATCCCACATTTATGTCACAGCTAAGGAAAACTGCAGAAAACCTTAACCAGATCTGCCGGCGCCGGGAGTCGATCGCGGGTCGCTTGGGTGAAAGTCCGGCACGCCAGCCATTACACTACCAAGGCTGTAATCCAAATGAATTCCGGTATGCCAATAAAGAGCACCTCGAATCTTTAAATACAATACTCTATAATACTGGTGCCTACTCCACATGCTTTGTAAAGCAATTAACAATTTCCTATTATTCTGCTTTATTTGTCCCTGGCGTTTTTTCTTAAGTTGCTTCTTTCTTACCCTAACAATTAGGGCTAGTTGCGATCATTGTAAGACAAATTTCCAGCTCGTCCACTTTCTGCATGGTGAAGATAATGTAAAAAGATTACAACCATCTATGATTATAAGTAAAAGGTAAATTGGCCATCTTTGTTAATTATAGGGTGAATTACTAGTGAATTGGGTTTACAAGTAATAGTTAATTTTTTAGTTTTGATGTGTATTTTGATGTTTGATTGTTCAAGCACATAGTAAATACGAATTGTCTTTTTTTCGACGTAGTTTTCCTTTTTAAAGGTAGAGCTTTAAATCATTAAACGTAAAGCTTGACAACTGGAGCTTCGATAGATTGTTTTGTTTGATAAGTTTCCTTCGAAGGTTTTGCAATTTGATAAGCCAATTAGTAGCATAAGCTGTTTGTATAGCAACTTGATCTAGGAACCTTCACCAAGCGAATTCACCAATTCAGGAACAAAATGAGGCAAATTCACAAAGCCAGAAACAAGAACCAGCAGCACAAGGGAATTCATCAAGTAAGGAAGAAGAACGCTTGTAACGTGATAAAAAAAATTCCGATTCAATTGTAGTGTGTATCTGGTCTTAAATATAATATGAAATTTAAAATCTAGTATTTTCTCATTGGTTAGAATTACGGTCATCTTTCACACTAGTGGTTGTTTTAAGAATACCTCTATCGGAATTTATGTAAAGTTGAGATAGTTTTTCGAATCACCGAATTAGTTGGACGTCGGCTTGCAAAGCCTTAAGTTAAGGGGCTTGCACCAGGGCGTAGCTCGCGGCTACGGCGGTAGCATGCGGGTGACAAGACCGTCACACATATTTACTGCACCGTTTCGAATAAAGCAAAGTTTAGCGTTGTACCGTACAGATTTTATTGTTAGAGGACTGGTCCTGTGTTAGGGATTATCCGAGGTTTTAGTTTGGTGAATTCTCATTCACGAAGAAATGGTTCCGGTGTCGCATATTTGCTAGTAACGTAAAGTGTTAATTCCAGAATATATGAATGTTGAATTGGCTTAAAAGAATTTGTTTAATGCTAATCAGCAGTGGACTTTTATATTAACACTAGACGCATTTATTAATAGTAAATTAATAATAGTAGAACGTTTCTTGTTGTGACAAACTTATAAATCAGCCCTTTCAAGAAGCATTCAAGTTAAATAGTTTCGTATCGTTTTAATTAATCATTCTTCTAATAAAGAGTTTATTGGTTAAGGAGTTTATTGCAGTTAGTGATGTCAAGGTTTAACGTTAACATAAGATGAAATAGTTCAGAATTTAAATTTAAAAAGTGTTCCCGTAATGTTCCAGGTCAGCAGTTTTGTAGTGAAAATTATGTGTTATGGTCATTATTGTGTAATGTATTTGATGCCTTCCATTTGCGAATGGAAAATTTTCTTATAAACATTATTTGGATTATGGATAACTGTTTAAGGTATTGTCTGGTTACTGATGTTTTTTATTCGATTTGGTTAGTGTGAATATTTCCATCCTTTTCTATTTAATATTTTTGTTTCAATATACAGACTTCAGATTTATTTATCGTTTGATATAGTTAGCCTCAAGAAACTGCTGATGTTCTTTGTGAATTAAAATTTTTATTATCGACTAATGTGTTTGTGTAATTGGAAGTCATTTCCAGTCTGGGACTTCCCGAATTTAATCTTCAAGATTATCAGTCTGGTGGCGCCCACTATGCTTTATTTGTTCCTGACTCTATTACTTAATCTGGATCTTTGGGGTTAACACCCACACCTGTATTAAAATCTGCAGAATTAGAGATCTTAACAGCCGGAGCATTTTAGTACAGTAAGTATCGTTTTTATTGTGAATTTTATTGAGGTTCAGTGACGTCCATCGCGCGACGTATATCTTAATTATAGTATTTTCAGTATAATTTAGAGTGACAAAAAAGAGTTGTTATACGCTGAGCCCAACCCACCCACTGATCTCACAACTCCAGTGCCCGTTAAACAGAAGACTGATCCCACAACTGCATTGTTGATTAAACGGAAATGCTAGATGCGGCTGAAACCCTGCAGTCCACATTTAAATAAAAATTGCAGCCGCATATAGCATATCTGTTGTATACCAGTATGACACAAACTGGGCGCATTCTGAGTCAATACACAGTATTCGTGTGTTCAATAGAAGTCTAAGAACTGTACGTTAGAACGACGAGCTTTTCCTATGTACGACAAAAGCGCCCAGTTACCTTAGCGTAGCCCTATAAGTTTTGACAGAAGTATGTGCAAATACATATATGTTATAGACCGAGTATGTGAACATCCTAACGACGTCACTACCTTTTACATCTAAAACAAATTTTATCTGTCATCAAATGGTCAAAGAACAAGTATCACGCCATCCGGTGAAACTGAATTCTGTACGTTTTTCCACGTCTGTATACCCAGTATCATTTTTAGAATATATTATATAACATCCAACATCATTTTATATCATTCTTAGGATACTGATTTTGCATTATGCAAATTTTGAGAAGCTCGCGATAATAGACAGGTGCATGTGATAAAGTATTTTTTTTAATACCCTAATTCCCTAAAATATAAAAACATCGATTAACACTGATAAAGCTGCAAAATCTTTTGTTGTCTAAACGGTTAAAATAAACAGTCTATTAAAAATTCTTTTTAACTAAAATGTAAACTAAACCGAGTAAGTTCTTAAGTAAATCCGTGTCTAAATATACAGCACTCAAAACCAGTTATATGTAAAGTTATATCATCAAAACGGGTTTCAGGAAATTAGCTATTGAAATTGAGACTCGAACTAACAACGAAAGAATAAAAGGTAGATTAACTAGCAAAAAATGAATTTAGACATGAAAGCATTACAATAAGATTTATTACTACCACTAATACTTTACTAAATGAATGCTATAATTATAGCAGTCGAAAATAATTAAATAAAGAAATAAATGATCATAAATAATACTAAAAAGTAAGAACAATAGAATAAAGTAATGTTAATGCCGAAAATGCAAAACAGGATTGACTTAAAAAGGTAGAAGGTGGTTTTTGTTTTATTTTTTATATTTAAAAAAAAGACCGAATATATACAGTCTAATAAATTGTTAAACCGTATTGAACATTAAGTATTTTATCAATTCCAGGCAATTATTATAATTTAACTTTTATTAATTTGGAATAATTAGTTAAAAAAAAGAGATTAAAATTTTTAATTTGATTTCCTGCTTGCAATATCAAGTTTAACCTTTATTCCGCTCGTTACGCTGCGCTGTATATCAGTAACATTTTAGTCTAAAATTCTTAGACATATATAAAATAAATATTGTTCAAATTAATGCATTCAGCAAACGTATTTTGTACGTTAAAAAAACTTTAATTTTTAACAAAAGCTCATACAACAATATAACAACAATAAAATATTATAATACATAATTTTATGATAGAAATCAAAAATACCGAATAATACTTGAATATGAGATAGTTTATGATGGCAGAGAAAGCTTTTTATAACTTTTTTTCTAAAAAGTTTCCTCTTCAAGTTTAAAGTTTAAGTATTCAGTCCGGTCCAGCATTCTGCTAGACATTCGCCTTATGCTGCATAATGTCGAGGATTGTAATTTGTTGAACTTAAAACAATTTTTCAATAAAACACGATTTTGACTATGCCGCAGAATACTAAGAATGACTTGACGAAGATGACTGTTAATCTTGAAATACATTCGAAAATAAAACACATGTCATTTTTACATATCTTGCAGTTTGTCATAAAATAAACTCAAGGTCTAATAACAGATTTAAAATAAGAGTATCTGATTTTTAAAGAGAACATTTGGTTTCTTAATAAGGTAAGTTAATTAGGGCATTAGATTAAATTAGATTTGTCCTTGAATTTAATTTAAAAATCCATAAAAACCAGCAAATTACATTACGAATTTTAATTTGTGATGTTAGTAGATTATTTACAACCTGAATAATTACTTGATTTCAGTAATACTTTTCAGTAAAACTGAAACCGTAACGGTAATTTGTTGGCAATAACGGAAATATTGTATTAAACAATCTTTCTTTCGTACTCTATGCTTGTAGATAAAATATTTCTTTCTGGCTTATGGAGAATGCCTAATTTTCTTTAGTGTAAATAGTTTATTGCGATTATTAGATTAATTATTACAATAAAATCAGAATGCCCACAAGACAGTTGTGTATATACAGGGTGATTAAGAAATAACTGATATCCTTTAAATGGTAGGTAGGGGAGGCAGTAGAGCTAATTTACCTTGACAAGTATAGGTCAAAAACTAATAGTTTTCCAGAAAATGAATTTTAAAGCTTAATGAATTTTGGATCCAAAATCAGGACCGGAATCAAAAATTGAATAAAACTTTAAAATTAATTTTCTGAAAAACTTCGTTTTTGACCTAAAGGATATCAGTAATTTTTGAATCACCCTGTATAACATGTTTAAATTCTTTAATGGCATTTGAAAATAAACAAAAATACAGAAAAATAAATCTTAGTTTTAATCTTAGATTAAAAGGCGGTTTTTAATTAAAGTACATGTAAGATTAAGTAAAGTGCTAAATACAGTGTGGATTTTTACTATTAAATAAATTTTATTTAATATTAAAACACCATCAAATAAACTTTTAATAACAAACATAATCTTTTATGACATTGACGTCATCGTTTACATAGTCTTGGCCTTGACCAATATAACTCCTCGGAATTTCCTGTCAACTTGACAGGCAATACATATCGCATTGGTGTCACTTGGTATTGAAGCAAAGCGTAACCCGTATAAGACCGCATTAGCAACAAGTATTGCAAGCAATTTCTTAAAAATGACGCTCTTCAACCCTCTGTGTTACTGCTAGTTTATCTTGAGACACCCTGTTTAGTGATAGATAAACTGTAATCCGGTCCTGGGTGGATGGTTGGATATAATAATTATTTTGTTAAATGACTATTATTAAACACTTTTTCTAGTTGAGAAAACACTTGGAACACGGTGAACACTTCCAATAACTGAAAATCAAAAAGTTGTTGATCTATGTTTAATTTTCCTAGTTATTGCTCAGGCACAAACTGTGAATTTGTTGCTATTTTTCCGTACTTTGTTGGCACAGTTTAGCCTCTAGTTTTCCTCATGCAAAACTCTGTTCCGCATAAAACCTCAGTAAAGTTTTCAGGATTTTTGTATTTTCAAGCTATAGTTTACGGTTAAATTTTCATTTCAGCCTTGCAAGTCTCGAGTTTCTATGACATCATTATTTTTTCTAAATACTTCCAAAGTGTCCAAATACGGAATTGACCTTTTAGCCTCGTTTTTGTTGATAACCTTGGTGGACTAATTGAACGATGCTCATTAAAGATTACAGCTTTTCTTTATGCCATTTTTTTTTCAACGCCTAGTTGATTCTGCAGACGCAGTCAAATCTCACAATGTCCAAATCTTCGTTCTTAAAAGCTTCAACTACGCTATTGGGTCTGGCAAAAGCGGTATGGCAAAATGATAAAGAAAAGAGTTACTGCACTTGAGGAATATCACCATTAATAAAGTAAAGAGGATACCTCTATCTGAGGTAATAAATATATTTTTTTAATAAAATTACGCCTGGTTAACCACATATCATACCTATAAATAGTACGTATAACCAAATAATTATGACCACCTCGTATACTTTGAACTATGACACTTAGTGAATAGTCAAGTTAGACGTCCGCAGTCCGTACGTCCAGTATATTTATTTATTTATTAAATAAACGGAACAATTCGTTTTTCTTAACCATCGTATTTTAAAACGTATACAATTGAAATTGCAAATTAATTATGCATTAAATGCAAACTACGTTCCAACCGTTTCTGAAAGCATTAATATTTACTGCAAAGAGATCAAAACGAGAAGAGGCTTGCAATGTATTACACAATCGCTTCATTCTAGATAAGGGCGAATAATGTCACAAACTAAATTATTTCGAAGTGAATAATTTTATAATTCCTCAACTTGCTTTCCGTTTAGTGCAAATGTTACCAAGGCTACACTCGTCTAAGCAGCAGCTTCCTACGCTATCAGACCATCTACAACGGCTGCGCACGCGACTACACCACCTGCAAGAAGCATCGCATCAAACCACCAGTTATATGATAAAGTATGCAACTCATTAGAAGTAATTTATTCATTTATACAGTATACATTTATATTTGCATCTCATTATGCATTTATATATTCATCTCATTATTCGTAATACAGGGTGATTTTTTGAAAACGATCCGCCTGAGATATTTCAGAAACCAAAAGGAAATTGAAAATAATAGGTCCACTTATATGTCAAGGGGGAAACGGTTTGACCTATGATTCACACTTTTGACGTTTACCCCTGCGCCCCCACCAATACCTCCCCAAAAATTTTAAATGGAATGACCCATCGTGTGGCATCTCAAATGAAAGCTTATCTTATCACGATTATGGTGATGTGTCACTTGCGCAGTTTTTTTATTTAGCATGGAGAAATGATCAATTTTACATTAGGATAAGAATAATAAGTCTATAAACATCTAAGTAGGCGTTGAAAATAACATTTTAACAAAAATGACTGCCTCCATGCAGTAGTAAAGCCTGTTTTCAAATTCTTGCCTTACTTTTTGAAAAGTTTCTCGTGGAATGTTTCGGCACTCGTTGATAATTCGTTAACTCAACAAGTCATTTAAATCTATGGGTTTAGTCTTATAAACTACTGACTTTAAATGACCCCAAAGGAAGAAGTCAAGACTTGTGAGGTCCGGTGATCGTGGAGGCCATTCGATTGTTCCACGTCTACCAATCCAGTGATTTGGAAATCTCCGGTTAAGCCAGTTACGAACATTCGCAGCATAATGCGGTGGAGCACCATCCTGCTGGAAGAACAATTGATATTCGTCGAGTATTTGATTACCTTCTTCATCAAGCTGGTTTTCCATTTCTTCAGTTATTAGAGGATCGATGATGTTCTCCAACATATTCAAGTAGACGGCACCATTTAGCGTTTCATTAATGAATATGGGTCCAACTATTGAATCACCTACTATTCCTGCCCAAACATTAATCATTTGAGGTCTCTTGAGTATGGTCCTCTCTTGTCATACGCGGATTTTCGTCACTCCAATATCGTACATTCTGCTTGTTCACGTGCCCATTTAAGTAAAAAGTGCACTCATCACTGAAGCAAATGTTTTTTACTAAATTTGGATTCGCAATGATCATTTCGGTCATAGTTTAGCAAAATTCTAGTCGGTCGCAATCGCCGTCGCTAAGTTCTTGCAATATCTGCATCTTGTAAGGGTGAAAGTTATGTAGCTTTGTCACTTTGCGTACCGACGAGTAAGAAAGTCCGATGGATGCTGTAACCTGACGCAAAGAACTGGTTGGCTCCATGGTAAAATTTCCAATTACTTCCATCTCCGCCAGTTCATCTACTACCTGATTAGCATGCCTTTTCTTGTTCTTTACCGATCCAGTTGCTTCAAATTTTTGCACAAGTTCGCGAACGTATTTATGCTCCATCTGCTTATTTGGATGTCTTTTATTAAAAACTCTTGCTGTAGCACGAGAACATTGCTCGGCGACATAAATGTAGATAACTTCCATCCTTTTAGCAATAGAGTACACCATTTTTATGGAAACCAATGTAGTATGTAGGTGAAGTTGACTAAACGGAAACAACTAATGTGACAGTTTGTTAGACAAAACGTCAACGGCTTGCTTTCTTTTTTTTCCTCGCCTACCTGATTAGGTTTCGATAGCGTTCACCATTTTCCTGAAGTGGCAATGATAAACTTTCTCATAAAATGTATGAGAAAATAAAAAAATGCGCAAGTGGCACATCACCATAATCCTGATAAGATAAGCTTTCATTTGAGATACCACACGATGGGTCACTCCATTTAAAATTTTTGGGGTGGTATTGGTGGGGGCGCAGGGTCAAAAGTGTGACTCATAGGTCAAACCGTTTCCCCCTTGACATATAAGTGTACCGGTTTTCGGAAATTTTTAATTTCCTTTTGGTTTCTGAAATATCTCCGGCGGATCGTTTTCAAAAAATCACCCTGTATAGTCATTTATACAATAAGGCTTCAGCAATATTCATGAGGATACAGTATATAAACAGCTTGCTTCCAGCCTAATATTCAGTCATGAAAATGACTCCAACACGACAACATCTTGAAGCAAGCTGGTGAGTAACTTTATATTTATTTATCGAGGGGGACTAGAATCTGATGCCCAGGGGCATTGATTAGCTGACTACCTAATGTGCTTAGTTGTAGTTTATTTAGGGGCCTCGAATTTGATGCTCAGGAGCATTGATTACCTGGTTCCCTAAGGCTCAGTTTTAGAACTTAGTGCTAGTACAGGGTGGTTGCGATCACCCTCATGTTCTATGTTAGTTTTAGGACTTATACGTCCTCACACTTATATTTGTAAACCCAATGTATTGTAGCTTGTTGTTTAGTATATGATTAATTGTGGTCTGTGGTTACTTCCTATTATTACCTCTGACTATGACCCTCAGTCACAAACCCCACGTGACAATAATAACCTATACTATACTCTCGCAAACAAATGAAGGATTTAAGATTACCGATATCACGAAGGCAAACTTGTAAAAAGCATCGCAAATCACGCCGTGTTCACGCCACGATCACGTGGTCGACTCGAGTAATTTAACAGATAAGAGAAACAACAGATGCATTCGAATGATTCAGTAGCGCCATAAAATGTCCTTTAAGAAGGCTAACGTGGATGCTTAATCTGTATTCGATTATAATCGAATATACGTACAAAATGGGGAAAATGAGATTAATTTATACTATAACGTCCAAGTTAAATTAGTCCATTATTATAATAATAAACTTTATTTTTATCCTTATAGGCCACAAAAGTGAATGACATAAGTCAACAAAAACATTAAAGTAAAAAGTTCAATTAAATTAAGAAGATACATATGCACAAATAAAATACTATTTGGTAAATAATACAGATTAAAAAGAAAAATTCACAGTTAGGCATATTTTTGTTTTCCATTATACATTAATTGTTTTATTGAAATTGGTATATTATTATACATCGGTTCCTAATATATAAAAAGGATTAGCATCATTTAGTATCAGTTTTACGTACTTAAAAATGTAAATTAACACCAGTTATGATTTTTGTAGTTATGATTATTAATTTGAAAAGAGAAACATTCTTTTTCACAAATTGTAAAACTTCACAATTATATATAGATGAGAATATTAATAGAATGTTTTATAAATTGATTTTATCTTCTCTATTTTAATTATTTATTTTAATTCTAACGGGTTATAACTAAAAATTTTACAATTAATTTTCTTTAAATGTCTTCATTACCCTATGACATTTAAAATGTAATGAAATGTTTAATTATAATTCGTTATTAGGGTGTTATTAGGGTTGAACACATAATTCAACGATGACAAATTTACATGATGTTAAAAAGTACAATCATAACGTACGCCGCTGACTTTTTTAAATAGCCCTGGTAATACAATATTCTGCCTACATTCTTATCTTATCGTAATGTTCTCACAGCTGATGTGCACGCATTAACCTGGATCCTTCATTTATATGTTAGGGTATAGTACTGTGATACGGTAATTAGAATAACCCAGTGTATCTTAATCTACGTTCATAAGGGCTATTCCAAAAGTTAATTTAGTTAAGCAAAGACGAACAAATAATGTAGCCATGCACAATTTTATAAAAAAAAACTAGATCAGTGATGATACGTCTTACTTGTAAAGATCTAATATTTAAATGCAATAAAACTATATCATAACTTAAAGTGCTTAATTTTAATCTGAAAGCTATAACTTTTCAAAAATTTCTGCTGTACTGTGTCATTGCTGTGTACTTGGTACTTATAATATGGTGAACAACACAAGAACCATACTCCAAAATTGATCTTACCAAGGAACAATACAAGATTTTCAGAGATCCAACTGACAAGTCTTCCCCAATTCTTAGTATGAATCCCAAAGTTTTTAAAGCTCGATTAACAATATACTGCATATGTGATTTAAAACTTAAATTATTAGATCTTTTATTTCACTAACTATATCTAAAATAGTTACAATAATTCTGTAATCAAAGATCAATGTTCTTTTACAATTACTAAAAGTTATGCTTTTACATTTGTTAATATTAAGTTATAAATCATTTAATATGCACCAATTATATAAGTGATCAAGATCTTCATACGTCTTAGAATAAGCATTACTGAATTTTATAGTATGGAAAATCTTAAGGTCATCCGCATATAACAAAAAGTAGCTGTTTAAAATGTGTTTTATGGCATTATAAAAGTGCAAAAATAGCACAGGGCCCATATGAGAACCCTGAGGCACTCCTATCTCTAACTATCTCTAAAACAGTTACAATAATTCTGTAATCAAAAATCAATGTTCTTTTACAATTACTAAAAGTTATGCTTTTACATTTGTTAATATAAAGTTATAAATCATTTAATATGCACCAATTATATACGCGATCAAGATCTTCATACATCTTAGCATAAGCATTACTGGATCTTATAGTATGGAAAATCTTGAGGCCATCCGCATATAACAAAAAGTAGCTGTATAAAAATGTGTTTTATGTCATTAATAAAGTGCAAAAATAGCACAGGGCCCATATGAGAACCCTGAGGCACTCCTATCTGTAACTATCTCTAAAACAGTTACAATAATTCTGTAATCAAAGATCAATGTTCTTTTACAATTACTAAAAGTTATGCTTTTACATTTGTTAATATTAAGTTATAAATCATTTAATATGCGCCAATTATATACGCGATCAAGATCTTCATACGTCTTAGAATAAGCATTACTGAATTTTATAGTATGGAAAATCTTAAGGTCATCCGCATATAACAAAAAGTAGCTGTTTAAAATGTGTTTTATGGCATTATAAAAGTGCAAAAATAGCACAGGGCCCATATGAGAACCCTGAGGCACTCCTATCTCTAACTATCTCTAAAACAGTTACAATAATTCTGTAATCAAAAATCAATGTTCTTTTACAATTACTAAAAGTTATGCTTTTACATTTGTTAATATAAAGTTATAAATCATTTAATATGCACCAATTATATACGCGATCAAGATCTTCATACATCTTAGCATAAGCATTACTGGATCTTATAGTATGGAAAATCTTGAGGCCATCCGCATATAACAAAAAGTAGCTGTTTAAAATGGGTTAAATGTCATTAATAAAGTACAAAAATAGCACAGGGCCCATATGAGAACCCTGAGGCACTCCAGATGAAACCAGTATTTCTCTTGAAGGAGTACCTATTTTGACAATCTGTTTTCTGTCTTTCAGAAAGCTTTCAATTAATTTTAGGACGTATTCATTAAATCCATATGAGCACAATTTATTAATAAGGAACAAACTATGGTTTACTTTATTAAACGCCTTTGAAAAGTCAGTGTAAACAGCATCTACCTGAAGCTGACCTTCCAAAGACGTCAACAAATAAGTGGAATATAACATTAAATAGACATAGTAGATTTGCCGTTGATAAAACCATGCTGTTCCTCAATAATCACATTACGATTAACACACTGTAATTGTTTAGTTAACAAGAAATCAAATAATTTTGATATTGTGGATTGAAGTGCAATACCTCTTTAATTTTTTATATCTGATCTATTTCCAGATTTATATATTGGTGCTAAATAACTAATTTTACAAATTTCGGAAAAATTTGCTCACTAATTGATCTATAGTGGAGGAGCGTTAGGGAAAAAAGAGCGTTCTCGGAACCGGTTAAAACTACTCAAAGTTTCATAATTCGTTTTTTTTAAGTTTGTAAATATAAAATACTAAAACCTTTATAAACTAGAAATCGATGCTCAGATTGGGAAATGCGGTGAAACTCGAACAGCCTAAAATTTGTGAAGTTTTCTTGTGAATCAACAATTTCAGTATTTTTTGTCAGAATTTTGCTCTTTGTCAAGATTAATTAGTCTTTGGGCTAAAATACTTTATTATAATATTGTTAAGTAAGTTCTGGAATACATTTGAGACATAAATGTTAATGTAGGGATCAATTTTTATAGAAGATCTATCAGTGGCGTGCGGTGAGAATTTAGGCTAGGGAAGCAACCACGATTTTAATTATACCTAGGTACAGGCGAGGATTAACGGGGAGGGAATCATTCCCCCCTCCTCAATTTAAAAATAAGTACACATAGAATAGAAGCAAATAATGTTTGTTTAATTATTATTTATTAAAACAATTATTTTTCCAAAAGTTTTCCCCTCAAAATACTTCTCTGGATCCGCAGGGGCGGATTATTTTTAATTAATTCTCAAGGGAAGCGTTGCTTCCATTGCTTCCTTGGACCGCACGCCACTGATGATCTATAGGTTTAAAAATCACATATTTCTGCGTTCAAACATGGTAATCTTAAAGTATGTAATTTAGTGATGATTTGTAGTTTGGTTACTTAAAAAGTTGTAAATATTGTACTATAGGTTCTAAGGAAGGATTTTGTATTCAGAAAGGGAAGTAATTACTTGATTTGGATTAATTTTTAATATTGTAATGTGTAATTGAAGGCGTTTAATATATATGTGATTGTCAAGTTATAGCCATCTTATTAGTGTACCAAATTACTACTATTATTATATCTTTTTAAAGAGAAAAACTTTCTCTACCGAACTGTGATATTGGTTTTAACAATTATTAATATTTATAAACAGTTAATTGGTTATAAAAATTTAGTTATAAGTTATTCATTTGTTTAAAACTAGAATTAAAAAAAAACAATAAAAAAGTTACTAATTTAGTGTATTTCCCCAGATAAGTTACTAGATTGCGCTTTTGTTTTTCAAAAAAGTGTAAAATCGAAATCTGGTGACACTCTCTGAAAACTTAGATCGTTCAGAACAGTTTCAAATAGTGCCCAGAGCAAAATCTGTAAAATTGGAAGGTTATGTGAAGAAATGTAAACAATCCCATGCGTCAAAATTTTGAGGTTATATTTTGATATTACGTCAATTTGTTTATTATTTATGAAAGTTTTTGAATTTAGTAAGTGATGATAATAATAATAAACAATTTAAATAAGTTGATTAAACAGTGCTGTGGACTTTCTTAGTGACTAAGTGCATTTTTCTAAGTTAATTTTGGTGAATTGAACTTAGGTGGAATATATGTAGTGATTTATCACTGTATAATTATAAATGGATTTATCTTATTAAAGGAAGAAAAACAGCTGTAGTTTATAATTTAAATTTATCCAGTATATCACAGAACTTTTCCTTTAAGAAAGATGAGTTTTTGGAACATCTCAACCATGTTGACATTTAATCTGATGACAGCAATAGCATTTACAGTTTACTACTAATACAGGTCGGTAACTTATTTTAGGCACCAAAATTAGGAATTTTGAGTTTAGTTAAGGTAATTATTTGGTTTATAAAGTAGTCACTTAATGAAAGAAATAGTAATTAATAAGACAAAGAGAATTATACTGTCTTTTAATTCATTTTATTTTATTTGGTATCCAAAAATTTTTTCGTGTTCATTTAATTTTAAGAGTTTTGGTTAAAAGTTTTGATTGGTTTGTTTTTCTTTTTTGTGTGATGTTAAATAAATTCTTTTCATTTGATTTTTTTTAAATTAAGCTTAGGTTTATTTATTTGTTTGTGTGTGGTCATTTAACAATGTTTTATAGATATAATCTAATTAGTGCCCTATTTCACGCGACCCGTGAACTTACTTTTCCAATTATAATAAAATAGCCGGAACATTTTTCTTCGATGGTGATGGTTGGTGGTTTTTAATTTGTATATGTTTTACTGTATATTTGTCAGATGTCTGTTTTATGTTTTATTGATTATAAATAATTATAAATCACATTTTAAAAAATTTATCACTTTCATTCATCATCGATTTTATTTGGGACATATTTAGAGTTGCAATTATAGCATTATCGCTAGCCCAAACTAGGGGCTTTCTCAATTATTAACCGAGATAATCAGAGCAAAATGCACGGCATTTCAGAAAATCATTCAAATCTGAGTGGTTTCAACCGGTTCCGAGATAAAAATGTAAGACTTTTTCTTCATTTCTGGGCAACTTTGGGCCTCAATATCTCTGATAGGCGACCAGGGAATTTTGTGATATTACGTGCATATGAAGCAGTATATGATGACAAGTTGTAAACATTTTTTCCTACGACCCCATAGGAAACCTAACGATATCGCACAATAAGGTAGGCTTGAAAGTTGGCAATATCATGCATCTTCTAAAAACAAATGATAAATGACATTTCTGTGCGATAAGAACAGTTTTTGTACAGAAATGTCATTAGTTTCCGCACACAAATATCATTACTCATCGTAAAGTTTAAATTATTTCGTATTTTATTAAATATTTGTCCTTCCAATGAACCTTCTTTTACCCCACACCTATTTCGATTTATTTATTTTTTGATTTGATGAAAAATTTTAGTTTGGTGAATTTTCATTCATATAAGAATAGTGATCAGTATTCCCTACTAGAGGATGTAACGAAGTTACAAAATTTTAGTTAATTGTTTTGGTAATAAAAATGAATATGTTTATCTTCCGTGCAATCTGAAACCGCTCGGATAAGCGACCGACTCAAGTGAGGGCACGCGTCCCTTCTCTAACGAACGATATTTGGAGTGCGCCGCTCCATTTCACTCCTACCATTTCCCCCACGTTCCGAGAGTACCTATATAAGAAGGTGCAGGGCATCGATTTATTCAGTCCGCATTCAGGACTCATCACTAGCCGGACCAGCCAGCCCGGCAGCCCGGACCGAGCCAAGGAATAAGAGTAAGTCCTCCAACCGACTTTCCGTGCCCTTTCCGCTCGACCTATTCCGTTAATACCTTACCCGTTTTCCGAAGTTCACTGTGCGTAGCCTGGAGGTCTTATTCTTACACCCCTTACCCCTTTTCCGAGACTTCACTGTGCGTACTCACTCTCATCCTTGTCCGACCCCGTGTACTACCCGTCCAACCTGACCGCTGCCACCCTAACCACCGTACTTCGATACCGTTTGCGCGCTCGCTTGTTAATGTACCCCGCTTGCTGTGGCTACCGTAGATAACCGTATGCTTTTAGATTTAGAGGTTGAAGCTTGCTGGAGTATTAGAGCTTTGGTAACAATAAATATTTTTGAGTTTGGTAATTGTGTGTTTTATTTGTTAGTATTAACACCTTCTTGTTTAGTGAAAGCTTTAGGGACAGGTGGAGTGATCCAGACAGGGCCGACCTCAGCAGTTCCCTGGATTATCCTTTCTTCACTAGCAGTTATCCGAACCCGTGAAGAATACCACGTTAAAATAACTGGTGTCCGAGAGTTACCGCCGATACCGAAACCACCTTACACGGATCAGTGTTAATTCCCTCTAATTTGAACGTTGTTTTGGCTCAAAAAAATCTGTTTAAAGCTAATCAACAGTGGATTTTTATATTAACACATTGACTCATTTATTAATAGTAAATGAATAATCGGAGCACGTTTCCTGTTGTGCAAAAATTGTAAAACAAGCATCTTCAAGCAACATTCAAGTTAGTTTTAAGTACCGTTCCAGCTAATGTTACTACTTATGAATTGATTTCGTATTGGAAATTATTGCAAATAGTTATGTTGAAGTTCGGCGCTAAAATAAAACAAAAATAGTTCAAAGTTCAGAAGATTAGTTTCTCGTATTGGTTTTCCAGGTCAGCAGTTTAGTTGTGAAAATTAAGTGTATGGTTAATAATGTGTTTTAGTGTAATATGTTTGGAGCCTTCTAATTGTACGAGGACGTTATGAAAAATATTTTAGATTAAAGATAACTGTTTCAAGGTATAGATAGTTTAAATAAGTTGTTTATGTAAAATTTAGTTAACTGGGATCCCGAAATTAAGTAACCTTTAGAAATGATAATTTTTATGTGTAATATTTTCAGCCTTTCTTTATTTATGATTTTTTATTCAATATACACACTTCAAATTTAATTATCGTTTGATATAGTTCAGCTGATATAAACTGCTGATGTTTTTGTCAATCAAAATTTATTATTATCAATTGATATAAATGTTTGATTAATTTAACGTCAATTTTAAATGGGAAGTCATTTCTCAAACTGTGGACTTATGAACGCTTTATGAAAATATCATGCAGTTTGGTGGCGCCCCCTATCTTATTATTTGTTCCTGACCCTATTATTTAATCTGAAGCTTTTGACTTTAACACTCACACCTGTATTCGAATCTGCAGAATTAGAGATCTCATCCGGTGCATAAAGTACAATAATTATCGTTATCTTAGTTTTCAGTCAGTAATGATGATGTATTTTCAGTAGAGTAACAAAAAAGCCTTTGTTACAACATCAAAATTAATTTATCAAGTTGTAGTTTACACTTAACACGCGAAAATTATCATTTAATTAACACAAAATATCGAGAAAAACAGCAAATTTTCACGGAACCGAAATGAACAGTTGAGATTATATGACGTTAGGCTGTCGCAACAATTGTCAAGTAGATTAAAATGAATTTGTAAAACTGTTTATTAATTTGATTTATTTATTTGATGAGTATGGAGTTACACCGAATAAGGCTCGAAATAATAAACAATTCGAAATGTGTTCGATAAGTGAATAATTATCATTTTTCAGATTTTTGAAAATTAATTACACCAAAACGATTACCAACAAAGAATTTTTGATAATCATTGTTGAGTTATATTCAAATTAAGAAATTTAATACTTATTGAAAATGATCGGGTTTTGCGACTACTATAGTTTGTTTTTATGTAGAATGAATCATTTCCAAAATTTTAAGGTCCCAAGTCAATTTTTCTTAGTATTTCTTAAGTTTTTTGTTTTCTCTTTAAAATGCCAGAAAGTGATTATAATACAAATCAACGCCAACGTCGACTGTTTTTTAGTTTCTACCAGTGACGTAAGTTTTAGTGGGGTAACGCACATATGACCTTTACATAACGAAATGCGTGTTTAATTAAATAAAACTAAAAAGTTACTTTGAGTTATACACGCCTTATAATTCCATTAACTATTTGTTTATTTTATCTTTTTGACATCAACGTTAAGTTTATCAAAGCAGTAAAGGTTTGTATCCTTGACCATAGACGTCCTTATTACCTTATACTTACCATCAAGTAGATAGATATATATATATTTCTTATATCAATGCTCTTAGTGTGTATACTTCAAGATAAAAAAAATGGTGCAACAACATTGAATGCACTTTAATGTAAATGAGAGAATTTTCATAATCAATTAAACTTGATCATGAAACAGTCAAGGTCCTATAAGCTTACGACGTTGCGAAAAGTAGGAAGAATTTGCAAAGGTTATATGCTAGGATTTATTTCTTAGCAAAATATATTTGTCTGCGTGTGTCTAATTTATCAGTTACATAAATTAAGTTCTTAAGAACTTATATTAAAAATAAACAATCTTATCTAGAACTATTTGACCTTCAGATCCACACGCTTGCACCGTTTACAACTATGTAATAGTAAGTGAAGAATGGACAGATTCAATACAAAATCTAGCAGTAACCAGCCGTCCATTGATAATAACGTACGCATTTTTTATTAATTTATTACTAGTTAGAAAATAAAAATTATGTAATAGTGATATAGTAATACGGAATATTGTAAAAGCAAATAGACACACGTGGAATATAAACCTAATACAAGGTGAACATATAAAATTATTAAGCAATTAAACTTTTTTATTTCTACATTAAAGTAGTCAGATTTAGGATAGGTCAATAAACTCATTTATAATAAATTATAAAAAAAAGGTTTCTATAGTACGTTGCGTAATGCAAGCAAGGTTAAATACTTGAACAGTATTAATTAAGAAACCTCCTACAAATACGATTTTCGAAACTATAATAAACACATTTTTATTTACAGAGAAAACCTTATAAACAAGAAGAAGAATAATGTCAATAATGGATTTTGTTATAGTCTCAGAAAATTTGCAAAATATTGCAAATTAATGTAGTAAACATGTATAAGAACAATATATGATAATATAATTAATATGATATAAAGCATAATATTTTATGTACAGAAAAAACTTTATAAACAAGAACAACAATGTAGAGTGTAATGAAGTCGCAGAAATATTAAACAATACAAACTAATGTAGTAAAGGTGTATTAAAATAAAAATGAATGAAAAATATGTTGTTTTGGCATATTACGAGTGCTTTAATATTTTTAATACAGTTCGTACTATAGGCTATCGTATATGTACGAGTGGATTTTCTGCGCATGTGTAGAGAGAAGGTGTGGTGCGTATATTTAATTAGGATATTCTTAGCTATTTACATTATTATTATGTAAATTAATTGAAACATTTTTTTACTGTTATTCAAATGTAAGATAATCCAGCGCATTTGCACAAACTTGAAATCCTTAAATCGTCGAATTGTAATTGATGATAAATTATATATTTCGTCAGTGTCAACATCATAAACAGAATACCGAAAACTTATTGCTAGGAAGTAATTAAATTAAAAATACCATTACCAATAAGCATAACGACTCCTCTTGATTTTGCTGATAAAAATATATGCGGCATTTTAATAGATTTTTATCAATAAAAAAATTCTACTTCATTTTTCAAGTTGTCCTGTGTCAAAAAGACTCTAATGCCAATATCTGCTTGAAAGAATATAATATAAAAATCTGTATAAAATTTTTTTATGGATTGCTAGGTCTCTACATTTCCTTCATCTTTGCAGCTTCAAACATGTTAGTTTCCTTGTGCCTGAGAGTGCTTCTTGCTCTGGTTCCCTTGTTTCCTTGGATTGTGATGGACTGGTGACTGTGGAAGTATCTTAAGACGGCTGATATGACGCTTCAAGCTTTGTCTGTCCCCTCTGGCTGACGTTACTCCATCATTCTCTCTTTCAAGTACTGTATACCCTTCGTCATTATGTTTTTTTTATGTGGAGTTACCATATTTTGCAGTAAAACTTTCTACCGCTAATTGATTTAGCAAACGTCCTATCGCACGACTCTTCGGTTAGGTGTCAAAACCATGACATAGAATCAGCTATTTTCAGTTCATCGAACAGGTAGATTAGTGTAAATTTAATTGATTGAGGTCTAAAACCCATCCTTCGATATGAGCAGTTATCTTTGACATTGGTTTAAATATAGCTTCTTAAGGTTTATGGTAGGTAACTACTTTAGATTCTAATCCAGAGAGGTAAAAAACAAAAATGCCCCAACACACAAAGAACTAGGGTTGAAAAATGAGTCTTAATTAGCTTCAAAGAAAAATATTGCTACACTCGAAACTTTTTTCTTAATCTTAAATACCCAATACATTTTAGATTCTAATATCTTAAGTGTGCTTTTTGCGTTTTAAATGCAGAATCTACGTCGCTTAATTACATGTCACATAAACAAAATCTATTTATCCTAAATTATATACTACCAATTCTATACCAATTCTTTTAAATTTTAATACGTTTCCACCACTTTAAATATGTCCCTAAAACTCCCCCCGTCCAATTAATAAAAAAAATTAATACATTAACGTGTGAAAAAGTTAATATACTGGAGTAATATCCACTACATTTTACCACATATTCATTCTCTATCGAAAAATTAATTAATTAGCAGAAGCGCAGACTCCACTGCCAATGGACTAGGAAACGTGCTTCCGTGGCCAAAAGTTATAATCTTATTGGATTTGTACGAAACTGTTCAAGAGGGTTTTTAAGGTCGCTGATTTCGAATTAAATAATTGAAAATTCAAATTGGTGGATTCAAGCTTTGGTAGTGTAATGTCTAGCGTGCTGGACTTTCACCCAAGCGGCCCGAGATCGACTCCCGGTGCCGGCAGATCTGGTTAAGGTTTTCTGCAGTTTTCCTTAGCTGTCACACAAATGTGGATTTGCGCTGTTCCATCTGAAATCGTCTGCAGCCTTACGTAGGGCCTACGTAATAATAATAATGCGGTTGTAGCAATTGTTATAATATGCCGACTATAATGACTAAAATTCTACTTATGTACATAAAAGTTGGCGTCTGGAGGTTTTGAGGTGGTTGAGTTAGAATTCCAAAGCAGGATTTTTAGTCATCGCTACGTACCAGCAACTACCGATGGAACAATCAACTTTTGGTCACTAGTCACAAGCACATAATTGCTACGGTTTTATTAGGAGCTTGCAACCAAAATGGGGAACAATTTTTGGGTAGCAGATACGTTGTAGTGACGTATCTGGAACTTGTCAGCTACGTTTAGGCTACGTGGCGGCGTAGTAATTGCTACTTTCGTGGAACTCGTTTTCTCTTTGACACATCGTGTCTCGTGGTCGCTCTCTCTTTCTCTTGTAACTAAAATATTCTATTATCAATTTCTATACCTACTAATGCTGCGATGGTGTCACAAAATCACTCTTTTATTTGTAATACGTACTTAATAATACAAAGAGAGATGAAATGTTTGATTTTTTTGATATTCCAATATACCAAAATTATAAACCGTCGCAACTTTTGTTAAATGTGATGATGATAGATTGAAAAATAACTATGCGCTTTCTTTAAATACTTTTATGTTATTCCTAAGGCACAGTTTGGCATCAATTTGTTATTTTTATTAAAGGCTATAGTAAAAGATCTATTATAATCATACTAAATTGCAAATTGATTAATAGCTTCCAACATCTTACAAGGAAATATGGAGTAGTTTCAGAAAAATCACTTTAAAGTAGTATTCACTTTAAAATGCGTGTCTAAAGTTTGTGCTACTTAATTACCAGTATCGGGAACTAAACAAATTCTACCTTAAGACTGTTGTTACAACAAAGTATAAAATAAGTTAAAAATTCAGGAACTTTCAAATGACTGTTATTATAAAACGACGTCAACGCTTTTGTAACCAGTTTCTAATGTTACTGTAAAGTTCATATTGGAACTTTAAAAATGTTTCAAAAGTTTAACCTCACATTTAACCATGAACATTATATTTTTTATACTGCTACATAATAATTAGATATGGTATACTTTAAGGTTGTGGCAACTAAAGAAAAAATTGTATATAGTTCACCCTTGTTCCCTATAAATGGGAGAAAAATAATATTTTTGCATTTGGTATTAACTATTACCAGTGCAACAGAATTAATCTCCAAATTACAAACTAACCTACATCAGATATGCCTATATTAGACAATCTGCTACCAATTAAATGGTGTTTTTGTGGCGCCGACGGAAATATTTGCCTGTAGCGGCCATCATTGTTTGGATCGATCTGTCCACTTTATTAGGTAATCCAATAGTTTATAAAATGGTAATTTTATGGCGCCGACAGGAATGTTTGACCACAGCAACTATTGCTTTGAATTGCTTAATAGAAGTTACTGTCACTTTGTTGTAATTTTTAACAGTAACAGAGACTTTGTAGTAATTCTGATGCAAAACAAGTAGTAAAAACCACTTTATAGCGATTCTCCTGGATAGCAAAAAACGTATTACTTTCAATACTACTGCAAGGTACCGTTACTTTAAAGGATAAGCAATGGTTTCAGACAGGTAGGAAGAACTTCCAGCCCTACTTTAATCTTTTAAAAACTTTAAAGTAGCGTAGAGCAAGTCACTGCTACAATCATAATATCACTTTGAAGTTGTAACAGCTTTAAAGTAATTATACGAAGTGGAAATATCGTTCCACGCACTTTAAAAGTCACTCAGAAGTAATGGAACTACACAGTTCCAGTAAATAATAAAAACAACTATATAATTACTAAAATATTGGAAACTGAAGTGATTAAATCTATAAAGTTATAAATCTAGTTGTATAGTTACGTAACAATTATTTAATTAAACTACCGATCTCAGGTACTGCTACTTAGATGCTGCTTGGGTTTGGTGTCATCATTTGAAAACTGAAAATGGCTGATCTAACATGACGGTCATTTTGACCAGTTGCATAAAACTTGCATGGTTTTCAGGTTTGCTGATTTAGAATCTTATGCCAAAGATTACAAATATAAGATTATAAAACGAAAAAATGTCACATCTGCAGTAAACCTATAAAAAAAGTAGTTACCAGGGTCTACCAAAAGGACATCTACCGTTGCAGTACAATTTTAGACTTCGGTAGAGTTCTCCTTGTTTCTCACATTTTGGTAGGCTTTCTGAATGAGTTTCTGTAACCTCTCACTTATCAGAGATTTACATCTTTTACAGTTAAAGTATTTTTCATCATCATCATCGAGTATTTCTATATCGTTTTAAGTTCTTTAATGTTTGAAGAATACTTGACAACTCACCACTTTCGTTATCGCTTTCTGAGACAGCTTCCAGTCCTCGTTTTTGAAAAATTGCAAGTAAATTTTCTGATGGTGGAAACACCATCACATGTGAGAGATGCAGGAAAAACTCACTCAGAAGGCACTCTAGAATGTGGTAGGCTAGTGGAGCTCACGCAGAAAGTACCTCGTGTTGTAAAAGGCAAGGGGAACTTACTTAAAAAGCATCCTGAAATGTGAGAAGCTAAAAGAAATCATTCCTCAACTACCCCAAAAATTTAGGGTCTAATATCGTGCTGCCACGGTAGTCGTCTTCGTGATAAACCGTGATAACTATTATCATTGCAGGTTGACTATAAGTAGGTGTAACAGTTTTTATTTTATGATTTTGTATTTATAACTTTTGCTATCAAATTCGAAATTCGCAATTCGAAAACCTTTAAAGATTTTATTAAAATAATTTGAATTTTGACTATTTTAATAAAACTGTGAAACTTTTAATAATCTTTATTTATTTCATGATTATGGAGTTCCACAAAATAAGGCTGGAAACAATAAACAATTTGAATTTTAGTCATTGTAGCCGCCGTATTGGCCCGCGATTTTGAATTTTCAAGTATTTGCTTCAAGTGCGAAATCATCGACATCAACTAACCCCAGATGCCATTTTCTATACAAATAAATCGAATTTACCACGGAACTGGGTCTCCTAGGTCACTGGTCAACGACCCATACAAATGCTAAACTTTCTTTTTCTGTTTGGGATTAATTTTGGTCCAGCGCTCAAATTACTTTTGGGATTATTTGCTGATTGTTAAATTGTAATAAGGCTGCTCCTAAGGTTATAGGACTAGCGTCAACATCGAGCGCATTCTTCAGTCGCAGTCGGTTCTATTACCTTTTCTATGATGTTAGATCGTAAAGACTTTTCTAATTTTCTTTTTCTATGAGATGAACTTTCCTGACAGGTTGTTTATAGCATTTTACTTGAGGATTAATTGTTAATCTAATAATAACATTATTGAACTTTGGAAACGTGGTTATTGGTTAACATTAGGCTAAGTTTCAAAATCGGTTGCCTTTTAGCTGTATCTTCTCCTACTATAGAAATATCTTCTTCCTCCATGATGTAAAATGGCTCAATAACCCCCTCGCATTCTTGTAAAGTAATAGTCAAATTTGAAACCGGTAACTTAGCTACATGGCTTGGCCAGCTGCATACCCTTTTAGTTAATACGATGTTTCTGAATTAACGTTCCATATTACAGCCTTTCTTGCCATTAGTAATTCAACATTGAAAACATTCAAAAGTTCTAATGCCCTCGACTGTGTCGTATAATTCTGCGTCTGTGTCTTTGCCATAATATTTATATTCTATATATTCTTCATAATATACGTAACACAAAATAAAACCAAACTAACCTTTAAAACCAACACTGATTCTCATTCATCCTCTCTTTCTCATTTGTGATTAGTGCTAAAGATAGAATACACGATATCATGAAATCTGGCATTTAACCTTAAAATGGTTTTTTACAAGTCACTGAACTTTGCACAAACATTTAGAAACCTCGGCATAAGATACAAAGAGCACTACGATGTTACAGAAAAAAAATCAATTACATCAAACATCTTTTAGAACAAACTACACAATTATTTCTCAAAATAACGGCAAGTTCTTATAGTTTTGTTGTCGCAAACAAAAATTAGACATCTTACAATTGGAACTTTCGAGATATACAAACACTAAACAAGGCACTTCTAAATAAAGAAACAAACTCATCTCAGTGATTTTTCCGTACTGGAGATGTTGCAAGTTTAATTACCTTTGTATATTTAGTTGTCTATGTTCACATAACTACAGCGAAATGTTTGTTTATGTCTCTTTTACCTTTGATAATGATAAAGTATTGAAACACATTCCAGATGAATAAATAATAACTGTGAAATGTTATACTAATTTTTTAATTAAATTGCAGTTTCAAACAATGCTAATTAATTAACTATAGCCTCAGTAGTGTTTTTAAGTTTTACCTACATCTGTATTAGTTAGTAATTAACCAATAAGTATCCATTACAGGTATCCCAAGAATTCAATTTATTCACAGAGGCCACTATCGTAAAATCTCTTTCAAGAAACATTGTTATTGTAGTCCTACGAAAATCAAATTACGTAATAGTTAATAATAATTTATCTTACGCATTACTGTTAGTATATTTGCAAAATAGGTATTTAGTATTTAAAAATGATTGAATGTTCAAATGAGTAACAAAAATGAATTTATTTAC